>JADRCH010000156.1:1772663-1818852 GCA_019843965.1 Rhynchomys soricoides | reverse complement strand
CCTACCTGTCCTGGGTTCCCATCTCCTACCTGTCCTGGGTTTCCATTTCCCACCTGTCCTGGGTTCCCATCTCCTGCCTGTCCTGAGTTCCCATCTCTTGCTTGTCCTAGATTTCTTCTAATGCTGCTGCTGTTGTCATTTGGGTTTTTTTCTTTCAAAAGCTTTTAGGATCATTTCTGTCCTTGTTTGTTTGGAGTTTCAAAATGAGTCTTAAACTCTTTCCATTAACCATGTTGGGTTTAGTGTCTACTTCAATCTAGAAACTCACATGGTCAGTTGTAAAGAATTACAGAAATCCATTCAAGGATGCTTCTTGCCTTATATTTTCTGTTTGCTCTTCAGAAGCCGGGACAGTTACTCAGAATGTGAAGTAGGACCTGTGTCAAAAAAGAGTCCAGCAAAATCAGCAAGTTGAATGTGGCACTTGAGACATTTTCTACATTTAGAAGCATGGTACTAAGGATTGCACCCAGAAATTGGGGAACAATTTTATTGTTTTGATAAAAGGATGTGATTTTCTTTGGGAAATTTGTGTGGGATTCCAGTTTAATATCATACAGTGAAAATTCCCTGGGGGCAACCAAAGTCAGTACTCTTTAAAGGGGTTTTATAGTAAAGAAACCATGTGGATAAAACAAGCTAGATAAACTGTAATTAAATGAGTGACATGTATAAAATAATTTGTAAACAATCACACAATGCCCCAGGCATACACATGTCCCAACTAAGCACTGAGCCGTTCAATGTGGGCATGGTGATGCTCAGAAAGAGTCTATTATCATTTCTAATTGACATCACATGGCAACGACTATCGGAAATTAGAAAACACAGCCCTGTGTACAGGATAGGTTCTGGAGAATAAAAACCACAAAGAGACATCTGATTCATCTCAAGGAAATCACATTCCAGGAATTACACTCATCAATGCCAAAAGGAATTAGGTGACCCTCCATCAGATTCCTGCTATTTTTGGAAGCACTGCATAAATGCTCATTTAAAGTCTCTTAGTTTTTAAGAGGGATACGTAACAGGCTTTTAGGAGGGTTATTGTGTAAGGGGCACGGATTGGGTGACTTCAACACCACGGGTGTTAATTGAGGCTTGAGGCTGCTTTCTCCCACGGTCTGTCTGCCTGACTTGAAGATGACATTACGTCCCTGGGGCATCTGTGTGAGTCCTGGTAACCCTTTCAGATAGAGACAGCAGTTGGACTGGTTTAGAGATCATTCTGGTGACTCATTTTGACTTAGTTGTTGTGTTAATGACAGTCACATTTTGAGGCACTAGGAGTTAGGACTCTTATATATGGATTTGGTAAGAAATAGCTTGCTCCCACAGATAGTCAATGAATGATATAGGCATGAGAAACTCGGGACAAGAATTACGCCCCTAGGAACTAGTAACAGAGTTGATAAAGGTGATTGTAGACTTTGTAGTTTGAAGAGAATGAGGAAACGTGCTCAGCTCATGGCTGGCTGGAGAGTCTGGGAACATACTTACCTACCCTTGAGTGGCATCTTACAAGGTCCTCCTAGCTATGCAAACCATGAAACAACTCGCAGTTCTTCTGTAAGCTGGAAACATGTATCTCAGTCAAACAAATTCAGTAGACTCATACAAATAACCCCTACAAACCCTATCTTTCTTTAGGTGACAGAAGCACCTCTCTTCTCACACAGTTATGAGTCACATGGGATGACACCTCCTTCTGAATCTATTATTTCAGCTGCCATTAGCTACATTCTCTGACCTGTGAAATGTTCCCAAGCCCAGTTGTGTCATGAAAGCATCTGGGTGTTCAGAATTCCTGCTTGCTGGTGTCCTGTCCCAGTTAGTGGATAGCCATGGGCCAGACAGTAGGATCCTTTAAAGCTCCAATAATAATAATAATAATAATAATAATAATAATAATAATGTCTAGCATGTTTAAGAAGCTGGCCTGTGGACCTTCTGCCATGTATTTAAGACAATCACTTCTGTGTCATACCTAAGTAAGTGGCTTAATGACTATTGTCTTCATCCTATGGTGAGTTCTTCAGAAGAGGGACCAAGTCTGTGTCCCTTCCTTTTGGGTGCCTGACCCTCAATGCACTATCCATCCCATGTAAGATACAGGATGATTAAGATGGTGATACTTGTTGCCAGCCTCCTTCACAAGTGGGCAGTAGAGCTGAGTCCTGACTCTACAGTCTAAATTCCTCGTACCACTTTACCTCACATCTTCATACCATTGATTTATAGATATGGAAAGTTGGATAACCACTGTTTCAGCTTAGCTTAAAGGAAGTAGAATGACCTAAAACTAAGCAAGTTTTAGATTCTCTATGACATGGCGAAAAACATTTCTGAGAAGTTCTCACCATGTGGCTCTAGCTGGCTTCAAACTAGCAGCTTCCCGGTATCTGTTTCCCAGGTGCAGAAGACAGGCCTTCTGGAGAAAGATTAAGACATAGGGCTCTCATTGTCAAGTGAAAGTTAAAGGGAACACACTCTCTCTCTCTCTCTCTCTCTCTCTCTCTCTCGCACACACATGCACGCACGATGGCCTTTAATTCTAATAAATTGGACTAATATTGACCTTGTCCTATGTATGAGCATGAGAGTGAGTTCAGGTGGTAGTAACAGCAGGGGGCGGGAGCATTGGCCGTTACCATGTAGGATTTGAGTTGGTCTATTTGGTCAATTAAAGAATTAAAGACAATGGGGAATATTGTTCCAAAGCAAAAATCAGACTTATTAGCAAGCA
This sequence comes from Rhynchomys soricoides, assembly GCA_019843965.1. NCBI lineage: Eukaryota > Metazoa > Chordata > Mammalia > Rodentia > Muridae > Rhynchomys > Rhynchomys soricoides. The sequence continues at coordinate 1,816,106 of JADRCH010000156.1, read as the reverse complement.
ACACAAGCCCTTCAGAGAAGGGCAGGCCTCCTTTTTGGCATAACCTAGCATCTCCCAACAGCTGGAAAGGGAATAATAGAATCCCTAGTGAGGGTTTCAGGGACCCTTTTTAGATAGTATCAATAGCTCTAATACCATTGCCTGAGACTGGGCTGCTTACCATTGTATTGTTCTGTTCTAGTTGGCCCAGCTAGTGGGGCAAAGTCCAACATGGCATCTTGATAAGCTGGAAGGTAAAAACAAACAACAACAACAACTAAAAAAACCTCCCAAAACAGGACAGTGTGAATAACCCTAACATGGAGCTTGCCTCCATTTGAGGATAGTGGGAGGAGACTGGAACCAGAGTATAGCGTGACAGCAAGCACAGGAGATGTGACAGGGAGGAGTCCAGCATGGCCCAGAGAAGGGCCTGAGGTAGCAGTTGAGCAGAAGTGATGTATGATAACCTGACTCAGCATCTACTCGGGGTGAATGTGTTAACCAATATTGTTGACTCCACTCCCAGACTTCAACCATGTGCTCTTGGGGGTGGATGGGGTGAACTCCAAGCAGTTATGGTAACAGATGGAACAATGGTCTCAACTTGGGTAGTTCTTCTTTTGATATGTATAGTGGACACAAGAAGAATGAGCAAGACCTGTCCTTCACACATTCCTTAAGAATGCTACCAGTCAGTGTTCCATTACTATTAAACAGTCAGGGCTGTGCCCTTTGGTAAAGCTCTATTTCAGTCAAATGATAATAACTCCTCAAAGTACAGTAGTTTGAGAAAGTATAATTGTCTCCCCATGAATGAATATTTTTTCCTTCCATTTCCTGGCTGCTGTGATCAGGTTGCCAATGTGCAGTTTAAATAAATTCTCAAGTTCAGTTTCTAGATTAGTTTCATTCCCTATTGCTGTGATAAAAAGCAAACGCAACTTTGGAGAGAATCAGCTTAGTTTAGCTCACAATTCCTGGTCATAGTTCAACATAGCTGAAAAGATGCAGTAATAGGAGCAGAGAGCAATGAGCTACTGCCTGATCACTCCACACAGTCCAGGACCCAAAGCTATGGACAGGCACGGTGCACAGATCTTCTCACATCTTCATGTAACCAAGACAGTCACCCAAAAACAATCCCGTAGGTCAACCTAACCCAGCGGGTTTCCCATCGATGATCCCTTCACTGTGTCAAGTTGAGTATTACAAATAACCGTCATAGTACTGACCTCAGAATGTCCTCAGAATGTCACACACTAAGAAGGAATGGTACTGGCAAACAAATACACAGGAAAAAAAATGGAAAAGGAAAGAGAGTCTAGAAATATCAAGGCACAAACACACTTGCAGAGGTTTTCTTTATTATTGGTGGATACATTAGTGAGTCTTCAACCAAACATAGTGCTGGGGGCACATCCTCAGCAGAACCCATGTTTCATCTGGAGTTTGATCCTTTCTAGGCTTCCAGTATCTGGCTAATGCATGCTCTTAATCATCTCTTTGCAGTTTTTAATTTTATTGATTACATTTACTTTGGAACCTTAGAAAAATAATCTATGTTTTTGCAAGTTTCCAGTTTCCTTGTAAGTGATATTTTAAGTCATTGGGCTGTATTCAGAATATATTTTTTAGTTTTCTTAGACAGGCTATCCCTATATATCCAGATTGGCTTCCAAATTGGGTTCTTTCCCCCACAGCTTCCTGAGTGCAGTGGCTACAGCATGAACCAATGCATCCAACGTCTGTTGTTCATTCATCATGAAGTTGGAAGTCACCAAGCAACTGTATGCTTGCATCACCCTGTAGACAGTCATGTGTCATATTAGTCTCTACGTACTTACCTCTCCTGTTCCCCAAAGAAATCTGTTCTTCAGAGGGCTTCCCATTTAAAGACTGAATCTCATATGGCAATTCAGGGACATCAAAAAAGTGGAGATGCAGAGTTTCCAGTTAAACACAATTATGTTCAAGCTGTTCAGCTTGACCTGGCACTTCAAGTTCACAAAAACCAAAACCCTTCCTTGTTACATAACATTTTGAGGCTAAGATCTAAATTTGAATTTTGCTCTGATAGGTAAACTGCCTAATGGGGTAAAGGTACCCGAAGGGCACATGACCATGAGCTGGGCATGCAGGGTAAATAACCAAGAACAGCAGGCTCACATGCTTCTTACCATTGATTTTAAAATTTTCAAATGTTGCTTAAATGTATATACCATTGGAAAAAAGGTTTTTAAAAATGAGATTTGTAACTAGCATGGTGGAAGTAATGTTTTTAAAAAAATTAAAACATTGACCAAATACTTAATGAAAGACTTACAACTGAAGAATGAAGATAAAATGATAAGCATAAAAGAATGATGCCCTAAAAGAATGTCCCTTGGAATTACTGAATGCTAAGATATGTATTCTGCTTATGAATCCTTGGGGTACACTTATGTAATAAGTTCATCTGACTCGGAGATCCCAAAATTTTCATCCAGGAGAGTTTGAGTCAAAGGCTTAAATGGTAATTAGTTTGAATTAATGCAGTTTAATGAATTCCAACTGAAGGAAAGGAATAGGAGGCATAGACAATAAAGGCTGTCAAGAAGGCCTGGAAAAGGGATCATCATTAGGACCAAGTCTTGGAGGATGGATGGAAATTCTTTCCTATATCAACACTTTCATGAGTTACTTGATTATCCAAGTAATATGTCTTTCAAGTTCTTAGAGGCTTTTTGGTCTCCATGTTTTATAGCTTGCTCAATCATTTACCCGCCATGTTCTCTAACAAATTAGAAAATGAGACATAATGATTTTTCTTTTTGAGTGTTTAAAAATGTATAGAGTACAATTTTAGAGATAACCTTGCTTGCCATTGTGTGCCCACTGGTGGTGATGAGTTTCTTGGTGCATGTTGTAATTCTTTTCTAGAAAGTTCTCTGCAGTGTGGTTAAAGAAAGAAATAAAGCAAACAAACATGGCGGACTGAATGTTTTCTGCATTATTCTCAAACAAAGAAATTTTCCAACTTGTAGAAAAAGTATATGAAAAGTTTCCCACCTGTGATCCTTATGGAAAAAAGTGTTCCAACACCTCCTGAAAAGTATAACTGTGAAATAGAGTCGCCTGCATAGCAGGTTCACAAATCACAAACCTCATACTTTCTTCCCTATGACATTTTGGCACCAAAAGAAATTCTTCACCGCTCCATATGTGAACTACCTAGTTAAAAATTTTAATAATGTATGTTTTTATTACTTTCATATAATTTGAAAAGTTATAAGAGAACATAGCAAGGAAATGCCTCTCTCACATCCCAGTCTCTCAGCCAGTACCCCTGTGTGTGTGAGACACTGCTCACTGGTCCTTGAAGTCTACAGAAGCTCCACAAAAGAGCATCATGAGAGCCACCAAGACCCTAAGCCACTGTTGGAAATGGCTTCTTACAGTCATCATTCTTTGCCAGAATGCTTACCCAAATACCTATGTATTATTAAAAAGGCAGATAAACAGTCTCCGTAGGCTAGACTGGAACAGGCCTGGGCATGTCACAAACAGCTGTAGCTGGGAAACATAGATAGCATCTCAAAAACCAAGATGGGTTGGCCTTGATGCACTGCAAAAGCCTGTTCTCAGAGGGGTTCTTGGTGTGTCCAGAGAGCAGCCAGTTGGAGAACACATTGGTGAGCAGCTGGCCAAGACCATACCAGTGACACAAACTGTATGTCAAAGAGCATGTTGAAGACTTTGTGACTCGTTAAAAACATCCTTGGCAACTCCTGGTACAGATGTCCACACCAGGCAACTCCTAAGCATGACTTTGCTTTGAAGCACATGAAGTTGTATTCAAGTTTGTCTCTGTGTTACTTTAATCCTCACAATTAGACACTGACATTATTTTTAGAAATGAAGATATGAGGTTGGGGGCCTTGCTCAAGGTAAGAGTACATGCCTTAATGGGAGGCACAGGACTTTGGGTTCCAGCCCAGAGACCATTTCCCAGATGATTTCAGAATCGTCAAGTTGAAAATTAACAATAGTGGCACAACAACATTGTACTTTTTACTCATCTCATTTGGGGAAAAAAGTCAAGGAAAATATCCAAAAGGATTTTCTCCTTTAGTGTTTAGAGTGAAGTGGACTTTAAACACACGGTAGGTAGGAAGTACAATAGTAAGGTAGGTAGTGTCCCATCACTGCAGCCAGCCCTCCATTAGATTGGCTTGTAGGAAAGACTCTTGATTCAAGATGGATGGGGGTGGGGAGTGCAGTCCATTGTGGATGGTGCCACCCAGGAGCAGGTGGTCCTGGGCTGATTGAACAAGCCATGGAGACAAGACAGTAAGTAACATTTCTCTGTGGTCTCTGCTTTAGTTCATTCTTCCTTCCAGGTTACTGTCTCAAGTTCCTGCCCTGGCCTTGCTGGATGGTGGACAATAAGCTGTAAGATGAAGTCTTTCCTCCCCAATTTGCTTTTGGTCATGGTGTTTATCACAGCAATAAAAAGCCAACCTAGACACTAGGGTTAAAACACACACACACACACACACACACACACACACACACCTGCCCCATGGGATTGTTAAATGTGTCTCAGCACAGAGCATGTGTGACTTTTCCCTTGTCTTTATTCCAGACAAAATGTCACATAACAACAATCTCCCTGGCATGGATACAGCAATATCATCAGAAGTGTCAAAGCATACACTGGGTTGTATACAAATCTATAGCAATGCCACCACTGAACATGTGAGAATTTGGGTGTCTGTGTGGGGCCTGGAATGTGCCTCTTGCACGCATAGAAGGATAACACAAGTCTACAAGGTTTCTGTAGGTCTCTCGGTTCTCTTTTTAAAGAGCTTGCTCTGAGATCACATGCAGAGAAGAATCACACATTGGGTCAAAAATAAACCTCGTAAAGAATACAAAGAAAGGCTGAAGAGAAAGTGGTTGGTAAAAAGAGAACCTGCCACTTGAAGACCCAGGGAAACACATGCAACTGCCTCAAGCCACAGATGCCACAGACCACCCACAAGGGTGTTGCTCAGAACCAGGTGACCTGGCAAAGCACAGGGCTTGGTACTCTGCCTCCCACTCCCCCAATGCCCTCACCTCTGTGCCAGGTGCCGGTGAGCCAGAGCATGGCTTTTGAAGTGGTCCTCCCTATCTTGATCTCCTCTGTCTCTTTCCAAGCTACAGTCTCCCTAGTAACTTTACTTGATTCAATATTTTGATGGTTTTTAAACACACTGTGGAACAAGTTCTAACAGTAAAATCTCATGATTCAGTAACTGCTCCAAAGCCTTAGGCTAACTTGCACTGCGGCACAGCTTAGGAAGCTGTTGCTTGGGATCAGTTGGGCTGCCAGATGAGATATAATTAGCTGTCCTGTTGAATAGTTTGTTTATGGGCAGGACTTTCAGCCAGATGGTAATGATGGCACTCGATTTAACATATGCAGAAAGTATTTCAAATGACATTATTCGAACTGTGGCATTTGGCCAGTGATTTTCTATATAGACATATTCCTTAGCTGAGGTTCTATGGTGTACTTCCATTCTCATCCAATCAGTCAGTACTTTGTATAAGTGATGGAGGCCATGTCTCTGCCATATGAGGGAGCATATCTATTGCCAAGAGCTTGTTGGTATGGCCAAGGGCTTTGACCGCTTCACATTTTGTAGCATTGTGTGGAGTCAAATGATCACTGTAGAGCTAACCACAGCCATCCTGGGCCTCAGAGTCATGTCCACTGGCCCTCGAATGTTGCTAGAAGCTGTGCAAATGTTCTGCCTAGGACAGTTCTAAATGCCTTGGTGAAATATAAAAAGCACACCCTTTGCTACCTGGCTTGGAGTGATGTCTGTGTCTGATTACTGAGGAAACAGGACTCGTGTCAGCTGCTTCTCTCTACAGTCCCTGAAAGTCATCAACATTTACTGCTTTCCAGGAATCTACCCATCAGTAACATTTTAAAGGGTTTTATCAAACTTTCCCTCTTCCTCTCTAAAATGGCCTATGTGCATTCTACAGCAGGTAGGGCTCTGTGTGGCAGGCTACTGTGAGACAGCAGGTCCTGCAAGAAGCAGAGATGAAAGAATGGCAGCTGTGAACTTTTCCCCCAAGGACCCAAAACTCTCCCAGGAGAGACCATGCTTAATGGTCTCACTAAGCTGGAAGCCAAGCCTTCACTGAATGGTTTTGTTGCTGTTGTTGTTGTTGTTTGTATTTTTTAACTATTATCATGCTTTTTGTGAATCCCTACAGACAAATCCATGTGTGGGCCCTCAGTTCTACTGTACTGACCTGGGTTCTACGCCAATGCCACACTGATTTAACCACTATAAATAACTTTGCATAAAGTTCTCAAACTCTGGAGCTGTGTCTCTTCTTACTTTGCTCTAAATTTTAACAATTTTTGTTTGGTTTAGAATGAGTATTAGTCAGTGTCCATTGAATTGAATATAAACTTTATTACAATGTGATCATTTCAATCCAGAACCCAGCAGTGGCTCTGATAGGTACACAGTAACTCTGTAGATCAGTGTGGGCTGTGTTGACTTCTTGACAACCTTGCATGCTCTCATCTATGACACATTGTTTTATCAGTCTAGATTTTAATTTCTTTTGGCAGTGGTTTAGGAAGTTTGGTATGTAGCCCAAGACTTTTGTTAAGTCTTTTTGTAAGTATTTTAAGTATATTAAGTATCTTCTATGAGACAACACTGCTGAACCCTTTCTTGACTGGAAGCTAGGTATTCTGGATTCTGTATGACTGGTAGTGAGTTTTGTTATTTGAAAACCTGTGTTCTTTTTTCTGAGGGTCCACCAAACTGATTTCCAGAGAGGTTGTATCAACTTGCAATCCCACCAGCAATGGAGGAGTGTTCCTCTTTCTCCACATCCTCGCCAACATCTGCTGTCACCTGAGTTTTTGATCTTAGCCATTTTGACTGGTGTGAGGTGGAATTTCAGGGTTGTTTTGATTTGCATTTCCCTGATGACTAAGGGTGTTGAACATTTCTTTAGGTGTTTCTCAGCCATTCAAGTTTCCTCAGTTGAGAATTCTCTGTTTAGCTCTGTTCCCCATTTTTTGATAGGGTTATTTGGATCTCTGGAGTCTAGCTTATTGAGTTCTTTGTACATATTGGATATTAGCCCTCTATCAGACATAGGATTGGTAAAGATCTTTTCTCAATCTGTTGGTTGCCGTTTTGTCCTATTGACAGTGTCTGCATGTAGTCTTATAGTAATTTCAAATCTGGGGAGGAGTTTGATGTCTGCATTTCATCTATGGGCTGAAAATGTTGATTAGAATCCACAGTAATCCCATAAACTTTTATAAGAAAACAAAGATGACCAATACCTAGTAGAAGTGTTTTATTTTGCTGAAGAACAATAAACACATATGGCTGCAAGAAAGAGAGAAAGAAAGAAAGAAAGGAAGGAAGGAAGGAAGAAAGAAAGAAAGGAAGGAAGGAAGAAAGAAGAAAATCTGTGTTCTGTCATTGCTGTGGACCACTGTTGTGTTCCTTGGCACTGCTTTGAGGTCACTGAGATTTTATATCCACTGAGTTGGTCCAGCACACCTTCAGAGTTCCACCCAGTGAAAGTCTCTCCAGCCAGTGTGAGTATGGCTGTTCCTGGTTGGTCCTGAGATCTAATGACCTGGTCTGTTCCAGTTGTTTCCCAGCTTTGCTGTTGGCTGTGTGTAAGGATTGCCACATCTGACTCAAGGAACATATTTCTCACACTAGTAGCCATTCATTATCTCCCTCCAGTTTCCCTGAATCTATCTTAACATTCAGCTTCATGAATTCTCACTGCTTAAGGCAGGAGAGTAAATCTGGTCTTTGTTACTCTATCATAGTTGAAAATAGAAACATCTGACGTATGGCTTGACTTTTCGCTTGGGAGGTTGTCAGTTTCTGAAAGATGAAAGAGGTCGCTCTCAGCAGTACTAATAACAATATCCAAGTCTAGTGTTCATTGTAAAAAAAAATTAAAGTTCATATGAAAAGAAGAAGAAAGAAGGGGAAGAAGAGGAGGTATCATTGGAGCTGAGTAAAGAAGGAAATCATAAATACATTTTCACAGCTTCTTGCATGCATTTCTAATCAGGGGTTATCACTCAGTGTGTGGAGGGGGCATGTTGTTAGCACGGTGAAGCATTTTATACAATTTGATATTGCTTTGATTCTTCAATCCATGTGAGCTCATAACTTAAGCAACTAAAAATGGATATTGCTGGCTATTTAAATGATTAAGTGAATTTCTGTACCATGCCATTCATAAGAAATCAGTTCCAGATAGCTAATGTGAGACAAACTCACAAAATATTTAGATTATACAAGAAAAGCTACATCTGAATTCAGAGCAAGAATAAATGTATAGCAGACAAAAACATAAAAGATTTAAAGGAAATGTTTATAAATTAGGTAGGTTTCACTGTGGCATCTTCATCCCTGCTTACATGCTAAGCTAAAATTTTAATGAAAAACATTTAAGATTAAATGCTAAAATTTAATGTTACCTTCCACTCCCTGCATTTTGCAGAGATAGAGAAGCATCAGTAAGATTTCCCCTAGCCTGTTCTCTGAAGTCACACTGACCTTGAAAGCTATCTTACAGCAAAGCCAAACTAGGTTCATTTCTGTTTATAATTGAATCTCTGCTTCTCAAGGATTAAACTATGCCCTACCTGTAACCTTAACTACACATGATTCTGTACTGCCTGTTTCAGGAAATGGCAACCATGCCTTCGTTTTAAGAGTTTGTTATGACCAAATTATTTTCTGTTTCTGCAACCCCCACTTATTTGCCTGTCAAATCCCCCATTTGGAAACCCCCTTCTACTGAACTATAAAAATCTTATCTTCCCCAAATCCAGGGGCTGATCTCTTAAACCCTGCCTGTGTACACAAATAAAGAGTGCTTTAATTTGGCCATGATTTGTGTCAGTGACATTTCTCCTCCTGTCTGTGGGACTAACATGGGATTAACACCTATGCCCTCATTGTCAGCTGATCTTGCTATCCTAGTTAGTTTCCTGTTGCTGTGATATGTATACCAAGATCAAAAACAACTTGGAGAAAGGACTCATTTCATTTTTACAGATTACAGCTTGTCCTTGAGGGAAGTCAGGGGAGGAATTCAAGCATGGCAGAAACCACAGAGGAATTCTTCCTTGCTTACTGCTTTGAGCCCATGCTCATATTCAGCTACCATCTGTACACAGCTTGGACCCCTGCCTAGGGATGGTGCTGCCCACTGTGGGTCTCCTACATCAATTAAGAATTAAGAAAGTGCCTTTACAATCCTGCCCACAAGCCAATCTGTTGGAAGCAATTCCTCAGCTGAGACTCCTTCTCAGGTGCATCAAGTTGACAACCAACATAAGTAAATCACACTGGCCCTTCTGAAACACAGCAAAATCCAAAGAGAAGACATCTCTCTCTCTGTTATTTTAACCTACTCCACTCTGTCCCACAACACTCTAGTTGCCATATATTCTAATCCCCCAGCCTGAGTTGTTCTCTGCACGCACAGTTTCTCTAGATTAGCTGCAATCTGAGAGACTAATGGAAAATTCCATCAGTTCAGCACATCTCACATGACCATTCAAAGCCTGAAATTTGCGCATGCAAAAATCTTCAGATTAACAGCATATTGGAGTCAAAGACGCCTTTTGTCCAAGACAGTCATAGTTTCATTTCTATGCTTTGCGTCATCTGTAGAGCCACACTCAGGGTAAAGAAGAAGAAGCCTTGGGAAGGATCTCCAGGACTTCCCCCAAATCTTGATGTTTAAGGATCACTTAAAGCTTTGAAAGTGTATGGGTTTCTACTGAGGACAAAGCAAGCTACACCTAAACCCACTGAGGTCTCCACTGCTGTTTTCAAAAGACCAGAAAGAATGGAGTATGAGAAATGATTTAGTGGTTAAGAGCACTTGCCGCTCTTGTAGAGGATCCAGGGTTGTTACCAGCACCCACACCAGGCACCTCACAATGGCCTGTAACTCCAGTTCCAGGAGATCCAATGCCTTCTGGTCTCTGAGGGTACCTGCACTCATGAAGTACACATAAACCCACACAAGAACACATATATACACCGAAACAACAGCAAAAATCCTTTTAAAACATCAAAAGGGAGTGACTTTGTCTTCATAAGAGATTTCCAGTCTGATCTGGTAGGCCAGTAATGCTGGCATAGTGTCTCAGAGTCAGGGTGGTTCAGTAGACCAGCTATAGCTTTGATGTTCACCACACTAACTATGCCAAAGAATGCATTAGTGTAAACTTCACTGTGAATCTCAGACAGCAGTGAGTGGTCTGGCGACTGGAGACTTGGCCCAGAACGTAAAGAGTATGCTGTGTGACTCAGTAATCTATGAGCTGCCAAGGAAGCCAGGGATTCTCTGAACCCTCTTTAACAGGGGCTCAGAGCCACTCAAAACCTCTCAGACTTCAGCTTTGCACAGTGGCTGCTAGCCTCAACTTACTTTCAGAGCAGAATGGCTTCTGGTGTTGAGGTTCATGTAAACTCAGGTCTTGACAATTATATGAAACTATGCTCCATAGGCCACACATGATTGTCACTTTTAAGTTCACAGCACTTTGCCCCCTATAACCCATGCCAACAAGCTCTCTAAATGTGGAGAGCTGTTTTCCCATCTGCCCTATCCACCCATATGTTTGACCTATTTATGTGCCCAAATGAGGATGAAAGAATTCATAGGACGCCAAATAACTTGACAGTCTGGCTGCCCTCTAGCCATGGGCCTTGATTTTGTGAACATTTACATAGCTATTATTTGTGCTGCTGTGACTCACTTGCATACTATTGGGGTTAAGGATGAGACCAATAGATAGAAGAAAATCAGGAAAGGTAGGGCTTTTGAGAAAAACAAAGTCAAGACACTCTGTGACTTTCCTACATTTGGTATGAGATGATCAAAGCAGTAAGATAACATTGTTGAAGAAAAGTCTTGACATCCTGCATGTCAAGTTAGGAACGCACAGAAGAGGAGCCTCGAGATGAAGGAAGGGGATTAAATAGAAAGAATGAAGCAGCTAGGAAAGCACCAGTCTCTGGGCAGGAACCTTGTCAATTCATCATCCAACCCCAGTAACTCCTGCCCACTACCACACCCTTTCCCCACCTCCAGCTGTTCTGTAAGAGACGTTTGCCTAAAATTAAACCATGCATAGCAAAGGTTAAGAAATAAGAAGTCTTATGGCATACTTATTTACTGTCTACAAGCAGTCGCAGTCTCTCTCTCTCTCTCTCTCTCTCTCTCTCTCTCTCTCTCTCTCTCTCTCTCGTAGCTCTGCTCCTAGCCAAAACTAACCTGCACCAAACTTTAGATTCTCAAGAGTAAAACTATTTTAACAAGAATGGACTAATCATCCACCACTGTTATTCCTTTGAAAATGCAGGTTTCTTAGCAACAAGTTCAACCAAACTCAGCCAAAAGTATTAGGAATAGAGTTATATCCATGTACTGAACATGTACAGGGTTTTCTTGTCATTTCTCTCAAAAATTCAACTATTTACATAGCAGTTGCAAGGTATTATAATTCATTAAGAGATGGTAGGATGTGCATAGCTACATACAAACCCACATGCACTTTAAATGTATTGATGGGGCTGGAGAGATGGCTCAGAAGTTAAGATCACTTGGCTGCTTTGGCAGAGGACCTGGGTTCAGTTCCCAGCGCCTACATGGTGGCTCACAGATACCTGGAGCTCCAGTTCCATAGCATCCAATGCCCTCTTCTATCTTCTGCAGCCACCAGGCTTATATGCATACACAGAATAAACAATAAAAATAAATCTTTCAAGCAATGCATTCGTGTACCAAGGGCTTCTTCATTGATTTCCACATCACGACTGCTCTAACCAGGGCTGCGGTGGGCTCAGACATGAAACATTTCTGCTCAACATGGATTGCAATTTGTCTGGATGAGTTCTGAACTGGGACTATAGGATCACATGGGTGTTCTCTGTAGGTTTCAGACACACCTCGGAACTATTTCGCTTTATGACTGCACTGATTTACATTCCGGCCAACAATGACAAGAGCATCCCTTTTCCCACGTCCCACCCACCAGTCTTCACTACTTTCTATCTTTTGACAACAACCATTCTTGCTGTGAAGTTTCCTTGGCATTTCTCTGATGATTGGTGACTCTAGGAACTTTTTCGGGTATCTATTGGACCACTTGTATATCTTGTTTTGTAACACGTCCATCCAGACCTTTTGCTTATCTTAATCAGGTTATTCACTATTAAGCTCCCGGTTGTCCAATAAGTCCTAGCTATGAATCCTTCATAGAATGTCTGCCAAGCTTGTAAACATTTTTCCGTGCCATGGGTTGTCATTTTACTCTTTGTTTGTTTTGCTGAGTAGAAGTCTTTTAATCTGAAGTAATCTTATTTGCCTATTCAAAAGAACTCTATACATACAATCTGGATTTTTCACAAGTGGGTCTAGAGAAAACCCTTGAGACATTCTAGATGGCTTCATTAGCCATATCTACCTTCATTAAAAGGTACATATTAAGGCCTCTGGAATTGTCTGGACCCACTCACCATTGGCATTTGGTGTTCTATCGGGTCTAATGGGGAGCCTGTTTGGGATGGCTGGTAAGAGGTCTCACTCTGGGAAAGTAGAGGGGGGTGAGTATAAGTCTCAGGCTATCCCATACTGAGTTCTACCCACCAAAAGGCTGTACTATACATGGTGTATGCCAGAATTGGAGGTGCACAGAGACTTTCTCATTGTCCTACCTGGGCAGCCTGTTCAGATTGTGAAAAGATGCTGCATTCCTTCCTTCGTGCATTCATCTTAACCTTAGAAGAACATTGATGAGAAGGAAGACCTAGAAAGACTATAAATGGCAGGAGGAAAGTGCAGATCATATACACATGTGGAGAGAGAGGAGCGAAGGAAAGGAGGCTTGTGGTTGCACAGTCTGCAGCAGCTCGATTGTGCTGGCCTCTAAGCCTCACTTCAGTTTGAGTCCTAAGCCATATCTTAGGGGAACCAGTCTCCCTTTTCGAGACTGACCATTTGCACTGTCTGGAAATGGATTTCTTAAGGCCATGGTGTCTCCTGACATCACTCACAAAGTATCACGCAAACCAAAGCTGAGGGACATTCCACACATCACTCCACAAGAGGCAGAAAGAGCTGTGAAGTGCTTGAGAAGTCTGAGTAGACGCAGGCAGTGGAAAGCCTGGTGCTTCCCGGATGGGGATGGGTTATGGACCACACAGGCACTGCCAGGAAAAATGCAGCAATTTGAATAAAGTTTGCTGATTGGTTCAGGGTGTTCTGGTAAAAATGTAGCTGGTGCTGAGCTTCATGCTTTATCTGTAGGTGTTAACATCTGGAGGAGGCTGATGAAAGGCAAGGAAGAATGTTTCTTCCTATTTGGAAATGGTTCTAACATGAGACATCAAAAAATTAACATGGGCAAAATAAATTTAGTGCCTGAAATAATGCTGTAATGCACAGTCATCCTCCATGTCTTTTGGTAGTTGGTTCCTTGTCACTCACCATACCACCCTTGCCACTCCTGCCACACAGAAAATTCCTTGTTCATTAAAAATCATGACAGACTCACTAAAGGAGCCAGTGTGGCTCCAGCTCTGGGACGGAGAAGGGGAGAGGTGCTGCAGTGTAGGATGCACCACGGCAAAAGAGATCCAGGGATGTTTTAAAGGATTGTCATTGCTGTAACCTCAGACAAGCTGGGCATCAAAAGAGCAATGACAGTAATGGGTTATAACTCAACGAATAAACCTGAGTCGTCGTTGTGGTTGTGGTCATGATCGTAGTGGTGGTGGTCGTCATCATCATCATCATCATCATTGTCCGGTGAAATCAAGCAAAGGGATGGGTCAGAAGAAAGGCAAGCAGTGTGTCACCTGAAGAAGTGCTTCCTTGTAGCACAACATCAAAACTAGAAGGCCTCACCTGCACAGAAATATAGCACACACAATGACCTGGGGCCCCAGGTCATTTAGAGCCCCCAACCACACTGAAAACACAGGGGACTCAGGCTACTCTAAGGGAATCTGAAGGGACATACAATGTAGATGGAATCTGGAACCTAAAATGAGATCTTGGCCAGAGAGCCTTTTAGAACAATAGGGAGAGCAAAATCTGAATATTTACTACACTGCCTTCCCAGGGCACCCTGTTCCTCTACTCGCTACATCTAGGGATGGCCAAATCAACTCTGTATTTGCATAGACTCCACAAATAGTCTTCTTAATGTTTTACAGCCCTTCTAGATGATGATGTCTAATACAGTATAATTGCTATGTAAATAGTCATATTGTATTGTAATAGATCTGTACATGGTTAGTATAGGCATTACTTCCCCCCCACCCCCCCAAAAAAATTTTTTTTAAAAAAATGAGGCTAGTCGAATTAGTGATAAACAAGTCACAAATGCTGAGAGGTCAACTTTAGACTAGCTAATGGTATTTTGTTGATGTCAATTTTCCAAAATGTAATGAAACAATCATAATTAGGTACCAGCCATTCCAGTTATTAGGGGACATACAGTAAATAATTACTAGCGAAAACTCATAATCTTTACAATTTATAACAAGTAATTTTAATGAAAGAAGAATTGAGTCAGGGATGGACAGAGACAGAAACAGCAGGACCGCCAACACAGTGAGGTGCTGATGCGGAAGGCTAGGGTTGAAGAGTGTGTATTGCTACCCGCAGCATTCTTGCATGTTTTCTGTACATTTTGAAGATATAGACTTGATTTAAAAATAACATCCTGTGAGAAGTTAAAAGGAAGTGATTTCTTTCTAAGTTCACAACTATTAGTAATGTGCTTTGTGGGAAAATATGACAAAGAAAGAAAAGAAAAGAAAGTGCTCTTTTGATACACAGCATTGTAGACTGCCAGCATTTAGAGTTAATTTTTGAGCCAATACATACCATGTACTTTTCTTCCTTACCGTTTAAAGCACAGTTCTTTAGAATTAACTTTCCCAATGATCTGAAGCTGCTTATTTTTTATGGTTGTAGGCATGGTATTTTTTAACATTTATTATATTATGGTTGTAAAGGGCATTCCTCAACTGACTCACTGTCAGCTAATGAGGAGATCTGTAAGGAGCCAGCTGGCAGGATTGCCAGCAGAAGCACCTGCCAGCATTAGTGACCTTTGTAGCCACCTTGCCATTACCTTTGATATATGTGACAAGGGATCCTCCATTGCTGCCAGGGACCCACCAGTACCTGCTGCATCTTTTCCCTCCATGGAATCTTTTACTGTAAACTCAAGGCAGGTCAATGGCAAGAAGCGATACTCCACGCTGTGGACGAGGGTGTGGTTATCCTTTAGGGATAGCAGATCATCTGCATTGGAGTGAGTGGTCCCCAGAGGCTGACTCAAGAACACCGGCCTCTCATTGATTGTCTAGGTTAGAATATTCTTGGTGGATCTCAAAAGATGTACTATTCTGAAAGACCGGGCTATAGTCCAGCCATGACATCCAGATCATGGCTTGGGTAAAGGGCTTCCCTTAGCCTCAGATGGTTAGGATGCAGCCTCATGAGAGAGTAAATGTCTTGCCACTCATCAGTGGGCTTGGCTATGTGGGGTAGTACACACTCTGGTCATATGAAGATGCTGCTGTAAACATGGAGCAGGGGACTTCCTTGTCCACTGAGGAAGTCCTAAGCAGCTGAGGGACCTGAGGGGTCAAAAAGATAATGGACTGGGATTCTGCAGATCTTTGGGTAGGAACTGGGCCAGAAAATTTTACCCTCAGGCCTATCTGTCACCAGCCTGCCCAGGATCATTTTGTCTTTCTTTCATGAGTCACAGATGACAAGATCTGTCACTGCCCAGGCTAAAGCTGAGTCCCTCTCCCAAGAGTTATAGCTTGTTACGATTTGGCTTCAAGCCTCTTCCTGGTTTTGTTGTTTTGTTTTATTTTTGCCTGTCACAAAACTCCTGGGTCCCTTTTCTCCTTCATTCCTTTCCCCTCTCTCCCCCTTTCACTTCCTGCTTCCCTCTTTTCTCTTCCTTCAGTTTCCCTCTTCCTCTCACCTATCCTTTATCCCCAGTCATTTGTCTACCTATCCACTGAGCAAGACATTCATGTCATTGCCTCTGGACCATTGTGTCTTGAGAAGGCCTCCTGACTCAGTTCCTCAATTGAGGCCCCGCCTCCTACAGCTTCCAAAGCCTCCCAAAACAATGCCACCAGCTGGGGGCCAACTGTTTACCTGTGAGCCTGTGGGTGGGATTAAATATTTGGAACACTCCTTGTTTCTTTGCTTCAGGTCCTTCTTCCTCTCCCCTCATCTTCTCATCCACCTTTCCTCTTTGGTAAGTGTTTTACCTCCTCAGGGAGGAAGCCATTTTCTACCCTGCTGTGGACTGCTGTGCCCTGTTCTCAAGAACTAAAAGTGCTTCCTCCTTATTAACACTTGGCCCTAACTGTCCCCGACACAAGGCTGGTCTGTCCCCTGGAATTCCCTAGGCCACCGAATCCCTGCAACTGCTTGCCCACACTCCATAGCACATATCACCCTGGGCTTGAGGGTGTCCCCATCTGTGTACAGTACACATTGCTGCAAGTGCCTCCTGCCTCTGGATGTGGAGGTGAAAGAACCTGTCTTCCAGCAGAGGCGGAGACATCACACAAGATTCCTGAAGCCCTGGGACATGGGAGCTCCACAGTTTGTGTTCCTTTCTCAGTTGGTCATTAGTTGTTTTTTATCACACAGGATGACATCAGCTTTGTCAACTAATGTTGCCTGAGAGGGTTCTGTTGCCTCCATGCTCCAGGCTACTATTGGCTCTGAAACATGCACAGTGCTGTCATTTCAGAAAGCTGGCCCTGTAGGGAACATGTCCAGCATGCAAGTGCCTCTTTTATGTGCCTCGCTGCCCTGTAAATAACCCTACTTTCTGGCACTCTGTGCAAATGAGCTGTAACCTGTATCTTTATGATGCAGTAAATATGCAGACCAAAAGAACAAGCACTTCCCAGGGAAAACCAAGGACATTTCATTCCATCTTCAAATATATGCACATGTACTTAAAAGGCTCTTTTAAGTGGTTTCGGTTGAGTGGCACACATACAAAAATATTCCACTTGGTGAATTATAATGACCCAAAGACAATATAGCTCAACTGTATTTCTCAGATTGGCCCTAAAGCTGTTGCTTTTTGTGCAAATAATGCGCTTCTATCTCAGTGTAGCCCTTCTACATCAGTAATTTCTCACAGAGTGAAGAAACTGTCCTTGTTGGAGAGCCCTCTTGTGCTCATCCTCATGGCCCACAAGGCCCATTTACTGGGCAGGCTTCAGCTTTCTACCAATGTCACCAATTCAACCACCCAGTGTTCCTGAAGTGGATTCTGTGTCACCATTGCTCCACAGAGTGGTTGTACCTGTCACCGACTGTTTCCATACTCAGTGAGATAATTCTGTGAGATCAATGATTCTGGTAAGAGTACAGAGTGTATTAGTAGTGATGGCACTTACGTGATGGCATGGGTAAGGGACATTCCTGGTACGTGTAGAGTATACCTGCCGTTCACACAGATTCACTTACACCAAAAATGCTGTCTGGAGCCGCAGGCAAATTGTCTCCAGAAACAATATCCACCTTACTCATTGCTCTGGCATCTTCATAATGTCACCCAATGTCACTGGCTGCCACAGTGCCACTGCAAGGAAGGGTGGCCAGGAGCTTTCTATAAGGACAAGCTGAGACAGAGCAAGCCATATCCACACTCTTAACTCTATGGAGAGGCTGGAGGCCCACCTGCAGAGGGCCAGGTGGCCTTTTCCCTGTGCTCATCTTCAAAAGAGGCCATTTTGCCTGAACCTCCAAGACCATCATACCTCAGAAACTCAGGAGCTGTCCTCCAGCCCGCTCTGCAGGCAGCTGTACTCCACATCCCAGTGATTGCTCTTCCTGGCAGTGGGTGGCCCCCTCTCAACCCCTTTCTGACCTCACTCTCCTTTTCCAGGCCCTGCTGATCTTATCTAACACCTAATCTCCCCCTTTCATTTGTAGAACTGCCAGCTCCAGGCACTTTCTATGAGCTGATGTTTTCAAGAAACTTGAGTTTCCTCCACCCAGCTTAACCTTTCCTTTGCTCTGGCTGTCCCTCCTGCTCCCGCTCTGTCTCACCAGACTCAACTTCAATTCCACCCATTCTCTTCTGAGAACGCATTATGGTCTTGACATGAAAAATGTACTCTGCTTGAAGCTTATGAAATCACACTGTATTTATGATTTTTCCCTGTTTGATGTAGTTAACCATTAGGTCAAGTGAAGCTATAACAGACTCACAGCTCATCTTATACAAACATTTCACTCACAAGTTTACATTCACTTGGGATTATTTTCCTGCCTCTACAAGACATCCTTTTCATGAGCCTGGGTGTTCTATAATGAATCTTCTTCACTCAGTATTTGCCCTTTCCATGGGCAGCGCTGACTCAGGCATGGGGACTGTGGTTGAACGGACTTTCATAGTCTTTAGTCCTAATGGTGTGTCCTCTGAGATTAGGGTTTGCCTGCTTAGAATCTCAGTCTACCTATTTTAGTAAACGGAGAAGCAACAGAAGCTCATTTGTAAATAATAAACATCTCTAGGGATCAGGGATCTATTCATTTGCTTGGCTTTATTGATCATGTGATTCAGATTGTTCTGGGCGTTTCTTAAGGATATGGAAAGCACTTTTCACTCAGATGTAACTCCTTGGTAGCCTCATCTGGAGTGTGTCCAGAGCCCTGCAGAAACCACACACACATACATACACACACACACACACACACACACACACACCCCACAGGTCACAGGGGGCCAGGCCAAGTTGGAAATCTGCTTTGAGCTTTCAGCCCCTAAAACCACCTTGAGAGATAAATAAGCAGAAATCTGAGAGCTGCCAAGCTGAGCTGACTTTCAGAGAACAACACATCAACACAAACCAGGGCTGCATAGGCCTTCCGAGCTGAGTTCAGGCCCTGCTGTATCTGCATGCAGCATGAAACAGACAGCTGTTATAACTTGTTATACTTTAGATCTCCCTCTTAAAAGCCCATGTTTAAGTCTTGATTATGAGGGGCCCCCACTGCTCATGGAGATTATGGGAGGTGTGGACCATTAAATGGCAGGAAGAGAACATGGCAGTGAAAAGAAGGTCTTTGGGGCATGCCCCTGAAGGCAGTTTTAGGACATGGTCCTTTCCTGTCTTTTGCTTTCCTTCCTGGTGGCCATGAAATAAGCAGTTTCCTTTGCTATACAGTCCTAAAGAGATAAGCTTCTTTGCTACAGACCCAAAAGCAAGAGATGAGCTGACCATGGACCAAACTTCCCAACTGTGAATCTAAACAAACCTTTTCTTCTTTTGAGTTATTTATTTCTGGTATTTTGTTACAGTGATAAAACAGAGTATACAAACTGAGAGCTCAGTTACCATTAGGATGATATTTGAAGGTGAGACCTTTAGAAAGTAATTAGTGCATAGATGGGGTTGATGACTTTACCAAGGAGGTCCAGGGAAGTAGGGTGGTTTTGTTTATCTCCATGTGTGGACAGAACAAGAAGAGAAAGAGACCTAATCAGACATCAAACCTACTACAACCTTTATCTTAGACTCCCAGACTCCAGAACTATGAGCAATAAGTTTATGATGTTTAGATATCACCCAGAGTAAAACATTTTGTTATAGCCAGTGGGTGGCTTGAGGTAGTCTCTTTCCCTTCCAAGGGGGTGGTTCCAAGGCTGTGCAGACAATATGGCCTGCTGCTTTGAGGTCATGCAGGAACTGACACCTACATTGCTCCTTGAGACCTACCAAGCCACCCATGCCTTCTGCAAAGTGCATGGGCTGAAAGGATTTCCCAGTAGAGTAGCTCATACTGCACAACAGTCACCTTCCAGTAGATTCTAGAAGGGCTAGAATCCATTTGGAATAGTGCCTGCTTTGGCCATGTTCTGGGTTCCATCAGGAACAACCAAGGGCACATTGGAGGTTTAATGAAGCCACCCAGTGGCAGTGAGCCAGCCAGTCCCCCCCCCCCAAGTAAATATCTATAACTGTGTCATCTAAAGCAAGGAGATGAGACACATTGAAAGACAGGGCATTGGTGACTCTTGCTGCATTTAGAGTCTTGAGGAATCTTGTTAATTGCTTATTTGATTAAATTTTTCACTGTTCAGTTCAACATCAGGAAGAGCAGACCCTAGCTCCACCCAAAGACTTAATTACAGGCTGGCACAGCAACTGCCTCTGAAACCTCTGATCTAGAAATTAATTTGAAGGCAGAAGACAGAACATAAATAAAGGAAGTAAACAGACCCATCGTTGTCACATTTGTTTTCCTCTGACCTGTTTACACTCTGTTTATGGTACTACTATAAAACCCACCCTTAATAACACTTCATATCAAAGGCTAATGGGGCAGGCCAGTGTTACCCTAGCCAAATTTGAAAGACTCCTCTGAATAAATGTCCTGGAAGCCTCCACGTGGAGTGTAAACCTTTAGTTTTTCTCTTTTCTGCAAGATGATTTAAGAAGAAAGACTCTCTTGGGACATGCCACATCTCTGAGGGTGTTACCTGTTTCTTCATGTACTGCTTTATAGAGTGTCATTGTGCATGTCTGAAGTGCTGGCCTGGTGCTGAAGGGAAGCTTGGATTTGACATCCTGAAGACCTGGTAGGTTTCCTAAGACAGTTCACAGATCATTCGAAGAGCAGATTAAGATGACTGTTGTCACAGGAGTATAAGCATCAAGCTCCGAGGGGACAGAAGAGAGGAGTAATTCATTGAACTTGGTCACAGTAATTTTATTATCCACATCTGTATGAAAACTAAACACCACAAGGGAGTTATTAAGACTTTCTGGAGAAAATGGTCTTGAGTTGAGTCGTGACTAATCTAAAAGGAAGAACAGAAGGCAGTGAAGAGCTCCTCAGAGTTGGAGGAAGTCTATACATAAACCATGGAGTATCAAGAGAGCACTCTTCCACATGAGCACAGAGACAGGAGACTGACAATAGTTGGGGCATCAGTGTCTGAAGCAAACACATGAATGACTCCATTAGACCCCAGTACTCAGTTACTGAGCTTGTAAGGAAATTTGTGCGTGTTCAGTGGCCTGATTTGTATTTAATGTTGCTAGTAGTGGTTAGTTAGCATTGAATGAGAGTTACCTGCTTTCCTTCAGTGTTAGAAGATTGATTTGGGCACCAACACTGAAGGTGAGAACAGAAAGCTACTTGAACCAATGGCCTGGATTGAAATCCCAGCTCCTGGAGCTTTACCAGATGGGACTGGAACAAGATGTTTCCTCATGCTGCACCTCCTCTTCCTCCTCTTTGAAAGAAGGATACTGATGGCCTGGGGCTGTGGTGGATACTATGAGGTAATACACTGTGAGTCTATTCTTGGTTGTCAAGTTGACTACATCTGGAATGAACAAAAACCCAAGCAGCTGGGGGTACACTGGTGAGGGATTCTTTTTTCTTAATTAAATCATTTGAAGTGGGAAAACCCACTTTTATCTGAATCTTTTGAGATGGGAAGATATACCTTCAATTCAGATGTTTTGAGATGGGAAGATATACCTTCAATTCAGATCTTTTGAGATGGGAAGATCTAACTTTAATCTGAGCCATACTTTCCGCTGGCAGCCTATCTAAAGGACATTGAAGATGGAAGCTTGTTGTTCTTGCCTGCTTCCTCTTATGTGTATGTGTGTGTGTGTGTGTGTGTGTGTATGTGTGTGTATATATGTGTGTGTGTGTATGTATGTGTGTGTGTATATATATGTGTATGTGTGTATGTATATATATGTGTGTGTGTATGTATGTATATATACATACATACATTTGTGTGTGTATGATCATATATATGTATTTTCCTTCTGTAACACTAACGTAATAACTAAGAACTCAGAAGGACCTGGCACACAATGAGTGAGATTGCCACTGCCCTTTGTGCCTCATAGTACGGGACAATGGGACCCAGCCATATCCTGATACTGTCACCAGTTGATCACCTTCTCTGATTATGTTAGTTAGGTGGTGTTGACAGGAACCTCTGCTGGCTCTCATTACTATACAGCCCACCAGGCTCCTAGGCATGAGTGGAGTCTGTGAATTCTTAGAATTCCACAGAATGCCAAGCACTGTGCATCTTACAGAGACCAGTTAACAGTCTTTCCTTAGTATCTACAGAAGATTTGCTCCAGAATTTCCCAGGACAACATATAAAGTGGCACCTTGTTTGTATGTAAACCATGTTCATCTTTTTGTAAACGTTCCATCATGTTTCAAATTGCTGATGTAGTGTAAGGCATGTGTGAAGGTTGTTATACTGTTCGGTTTAAGAAATAATGCCAAAGACATGTATACTTGGTAAGCCATCACACATGTAACTACATAGCACATGACCCAAAGTTGTTAAATCCACAGATATGGAGTTCAGGGGTGTAAGGGCTGGTAGTATTTCACAAAGCAGACATGATAGTGTTAGCTTGGACTCAGAGCAGAATAAGTCAACCAGTGATGGGGTAGATGCCTAAGAATCAAAGAAATTGTACAGGAGGCCTTTGAGTAACTGGTCTGAGCAATTTGCTTTAAACTTCTTTGGGAGTCCTGTGCCAACAGTGAGGAGAACCAGGTGCTTTCATAATCCAGTACCAGGAGTCTTCACCACTAATTGTGTAACCTTGGGAAGTTCATGTGGGCTCTCTGAGACTTAATTCTCACTTGGAAAAGACAGTTATATAAAAGATGCATATATATGAATATGTGCATGTATATATTATATATGTATATATTACATATGATACATATATGTTGTAGTAAGAATTAAATCAAATAGCAGTGGAAAGTACGTAGCAAATTATTTCCATATAATTAATGTTCAGTAAATAACAAACACTACAACTAATAACATTCCTAATTATTAATGAGTGTGAATGTTATGAGAAAAATGGAACCATAATTATATACTTTTCCTCTATTAAAAAAATTATTAGTTCAAAATCAACAACAACAACAAAAAACCCTCTAAGTCTGGAAAGAGTGCATATCTACTGGCTTTTAAATATATATATTTGCTAACTTTGTCCAGACTGTGAACATCAAGTGCAAAATAGTTTTACATTTTTCTTTTCTTCTCTCATTCTTAAAGTGCTTGTTTCACCCTTCTGTAATGGCTTTAAAGGTTTAAAAACACCGGCTGTTACTTTAGAAGGGAAAGATGAGCAGCTCTTAGAAGCTGACACAGAAAAGCGGACTTAGATGGTCACAAAACTCGTTTTAGGTGCTATATAACCAACACCACACACCAACACCACGATCATGACCCTCAGTGACAGGCGACATTAAGAAAGAAACCAGACCTGGTAAGAAATTGCCTGACTTTACTTTGTGGATGAAGCCCCAAAGAACTCTGTGCATTGGGATTTCTTATCATTATTCCCAGGAAGTCTTGTATGTGTGTGTGTGCCTGTGTGTGTGTGTATGTGTGTATGTATGTGTGTGTGTGTGTGTGTGTGTGTGTGTGTGTGTGTGTGAGAGAGAGAGAGAGAGAGAGAGAGAGAGAGAGAGAGAATGTTCCTACTAAGTGTTCCCACCTGTGCATGAAGATCTGTGTCCCATGTCTCAGTAACAGACTCCAATAATAAACACTTATATGTCAGGCTAATGCATGTGATCTATTTCCTGGTTTTCCCCAAGAAATTCCACTCCAAGCACATTTAAAATGGGAAGAACAAATATGTTCCATGGAAAGTAAGCGATTGATTCAAGAAGTCCACATTTCCTGCAAGTCTAGGGATCACACTGCCATCCAAAGTCATGAGGGCATTTGCAGTACTGTTTAAGGAAGACCACAATAAGGCTGTTAGCCTGCTGTGCTCCTCCAGGCAAGCACCACTGCCCGGGCTTCTTTGCAGATCTGTTTATGCCAGTTAGATTCTAACACATGTGCAATGCCAGGAAAACAATTCTCTGCTCAAGCTCACAACTAGGGTAGCTCCCACACTGACATAAAAAACCTGTTAAGTCCAGCACCATTAGCTACTTACTACCTTAGCCCTGCACATCAGGAGCAAGCTAGTCGTGCATCACGGTGCCTCACAGTGCATAGGAGCATATGCTTGTAAACTTGAATAACTCATGTGTGTTATTCAGCATTAAAGATGTTTACAATAAAAAATAAAGAACTCCAAGATTACTTGGACAAAATTTTATTCACTTTAGAAATAAGGAAACTGAACTGGAATAAAAACTCCATCAGTGCATTACCTGAGACTACACCATCTTGGATTAGAAGCTGAGCTTCCCTTGGCATCATTTGTTTATTGAATAAGCAATTTTGGGGTGTCTTCTTGTGGTGATTCCTTGCTAGGCTCCACGAACATGGCTCTAGAGCCAGTACCTTCTTTTAAGCATCCAGGAAGCATGATGAAGAAGAAGCATTAGTCAATGGGTCCTGCCTGCATCCTGCCAGAGGTCTTAAGGGGAAGAGAGGATACAGCACCAAGAGTCTTGGAATAAAGACTGCTCCAGTGGTTTTTGCAAGTATATGTTTGTGGTGTGTATGTGTTCACATGTGTGTACGACTGAGTGTATGCGGCAGTATGCATGTATGTGTATGCTACTGTGAAGGCCTGAGATTAATATTGGACCTACCATGATTGTTTTTACCATATTCATTGAGACAGGGAGGTCTTTCAACTAAACCCAGGGATCACCAAACAGCAGGTAACTAGCCAGCTTGCTCCAGTGATCCCTTTCTCTGCCCTGGAATTACAGGAAGACTGTCACACTTGCCAGGAATTTAGTTGGGTCCTAAGAACAGCACACTTTTTATTGACGAAGCCTGCCCAGTCCTTATCTGCCCAGCCCCGACTCCTCTGTTATTTATCACACCTTCAGTAAGAGGATGACAGTGCAAGATGCTTTAGATTATTGAATTCAAATTCTGCTGCCTGCTTGCTTCTATGATCTGGCTTAACTTTTCACAGTTCCTACACATCTTTAATGGGGATATTATTATGAGCCTCTGGCTATTTGAAAGGATTACAAAATAAAACAATTATAGGCTCTCATCAAGTGGTTATTGTTACTTGATACATTATCCAATAAGATTTGGCTTCTGTGTGAGAATATAATAAGATTTAGGCTGTTCTTTATTCCGAGATGTGAGGAGTTGGCAGCGGGGCTTTGGGCTATGACCTTCTTTATACACATAATGATCTTTCCATTCAAACACTGAATCCAGCCAGCCACTGTGGCAGCAGGTCATGGGGGGAAGAAAACAAACAGGCAGACACTAGGCTCCAGAGAAACTACAGGCACTGCATGCAGCCTTCTGGAAAGGGGTGAGCTTGAATAGGAACAGATGTGGGCACTGTTAATGGTCCTAGGAGAGCGGTCTCCATGAATACAGCCACAACCACACAATGGTATCAAGTTAATAAAATGAAATAAAGCAGCAGGGCATGAAGAAGATCTTATGTGTGATTAGGGTGTGGAAGAAGTCCTTAATGGATGTGTGTTGTTGACATGACACTGCTCCTCTATGGAGATTTAGTAAGCCTACCCTGTTTCTGATATATAAAATGTATTGTGTATTGTCTGGGTCATTTATGTATTCCCCATTGTCTTAGTTAGGCAAATCTCTAGGTCACAAAGGTCACAGCATGTATGTGTACCAGATATCAAGAACCCTCATAAGAACCTGCTAGAATCACATCCTACAGAAGGACCAGGGCATGGATATACCTGTTAAGACATCTATTTAGCAACTGTCAATCCAGCTGCGGTCTGACACATTCCACCCTGTGAAATGGGTCCTTGGAGCCGAGGATGAGTGTTTCCTAACAACTCCTGGAACCTGTGCATGTTGCCTTTAAAGCCCTTGACTCCTCTGCATCACTGGAAACTCACATCACTCACTGGGGAGCAGACGCTGCTGAGCTCTTCTTCATAAACCCATTGTTTTTGGAAGCCTGCTCTTTATCATTTCCTTTTGACACTAAACTCTTTTTAGTGTTACACCATCATTCAAGTTTCTTTGGCCTAAAACATTCAAGAGTGCAAACCAGTTCCCTGCTGCAGCTCTTTGGGAGCAAGCTGCCTTGGTGAGGAGTACTGACTTGGATGAAGGAAATGAGAATCTCTCCAGCAGCAACTTGGATTCTTCAGCTTTGACCATAGCTCCCTGTACAGACAGCTCCCTGTCTTTGGAAAGACCTCAGCTCCTCATGTAGACCAGAGCTACCCACTTACAGCTCTGACTATTCAGAGATGACAAGCAAAGGCTCAGCATATGAAGTGACTATTTAGAAGTGTCTGATGGTATTAAATGTGTCAGAAATTCTATGAATTCCTTTTTAAAGGAGAATGAAGAGATGGGCTTGGAGCCCCTGAGACATCCTAAGCATCCTCAGAGACAGAGTAAGCGTTGAAGACTATAGAAAAGTTGGGCAGAGGTAGAGAGCCCTTGTCTTCAGGCAAGGGCTAGCCTTTTACCCTGCTCTACTCTGTACTGGCTAAGAAAGCCAGAGGTGCTGTTGACAGGGGCAGTGAAGTTGACACAGCTCCCACACATGGTCTCATGGCTTTTTGTTTAACAGTGGTTCTCAACCTGTAGGTCGCAACCCCTTTGGGGGTCCCATATCAGAAATTCTGAATATCAGATATTTATATCATAATTCATAACAGTAGCAAATTACAGTTATGAAGTAGCAATGAAATGATTTTATTGTTGGGGGAGTCACCACAATATGAGAAACTGTATTAAAGGGTATCAGAATTAGGAAGGTTGAGAACCCCTGCTGTGTAAGGAACGGAGGCAGAGGGAGGTGATTGGGTGGACTGTGTTATTGCTTCTAGCTCTAAATTGGTGACACGCCCTCTCTATACTGCACTACACACCTTAAATGTCCTTCACGCCCAGAGTTCACCACACCTGCTCTTGTCAGTGGTTTATCTGGTAGGTGAAATAGGCAAACTCTTAAAATCATATTCATCATACACAGGCTGCCAAGAGCGTTCTTTCACATGAAGCAAAAGGTGAAGAACACACTTCAGGAGGCAGGCCTCCCTGTCTTTGGAAAAAGACCTCAGCTCTTCGCGCAGACCAGAGCTATCTACTCTGCTGCCCCATGATATGCTGCATTGAACAAATGGGTACTTGGTACCCCATAGCCAAGAAGTCAGTCTCAAGGGGCCCAGCAGCACACTAGATATGCTTCTCTGAGTGTACTGTCTAACAAGGGTCTGTGTCCTGATTCTCCTGAGCAGCTGTGCCTTCCAGGCCCTGCAGGTGGCCCTTGTCTCTGTGTATCTTTTCCTGATACCTAATGAGATTAAAAAATTGCTTCTAATTTCATATCTTGCTGAGTATCTGGGGACAGCATGAAAGAAGTGTTTGTGATTTCCGTTTGTCTGTTCTTATTACCATGCCTCCCACCCCACAAACAACCCCAGGGTGTGGATAGCTAACATTTGCTGCCTCATACCCAACAATTGAGGATCTGGAGAAAGAGTAGCTGAGTGGGTCCACAGACCCAGAGACTCATTGAACGCCAGACACTAGCCAGCCTCCTATATGACTTGACCCCATTGAGCCTCACTATACCAAGATAGCCAAAATGAGGCTGTGGGTCTGTGGTTGCCAGTCAACTCAGTTCCTGGGTCCAGCAGTCTGAAACACCTCCTAAGTCTTTTCCCTGATGATAGTGATAAGACTAAGTGGTCAGGGACCCTTTAGGGAAGGACTAAGAATCATGACACACTGTCCATGGCGATGTGGACTCCTTCTTTCAGAGACAAACCCTACGAGGGTTTGTCAAGTCCAGAATGGACTAGATTGGGTAGTGAACTGCACTTGAGGTGATCTTACTGCAGAGATTGTCTGTTCGCTACTCCTCTGTTCTTCCCTTCTGAAGCTCCTGTTCTAAATGCTCAGCAGTACCTTTGTTGGTGGCTTGTCTCTGTCGCCTGATCCTAATCTGTTATTGGCCACTTCTGATGTTCTCTGTGGGCCTATTGGCCTCGAGCCTCCCTTCTTTGCTGTGCTGTGACTGTGGCCTCTTGGTCTCTTTCAGTCAATGCCAGCTTGCAGAGAGGGCTCTTGATCTTATTGGTCACCAATTCCTAGGAAGAGATCCCACATCTGACACTGGGATCTCAATGTAGTAACTCATTGCTTCTGGCATCTGTATTGATACCCCTCCCCCTCCCAGCCCCATACATGGCACCACTGTCTAAAGGATATTTTCAAAAATATTTTGGTTTTCATGTGACTTTTTCATACATTCTTAGTCTCCGTTAAGCCTCAGCCTGTACCTCAGCTCCATCCCCATTTATGCATCGCCATTTCCAATGCCTTCTCCCTCTGTTTCCATAGCTCATACAGTCTGCCAGCTCCACATCCCTTAAGGAGTCTGACTCAGGCTCACACACATGCCTGTCACAGCCCCTTTCTACCTACCAGATCTCTACCAATATCCCAAATTTAACAGACAAATATAAAACTTTAACGCTCTGACCTATGAAAGAGAACATGCCGGGTTAGACTGTGAGGCTTGGGTTACCCAGCTCGGTATAATGGCAAAGAGTAGCTAGAAACGATTCTCTCCCATTCTGTGGATTGTGTCTTCACCAAGCTGACAGAATTTTAGTCTCCCGAGATCTTTTGGTCACTTGCTGGTCTTATTTCCTACACTACTGGAGTCCTATTAAGAATGTCCTTGCCTGTGGCTCTATGTTAAAGTCCACTCACAACCTTGTCCACTAGCACTTTCAAAGGAACGGGTCTTATGTTGAGGTCCTTGACGCATTTGGAATTGAGGATTTTTTTTGCAAGATGAGAGATAAGGACTTATATCCACTCTTTTTAAAAGCGAAATTTTTAAAGACTGTGGGACTTTTGAAGCTATTTATGTTTTATATTGTGATATTAATGTGATATCTTGGGGATAAATAATAGGCAAAAGTTATAGCTTAATAGTACAAATCGGTGTTTCAGGTTGGCATGGGGTGCATTGTTCTGGTTGCAATTTTTGTTGTTATCGTTTTGGGATTTGTTGTTGTTTTTGTCATCTTGACACAAGCTACAGTTGTTTTTAGAAATGGAACCTTAATGGGAAAAAATTACTTCATCAGATTGCCCATAGGCAAGTCTATGAGGAATGTTCTTGATTAATGATTGATATCAAAGTGCCCAGCCCACAGTGAGTAGTGTTACCCCCTAGGCCCATGGCTCTGGGTGATATAAGAAAGCAGGTTGAGCACTCCATGAGGAGCAAGCCTGTAACCCCCCACCCCCATGGCCTCTGCTTCAGTTCATGTGTTGAGTTCTTGTCCTCACTTCCCTCAGGGATTGATTATGACCTCAGAGTTTTAAGATGAAATAAATGCTTTCCTTCCCAAATTGCTGCTGGTCATGGAGTTTTATCACAGTAACATAAACCAAACTAAGAAAGAAGGCTACTGATATGGTGAGTTAATTTTGTACTCTGCCACTTTTCTGAAAGTCTTTATTAGTTCTACGAGCTTTTTTGTTTTGTTTTTTTGTTTTGTTTTGTTTTTTGTTTTTTGGGGTTTTTTTGATCTTTTATATATAGAATAATGCCATCTGCTGACAGGGATACTGTCAGTTCTTTTTAAATCCTCTTTACTCCCTTCTTTTTGTCTCATGGCTCTGAGACTTAAGTGCTATGCTGAAAAGGGCTGCACAAAGTGTTCCTGATCTTGGGGGGAATTCTGTTTAACGTGATGTCCGTTATGGGCTTTTCAGATACAGCCTTTGTTATGCTGAGGTATGGTCCCTCAATTCCTAGTCTTTCCATGGCTTTCATTGCAAAGGATGTTTGATTTTGTCAGTGGCTTTTTCTATGTCTATTAAGATGATCACGTGATTTTGTGTCTACTCACACATTGATTTCACTTTTTGTTTACATATGCTGGAGCATCCCTGCACCTTTATGATAAAGCCAAACTGATCGTGATGAATGATCTTTATGGTGTGATTTTGAATTCAGTTTGAAAGTATATTACTGAGAATTTTTATATCTATGTTCATTGGTAATATTGGTCTAAAACTTTTTTTTGTTGCTGTTTTTTATTTGCTTTTGGTATGAGGGTAATATTGCTTTGTAAAAAGATCCTGGAAGCATTCTGTCCATCTCTATTCTGTAGAGTAATCTGGGTAACAGAGTGCTGGATATTCTTTGAAGAACCGGTATAATTCTTCGGTAAATGGATATGGCCCTATTACACATGCACACATGCAGGCATGTGCGCGCACACACACACACACACACACACACACATACACAGAGAGAGAGAGAGAGAGAGAGAGAGAGAGAGAGAGAGAGAGAGAGGAGGAAGAGGTTTTATTATTCAATATCATTGCTGGTTATAGATCTGTTTAAATTATTTATTGTATCTTGATTTGCATCTGCCCACTTCCACCAGTGATGAAACTCGTGAACTCCTGTGTTTTCTTATTAGCTTCAGTTTCTCTTTCTCCTCTGTAGTTTATGTATCCAACTCAGCAAAGCAACTCCACTGCTCAGTAGACACCCCTGCTCCATATTTGCCAAATGCTTGCATCATTGTATCTGTCTTGGCATCAGCCTCCATGGCTATCCCTAGTGACATTTTCAGCAACTGAGCTTTCACATTTTGTCAAGGAAAGTATTTCATGCCCCTTATCCCAGGATAGTGTCTACAACACTCACCAGCTAAGGCAGGATCCAGTTGCTAAGCTGATTCTCAAATCACAATGATTATAATTTGTGTTTAGCTGTATCTTTGAGAAGTAGCTAGGACTGCAACTCCCCATATACTGCAGCTTCAATTAATTGATGGCTGAACATATGCAGATTCTCTTCTTCATTATTCTCTAAGCAAACAGTGATTTGCACAGCATTGAGTGTTTTGAGAACTCTAGATACAGTACAGAGCACATGAGAGGGTACCTGTGTGGGTCCTATACAAATGCTATACTGTCTCACATAAAAGAGTGTCTGTACATGTTGACATCCATGGGGGATCCTGCAGCCAATCTCATACTGATTCTGAGAGCAGCTATATCTGAACTTAAACCACAAAGATTTTATTAGTAAACATTTCTGTATGAAGGTGAGGAGGTCTGAAAGCCCAGTCACCTGACTATGCTCATGTGACCCAGGTCTAAGAAGGCTCTGATTTAGAGTTGCTCCATCTCCTGAGGAGCCCTGACACACTCAAAGGTGTGTCACACCTTTAAGGTGTCTGCTCTTGATTCAAATAAAGGGACAGGACATGGATAACCATGTTGTGAGGCTGGGACACTGGGTAGAGAGCATCCATCCTTGTCTACTACTGAGAGCTTTGCTTCTACTAGAGCTCTTTCAAGATCTCTGGAGCCGCCACATGACACAAGTTTACCATTGTGGCTGTAATGAGAAAACCAGCAGAACACAAGAAACTAACTTGTGTTTAGAGAAGATTTTTAACTCCCTTTCTGTGGCCCAAAGGTGAAACCAGATGTCACAGAGAAAAGTGTATACCCAACAGCATACCCCTCCCACCCACAGTGACCTCTCCTGATGGCTGCCTGTCTTGTATCCAGCAACCGTAGTTTTTTAGGGCTTTACAGAACATGCAATCTTTATTATGACACAACATGAATAAACCACAGAGCCAAGTTCATGGAGTTTAAGTCGGCGATGCCAGGAGCCTGCTATGGAAGGATGTGCCTTTACTACGATTTCTGTACGGGACGAAGATAGGCTAATATGTTTATGACTCACAGTGGTGGTTGTGTTCATTAGTAGCAAGCACTAATGAAAAGTTAAGGTCCCACTGTAACATGCTGCACATGACCTGTTTAATACACTAGGTATGATGGCTGGACGCCGAGTGACTTGCACTGGGAAACATAAATATACAGTCAAGTAAATTAAACAGCTACCTGTGACTATTTGAAAATGTACTTCCCCGAGAGCCACTCTAAGTTTTCACTTTTATTGGTCTTTTTAAAAAAATTCTTCCAGGTGGAAGCCATCCTAATATACCTATGCACTGAAGTTCTTTCCTGACAAATGATGCTGCCAAGGCTGCTTTTGGGCTCTGTTATTAAATCATTATTAAATTATTGTTTAATTACAGTTGTGTTTTGTTTAACTTGATTTTGCCTACCCACTTAAAAAATTAAGTCTAATTGTGTGTATCTGTATTTTTTTATAGGCTTACAGCACCTTTAAAAAACATGCTAAGTAGAAAAGCATGCTAAGTAGAAAACATGGTTTGGATTAGGAGAAAATAAACACAGATTTTTCAATTGTAAGAGAAAAGCTTCCTACGATGACGGACACCTGGGATCTGATCCTCATCCACATTGAATGCTAACTGCCACCATGTCCGGCACTGCCCATAATGTCAGTTAGCACAGGTGTCCTCACACAGTCCCCACTGCTTTCTTGGGTTTTACTTGTTACTCCAGCAACAACTAAGACAACACCTGGAAGCCTTTTCTTTGGGACCTACCAGACAGAATGTGCTGGGACACTGTTGTTTGAATCCAAAAGTACTCATGTGTGAGATGTCCTTGTTTTCATTCTTGAACATAAATGCTTACATTGAAGTTTCCCAACAGCCAGTATGATACCCTGGGATGTGGACTAGCAGTAAATGCTTGCCTACATCTGTCTGACAGATAGTTCTCTGCTGACAGCTCAGGGTCATAACATAGCCACACAAATGCACCCTCTGGCATGCACACACACACACACACACAGAGAGAGAGAGAGAGAGAGAGAGAGAGAGACAGACAGAGAGAGAGACAGAGACAGACAGACAGACAGAGAGAGACAGAGAACATGCCTGGGGCTCTTGACAAACCAAGATTAAGTCTAGCACTAGGAACAATAATGCAGTCAAGAGACTAAACATGAGGTAGATGTGGGTGATGCTGAGCTCACATAGCAAATTGTTTCACAGGAAACATATTTTGCAAGCACAAGGAACACACCATAAAATAGCAATCGAAAGTACAGTCTAGTAAATTCACACCTGAGTATCACGATGGTTTGGCTCCTTAACAAGTAGTACACCCCCGTTAACGGCCTGCACTTTTGAATGCTTGGCAGCACAGTGAGTCTGTGTATGCCAGTGTCACCACAACTCCATTATAAACTAAGGACCACTATTTTATCTGTGGTCTTCCCACTGACTGCAGCATTATCATGATGGAACCTTTCTCTCTATCTTTTTCTGTTATAAGAACTCTGGTATTAAAAGCACAGACTCAGGGCTGGAGAGATGGTTCAGAGGTTAAGAGCACTGGCTGCTCTTCCACAGGTCCTGAGTTCAGTTCCCAGCAACCACATGGTGGTTCGAATCTGTAATGGGATCTGATCCGATGACCTCTTCTGGTGTATCTAAGGACAGTGACAGTGTACTCACATACATTAAAAATGAAATAAATCTTCTTTTAAAAAGCACAAACTCAATACGACGAGTCACTTCCTCAGAGCCCTCCAACCAGAAGAGTAACAGTGGGATTGTTGCAAAGCTTCTCCACCATGTGAGGTCCAGCTTTCTGTCACTGTGATACATCAGCTTACAGAGAAGAAAGGCTTATCTTGGTTCACATTTTGGAGGTTTCAGGCCATGGCTTCCCGGCTTGAGTGCTTTTCAGCCTTTGATATGTCCACTGCAGGGAAGAAAAATGAGATGTTAATTATCCTTTCCGGATGCAGACTAATATAATAGTTGATATCCCTAAATGTAATGGTTTGATTAGTCATCATGGCAGAAGTCTGTGGCAGAGGAGATTGATTACCTTGTGGAATCTGGGAAGCAAAAAAGGGAAAGGCTGTGGTCCCAATATTCCTCCTCAGAGCACACTTAGTGACCAGACTTCCTTCTAGTGGGCCCATCTCAACGCACTGCCTTGGGACCAAGCCCTTAACAAGTAGGCCTGTGAGGTACTTTGAGATCCAAAGTGTAACAAGGACTCCATTCTGTCATCACAACTGTCCTGGGAAATCTGTCACTCCCATCTTTCAGAGTCTGGAAGTTGATGCTCAGCAGGCTTCAGGGACAGGCTCAGGAGCCTCTTTCTTGTTGAGACTTCCCCTCATTGTCTTGCTTCAGGACTGGTGAGAGTGGGTTGGGTAGGATTGACAGAGTTTCCCGTTAGCCTAGGAACCTTTTATAAGATGAATCAGTAACATTTCTCTAGTACATTTCCTTGTGAACCTCTATTTTGTTGGCCGATAAAACAAGCAGTAGGAAAGTCTTTCTGGAGTGATTCTTGAGGCAGGCAGAAGGCTGGGTAAAAAGTATATAAAGGTCCCCCAGCTGGGCAGAGCCTGTTACAGGCTCTTCCCCACCAGAAAGTACTACCTGACTAGGGCAAGGTAGGTGGGGGCACTTCCTCTGCTGAACACCTGTCCAAGCCTGGCCAAAACACCACAGCCTGTTCCTCTGTTTCTCTTTGCACAGCTGACAAAGCTTGGGGTTTTCAAAAGAACTCCTTCCTAAAACATCACTAGGGAAAAACAATATGTGAACAAAGAAAAGACCAAAAGCAAAGCCTTCAAAGTTCTAAGGTCCAAGCCCACAATGGCACACCCTTCCCCCCAAGTATGCAGACTTGTTTGACTTCCTGGCCTTCCAAGTCCCTCTGCTTTGACTCCTGCACCTTTTTTCCTTGACACACCTGTCTTTGTCTCCTCTTTTCTAAGGGAGACCCTCTTGCCACATAAAAAATGAAAGGAACAGGCTGGTGTCGCTTCTGAAGAACAGCAGCCCAGCCCTGTGGAGGTTGCCATGTGAGGAACAGGAGGCCACTGGTTCAGGATTGTGCTCCCTTTCTCTGGGGTAAGAGGTGTAGGGCCCTGGACAAGAAGAGAGCAGAGGTTCAGGATAAGGCCCTGCCAGATGTCCTGGACTGTATACAACAGAATTGGATAAGCCCTAGCATCTTCAGTATGATGGAACTGACTATGTTCCTGCTCAGGGGACCTGAAGAACATTGTGAAATGGCACGTACTGAATAATCTGGCCTATGGAAAAGCTGATCTTGGCATGAACTACTGCTGTTTCTGGAAAGAGCAGCTGGAGCCCAGGAAGCAGATGCAGAGTCCAGTGATCGGTGAATGCATTTTGGATGTGCACAGCTCTGGGAATGCCATGACACCACCAATAAGGTCTTTGCTCTTACCACTCAGGCCTCTGGCCAAACCTGTGTGTGCACTCACAGGGTCCTAAGCTTTTGCTTGCCTGACATAACTGCAGGAACAGGAGGCAGATGAGCTGGATGAAGAACAAGGAGGAGGACGGGCTCTGGGACAGCACATGAAGTTGTAGGTGTCAGGCAGGTGCAGGGCATCATAGAAAGGCTGAGAAATGAGGAATCCTGTATGTGGGCTTTGCGTTGAGCCCTGATAACCCAAAGCCAAACAGCCTAAATGAATGGGGTATCTTTTCAGGGAGCCCCTCATTGCCTCTGTCTTCTCTCACTACTTAAATTTTCCTTTCCACAATCTCCTTCTCCAATTCTGTCTCCCCTTAGTTAAAAAAAATAAAGTAGTAGTGGAACTCAGGGAGGGGGTACACACTGTAATCCCAGCACCCAACAGGCTGAGGCAAGAGGACTACAAGTTCAAGGCCAGCCTAGAGTACATAGTGAAACCCTGCCTCAAAACTTAAAACCAAAATCAAAATGAATAACATCACTTGGAACTTACCAGTGGTTTTTAGTAATTGGAAACTGATGTCTCCTACTTTGTCTGATATGCTAGACTTTACTCCTGTAGAGGGCAGGGACAGTGTCTGTGCTGACTCCCCAAGGAAACCCCAGGCCTATAGGCATGCCAGCTACATGGTAGATGCTCAAAGAATGTTGGCTGACTGGTGGAGAAGAACTCAAACCATAAAGATGGTAAAATTTTCTATGATAGAACTTCATTAAAGATTAGACATTGTCTTAGAGTTTCTGTTCCTGCAGTGAAACAACATGAGCAAAAGCAAGTTGAAGAGGAAGGGCTTTATTCAACTTACTCTTCCACATCACAGTTCATCATCAAGGCAAGGTCAGGACAGGAACTCAAACAGAACTGGAACCTGGAGGCAGGAGCTGATGCAGAGACCATGGAAGATGCTGCTTCCTGGCTTGCTTCACATGACTTGCTCAGCCTTTTTCTTATAGTACCCAACTCAGTGATGGCCCCGCCCACAATACGCTAGATCTATCCCCCATTGATCACAGATTGAGAAAATGTCCTACAGCTAGATCTCATGGAGACACTTCCTCAACTCAGGTTCCTTTCTCTCAGTTGACTTCAGCTTGTTTCAAGTTGACATAAAACTATTTAGCACGAGCATAAAGAGATTTTGCTCATTTTTCATCTCTGAAAGTCACACAGGTAAATGACCAGAAGAGCTCATGAATAAGTTCCAGGCTAAACTAAGATAGGAAAGAGTTCCAGAGGAGGTAGGCTCATAGGACAACAAGCAGGACAACCTGAGTTTGATCCCCAACATCAATGAAAAAGGTTGGGTGTGGCCATATGTGCCTGTGACAGTCTTTGGGAGGTGGTGACAGGATTGCAAGAAGCTTGCTTGCAGAGTGTCAGCTTGTCCAAAAATAGACAGCTCTATAGTGAGAGAGACATCTCAAGAGGTTGAGGCAGTGATAGAGCAGAATAACCACATCCTCCCTCTCAGACCTCTGCATGTGTACACACATCCAATATACATGCACATGTAGACAGACAGACAGACAGACACACACACACACACACACACACACACACATACACACACACACACACAAAGAATGCCCATACCAAGGATTATGAAAGACGTCTTTCAGAGTCTGTTTGATCAGCTCAGAGCAGTTTCTGGTTACCACCACTGTTCAGCCGTCCCTTCTGTACCACCCTTTCAAAGCCTGGTAGTTTTGCTGGAAGTAAGTTAGTGAGCCCTGAATTACTTGAGGCAGCAAGTGGTTTTAAGACTTTGGGATGTCCTGTTTAAGAGCAGTTGTGTGACCCACAGAGAACTGTGGAAGAAGGAGTCGACTCCAATCTTGGGTTTAACTTCTGGAAAGGAAGCTTTGGTCTCCTGGAGTTAAATGTGATTCAGTCAACCTCCAAAGACCACCAAGAGAGAACCCTTTGAGAGTTAGGGAAACCCAGAAAGTTAGCCGACCCAGAACTAAGAAACAGAGAAACCACTTCACCAACACTTTGCTCAGGGCCTGGGTGAATTTCATTTGAAGCCAGGTCTGCTTCTGGGCTGTTCTATGGAAAACAATAGACTGTTCATATTTTTGACTGTTTGCTGAGGTGCCAAATGAAAGGGCTCTTTGTGAATATTACATATAATTACAGGGCAAGTGAAATATATTTATTTAGGAAGATCAAATAGAATCTGTCAACTTTAAAAATGTAACAAATTCTGGTGATAAATAATCAAGAAATGAAGAAGTTTAGAAACAGAGAGAATTATAGTTATGTAAGAGAACATAAACACTAGTTAACTCTTCACAGAATAAAAGTAATTACAATCAGATGTCCATAATAGAGAGTGGAAAGATGCCCAAAGAAAATGTAAGTGGTCTTATGTCCTCCTAGATCGTTCTGGAAAACCAGTAGAAGTTGTAATTAATTGGTGCAACTTTATTTGAAAGTCCACACTACAGATTACTTAAGTTAATGAGGAACCAGGAATCTGTTCATGACCATAGAATTTGAAATCCAGCATAGGAATGTATTTTAATGTCAGCTTTGCCCTCCAGGTTATAGCCTATTTATTTTTGGTTATATAGAATTGAAACCCCTGATACATATCGATAATTAGTTTTAATATGTATTTAAATTAGAAGCTAGCTTTTGGAATTAAAGCCAGTTCTTATCATGGTGAAATACGTAATTCAGAAGTACAAGATTTATTGCTTATGCTTTCAAAAATCTGGTTCAAATTTCAGCGTGGTCAAATCAGGTTTTCACTGGGGTGCAGCTCCACACTTTCTTCCCTCAAATACAGAAGTATCTCTATCCCTTGCCCAGTGATATGACATCACAGAATTTTAAATGAACTAATAAGTTCTTGCCAAATTAACCTTCACTTTTGTTTTATGTTTCTTCCTTTGAACTTATTCAACTATTTAATTCCTGCAAACTACAAATAAACAAACTAAAACTGAAATCAGTGTGGACTTCAGAAAGTAGCATAGTCTCTGAAACCTAACACATATATCAGGTGTAAGGCTACTTTTTATTCAATGCGATCCACGTGTAGTACCCATCTACAACGAAGTGACTAAGGTGTATATGAATTGCTCATAGCTGTAATTAGACAGATGTTCAGTTAAGGGGAAATCAAAGAACAAGGTCTTCAGCCAATTGATATGAGTATTATTGGGTAGAAAATATCTGTCATATATTCCTAATATACAAGTCAGCTCTGGCTGCACAAGCAAACACCACTGAACCAAACAACAGACACCCACTTTCTTACAGTTCTAGAGACTCAAGCTCAATGTATAAGGTCAACTCCTCCTTGGGAGTCTTACCTCACCCTCTGTCCTTATATGGCCTTCCTTATTTATGTGAAAAGAGAGAGGAAAAGATAGCTCTGGTAACATTTCTTCTTCTGTAGGGACACTAGTCCTGTGAGATTAGAGTTATGGCTTCATTTAACCTTAGTCAGCTTCTTAAAGGCTATAATAAAATACACTTAGGGCTTCAACATAGGACCTTAGTGTAAGTATAACTCAGTGTATGGTACCCAGTCTGATATATTTCATAGTGTCATTTTTAGAAACCCCAAATATCTCAGAGTTATATCTGTCAAATTATTCAGAATTTACATTTATTTTATGTTGTATATTAAATCAACATAGACTTCTTCACTTTTGAGTGGCTAGCAAATGAATGTCTACTCCTGCTTATTCATGAAAGTAGTACACAGACTATCTGAATAATCACATTGTGATAATATTTTAGCTGGTGTGTGCTGGTCATCATCAGCTAAAAGTAATGATTTGTTGTATATTTAAGTATTTATATATTACCTCAACATATAATGAATTTTAAAGGTAAGGCTCATATATTTGAATGTTTTGTCATTAGGGAGTGGAACTACTTGAGAGGGATTATGTAAAGTGATTTATTTTTAATATATATTCAAGTAGTAAATTAATCCCAAAGCTGTATTTCTTTACCCTATGCTAGTCCCCAATAACCACGCAGAGAAACCATGATTTATTTAAAGCTGCACCTGAGCAATATT
This sequence comes from Rhynchomys soricoides, assembly GCA_019843965.1. Classification (NCBI taxonomy): domain Eukaryota; kingdom Metazoa; phylum Chordata; class Mammalia; order Rodentia; family Muridae; genus Rhynchomys; species Rhynchomys soricoides. The sequence goes on along the minus strand of JADRCH010000156.1, from coordinate 1,776,800 downwards.
GATTTATATTAACCTCCTATGCTAATCTGGCTATGTCTCAGCCATGACTCCAATATACTTCCTTCTTGTTATTGATCTGGCTCTTGGGCTTCAGGTGTGTTTCCATGATCTCTCTTGAACCCTTTCTCATGGCTCCAATTCCTCCATCCTCCTGGCTGGTCTGAATCAAAAATCAATCTCTCTTTCTCTCTCTCTCTCTTCTCCCCCTGGTTGATGGATATCCTAGATGTCCTGCCCTATTCTCTCTTCTGCCCAGCCATTGGGTAATCAGCATTTATTGACAAGGCAGAGAATAAATGGTAAGAATTTTTTACACAATCTTGAGACCAGAGTTTCTTGACCTTAGCATTACAATGCTGTGTCAGGACTGAAATAAGAAATGAGGGCAGGGAAGTAAGCATTTGAATAATACAAGGATAACCTTTACATGGTGCACAAAAACATTATGCCTACAGACTCATACATTACCTTTAACTTGGCATCAAGACACATTTATTTCTATGAAACGAGAAATTATACCTTGGTTTAAAGTTGTTATAAATTGTTGGACATAATTTGCATTACTAGTTCATCTTTACAAAGAAGATACAAAAACATTTTGCCTACAGGATTAAGAGGTATGGCTTTTTTGGAGGAAGTGTGTCACTGGAGATGGGCTTTGCTCTTTGTGTTGCCTGTGCATCTGGATGTAGCACTCTCAGCTTCTTCTTCCACACAATGCATATCTACCTGTGTGCCACCATGTTTCCTTCCACATGCTCCTTTACAAGAGTTGCCATGGTCATGGTGTCTCTTTACAGCAATAGAACATTGCCTAAGTCATTGGTTAAAAATGGTGGTGTGCAGTGATACAAGCTGATAATAAGAACCGAGAAAGCATGTCACATACAGATATTGTTCGTTGCCCCAAATACATTCTTCTAAAAGTATACAACACTATGCTTTCCTCCAGGCATAGAAGTCTATGCAAGCAATATAATGAGGAGGGAGAAATGAAGAAATGACAGTGAGGGATTGTCATGAGAGAGGTAGTGTGCAATGTCCAGTTGGTCAGGCAAGATGGTATTGTGTTCACCTGAAGGTCAAGAAGGAAAATAACCCAGCATGTGCCTTGGAGACTGGCATTAGCTTGTGATTTTGATGACTCTCCTGGTGAAGTGTGGTTTTAGGAAGTAGGAGAGACTTTGGAGGATCTCAGAGATGTAGATCAGCAAGAAAATTAAGTTTGCAGAGCACTAAAACCATCAAATAGGGAATGAGAAGAGAGGAAATGGGGATCTGTTTAGGTCACTTGAAAGCAAATTTGTCTAGTAGAATTCCTAGCAGCGTATACAAAATGAGAGAAAGCCAAATGCTGAGCTCGAGAGCTTGTAGGAAGCTCTTTAGCTTGAATGGCAGTTCACCACAGTGGATGATAGGAAGACAGAGATGAGCATCACTGTGGCAGATGCTCTGAAGGAAGAAATGATTATCAGATGGGAACTACAAAGTAGCGGCCAAAGACTGCTTGTGAAGACCATCCAGGGTAACTGGTAACTCACATTCAACTGTGGATTAATTGGTCCTATACTAATGTACAGAACAGTTGATCTTGGATGGATGCTGGAAGCCATTGAGGTCCTTCAGGAGCATTGAAGAGCAGTAAGAGAGCACATGATGGATTTGGAGATAGAGTGAAGCAAGTGAATGCAGCCCTTGCTCACAGTAAGTAATTCCAAGGAATTCCTTAGGTCTCCCATTGAGGCTATGATGGAACCATGGTTTGGTCTGTTGGTTCCTACCTGGGGTAAGCAGACATCTGTTCACAACCACTTAGGGAAAGTCCACCCAACAAAGAATGAGTATGGTTTACTAAGGAGAGGAGAGATTGCATCGAGATACCTCTGAAGTATAATTAAGAACTGACAATATGGGTGTCTTTCTAAGGGGGAAGCTTGAGAAACTCAGACAAGGGGAGCTTTCATTTGAATGCAGTTCTCAGCTGATTGTATTTCATAATCTATATATATATATATATATATATATATATATATATATATATATATATATACACACACAGCTATGGCAGTCAGCTTTCTATTCTTATAGCAAATACTGGAGATAATCACCCAATATAGATAAAAGGTTTACTGTGACTGGTGGTTTGAGAAGTTTCACTCCATGATCAGTGGCCTTCATTGTTTTGAGGTTGTGGTGACACATCATAGAGGAGCAAGTGACAGAGCAAAACTGTTCACCTTACGACAGAAAAGAAAAAAGAGTATGAAAATGTCCAGGGCCCCACAGACACCTGGGAAGGCACATCTCTCTCAGTGGTCCTTTTAGAGATGTTTTGTCTCATACCTCCTTGGGGATTTTTACCTCACTTGTCTTTTACTCATCTAGTATGGTTTCTAGGTTTGTGGTTTTTGTGTATCTCGTGTGTACATGTGTGCCTCATGCTTTTTCCTTTTCTTTCTTTCTTTCTTTCTTTTCTTGTTTTTTTGGTTTGGTTTTTTTGGTTTGTTAGTTGGTTTGGTTGTTTAACTTTTTTGTCTGTTTGCTTTTTAAATTCTAGTTTGTTTTTACATGGGCATGTTTGCTAAGAAAAAGAAGAGGAGGTAAGGAGCTGGGTGAATGGGGAAGTGTGGAAGATGTGGAGGAAATGAGAGAGGGAAACTGTGACAAGAATATATACTCTATGGAAACATATTTTGATAAAAATGGATTATTAAAAAGGGCAAAGAAAAAAATTAGCATGTCCAAGAAAAAGAAAGAAAAAGAAAAAAGGACATGAAGTTGGGGGTTGGGAGTAAGAAGGAGAGGTGAATCTGGAGGAGTTTAGGGAGGAGTGGACAGTGAATATCATTAAAATACATTGTATGTAAATATCAAAGAATTTATAAAACTATTATGCCAAAAAGCTGTAAGTATAGTTGAACAGTGTTAATAAAGTGTATTTCTTCTTATGTATAATTTTTAATTTTTATCATTAAATACATTTAAATATATGATTTTGGATGACTCATAAATGTACCAGAATTTTATTGTAGATATTAAATATTGAGCATACAAACAATGTTATCTATTCAATGTCACATTGAACACATTTGTAAATAAAAGTATTTCCTAAATCACTAACAAAAATCAAATGTTTCCTATATTTCAAAACAAAAGTTGTTTACTGTATTGTACCTGCTCTTGTTTTAGCCTGATAATTTCATAGGTTTTTATCTAATCAGAACTCACAAGACTATTTTTTAAAAACTCGTCATTAGTGGGGGTGCAGGGTTAGCCCTCATCAAAGAGCAGGGCCTCCTGTCTTATTCCCATCTCATCAGTGTGGGGACTTGTTGTTTAGAGTTGACCAAAGGGAAACACCACTTTCTGTCCAGTGTGAGTCACTGTCTGTCTTCAGCCCTGTTTGTCACTCACACAGATTTCCAGTTTTCCTTGTTAATATGTTTTGCCCTTCACAAGTGAACTATCTCTAATTTTAGGACAGTATTAGAAAGTAGAGAATTATGAAAATGACTATTTATAAATGTCAGAAAGGAAACAACACTCCAACTCCAAGTTTATCAAAATTCTTTCCTAGGTTGCACAGCCAAAAAAGAAATGTATTTAGACAACCTATGCCATGATGTCATGAGTCAGATTTGGGAAATGGCTATGTGCTGAAGAGGCTGCTCAAACAGGGGCTTTAGTAGAACCACTGAATCCATCAGAGTTCAAAGGCTACCGAAACAGCCTATGCCCCAAAACATTGAGGGCCCAGGTTCTGCCCCGATGTTCCTCCCTCTACCACCCACCACTCCTCCCCAAACTTCAAGGAGTCTTGCAATCTTCATAACTGTTGTGTTTATAAAAAGATGAAGAGAAGGAATATGTTTTGTGGATGTGTGATTAGGTATGGGGGAAGGGTGCCTCCACGGGCCCATGCTGAGGCATCCCTTCCCCCTGAGAGACGAGCCACAGGACATAGTATAGAATAGAGTCTATTCAGGGCATAGGGAGGGGAGTTAAGAGGGTGACAGAGACAGAGAAAGGGAGAGAGAGAGAGAGAGAGAGAGAGAGAGAGAGAGAGAGAGAGAAGAAGAAGAAGAAGAAGAAGAAGAAGAAGAAGAAGAAGAAGAAGAAGAAGAAGAAGAAGAAGAA
>JADRCH010000156.1:1750453-1772653 GCA_019843965.1 Rhynchomys soricoides | reverse complement strand
AAGAAGAAGAAGAAGAAGAAGAAGAAGAAGAAGAAGAAGAAGAAGAAAGTAGAGGCTGGCCCTGAGCACATGGAGAGAGGGGGGAAGGGAATGGGGAGGGGGGAAGAGGGGAGGGGACATACAGAGCTGGGAGCAAGAAGGCAAGAGCAAGAAAGAGCAGAGGGGAAAAGCAGCCCCTTTTATAGTAAGTTAGGCATACCTGGCTGTTGCCAGGTAACTGTGGGGCGGAGCTTAGACAAAATGCTAACAATGACATCAAGAGCATATCAGAAACAACAAAACCCTGTGTGGGGTGGGCAGGAGTACTTACTCTTAGCCTTGGGGTCCTGAGGCGATGACCTGACACAAGCTCAGGTTCCTTGTCACAGACAGCAGTTCTGAGTAGAACGTGTGTATGCGTTAAGCAGATCCAGCATACTTCCTCATTTACTACAAGCATTGATCTACAGTAAGTACATTAATGAGCTCATCAGCAAGCCCTATATAAAATCTACTGCACACACATTACACTTGTTGCAGCTTGTGAAGTGGACGTGCAGGGCAGCCCTGCCCTCAGCCTTCTCACCACAAAGGGAGGAAAGAGGAATAGGGAGAGTCATAGGCTTATGCCAGAGCCTGTGCTGGGTCCAGACAATAGCTCTTATATAAAGAGCCGAGAGCTGGAGCTTCGTGGTTAAGTAGGTAGGCCCCGCTCTTCAGTTTATGTTTTCCATCCTGTGCTCTTCTTTGAGCTGCAATGGAGTGTGGTTCCCAGTAGTTAATGAGAAGTCAGCTGAACTGCAGAACACCACCTAAATTTGGAGGGAGTATTTGATATCACTCTGTGTATAAACATACAGATATAAGGCCGTGGGGACAGGAGCCAACATTTGTTGCTGCTCTGAAATAAGTGATGTGGATTTGTGGCCACAACAGGAAACCCAGCTAAGTAATGCACACTCAGGATAATCAGCAGGACCAGACAGCAGCAGGCAGAGAGGGACCCCAGTTCTCTGGTTTAAAGAGTTTCTGGTCCAATGTGATTTTACTTAAGTACTTCTCACCCTTGATTGTGAAACACAAAATCTCCCTAATCTTATTTAACCAAATGGTCGTAGAATAACACAAATCTCTCTGTCTCATCCCTGTCTCTCTGTCTTTCTCATTCTACGTTTGTGTGTCCTTCTGTCTCTCTCTGTCTCTGTCTCTGTCTCTCTGTGTGTGTGTGTGTGTGTGTGTGTGTGTGTGTGTGTGTGATTTGAAATGGCTGTTCAAATCTTTTCCACAACCATAAACAGTCCCTACCCATTCCCAGAAGACTGAATATTTGTGCAAGTTTTCTGTAGATATGCTAATCAGGCAAAATAGGCATCATTGCATTTTCCCAGTCAAGTGTCAAGTAGAACAGGTCCAACCCCCAGAAAATGTCTGAACTGCTCTCAATCTTGGGTCCTCACATCTGTGGTCGTCCATCATCCATGGAAGGAGAGACGATGTATCCTGAAGTCAAGCTGTTGGCATATCACTGGCTACAAGCATGTGCACATAACCCTACCTCCAGGAAGAAAAAAAAAAATCCCCAGGAGAGCTATGCCAAAGGGTGGGAACAAGGAACAAAGGACGAGAAAAGATTCTGTAAGGAAACTGCCTGCCTGTGTTGATTCATTGCCACCCACACATCAAGTGCAGCGACTATTTTCTTTAGAACTCTGCAGCAAGGGGTTCTGGATTCCTGAGGATTGCCTCATCATGAAGTTAAGCTAAAAGTCACTGACTTTGTCTTCTGCATGGCTACCAGCCAGGCCCACGATGCAGGCTCAGGGCAAGGGTCACCTCATCCATATGTTGTCCTCTTAGGAACTTATTTTGCTTTTTCAAGACTGACACTGATGCTAGAACTGACGGAGAGGGTGACCATGAACAAGAGAAGACACGTAAAACAAGAAAAGAGGTCATTCAGAATTTGCTTGGAAAAAAGTGGGTTTGGGGCTTCTAGAAACCCGCTTCTGCATAGGCTGGCCCAGCCTCCCACAGAAGTGCCCAGAAAGGCTGAAGAGCTTTTACTCTCCCATCTCTCTGCTGTGGCTCCTTACTCTACTTCCATGTAAGAGGAAGGACTGACCCAAAGCTCCCAGGCCTCCTCTGTGAGGCTGGAGTACCTGGATAGGCTTCTGGCACTGAGACATCCACTTGGGGTGCACTTATTCTCCCCTGTAGGCTTGACTGAGTGTCTGTGACATTGGCTAGCAAGTCTTTTGTTCAACCCAATAGGTCTTCATCCTCTCCCATTGAGAAGAATAGACCTTTTGCTTTGCACTCTTGCTTTTTGTAGTCTCAGTAATCTTGGTCAGTCACAGTCTGAAGCAGCAAATGGAAAAGTCCCAGAGTCAACAACTCATGTTCTAAATAGTGTACCACCTAAGCAGAGTGATGAAACCCCTGCCATGTTGCAGTGTGCTGCCTCACCCAGCATGTGACTCATCTCATGTCCAGCGGGTCCACAATGTATATACTACTCACCCTTAGTCCCTCACTGGCCATTGTGGTAATCAGGTTGTCATTGCACCATGGTGCTTGTCATCAGATTATCCCCAAGATGGTTCCAAGGGCAAGAGTAATGCTGCTGGAAGGAAGAACGTGCCAAAGAGACTCTAAAAAGTATTTCCTGTAAGAGGAAGATAGGAATTCTTGACTTACTAAGGAAAGGAAAACCCTGTATGCAGAGGTGGCTAAGACCCGAGGTAAGAGCAAATCTCTCCATGAAAACATGAAGGATAAACTATACTGTTTTCATTGTCTAGTGTCTTATTAGTTATTATTAACTACACTTTATCGTAGGCATGCATATAGGGATGGGTATACAGGTAAAAGTATTTTGCATGTGAGCTTCAGTACAGTCTGCACTTTCAAACACCTATGGGAAAGTGAACAGTAATTTCCATGGGGAAGCAGTTGGTGTCAGAGTCAGGTTGTCAGGAGCCACCCTCTCTCCCAGCCCGGGTCCTGACATTTTTTGGTGCAGGCAGGTGCACTCTGGGTGTGGGAGACCTGTTAAAAGCATTCCTTCACCCACCATCGAAACGATCACTCCCACTGGCCTACGGTTTCATGCCTAGATGTCTATCTCTGCTTTTCAAGGCATTACTGGATCACTTTCTTCCTATGGCTGCTTGTAAAGACTGCCCTTTTGCCACTGTGAAAACACATACAAAACATTCCCATCACAAACAGTTTTCAGTGGATGCTTCAGTAGTGCATGCTCACATGCAAACAACAGAACTGCATCCCCTTCTCAAATCAGGAGCATCCCCAGGAAAGACTGCATATTAGTTCCTGGGGTTGAAGGTGGGTGATGCTTTAAAATAATCTCCTTTCCTTGGGATAGACTGAGATGGACAGTGGGAACAGGGGAGTTCTGGCAAATGAAAGGTAGTCAGGGTGTTGGGTGTCAAATATCCATCTCAATCACATCATTCCTCAACAACTTAACTTCATGTTCATTAGGGTCCACCTTCTAAAGGTTCTACCATCTCCCCTCAGCACTCAGAGACACCAACAAAGGGCTATTTGGAAGCATTCAAATTCAAAAATATAACAAAGACTAAATGCAGGTTTGTCTTTCACTTACCAACAGCCCCTACTTCCTAGACAATACAGTTGGGCATGAATGATGTGACCACGAAGAACTTCTTGTGCTTTAAAAAATGTTGTCTCTGCTTGTATTTTAACAAATGTGGAGTTCACTAGCATGACACATGCTCACACTGTGGATAGATCATCTCATCTCCCACCTCCAGAACCTTACATCTTCCCAAATGGAAACACCGTTTCCCTTAAACACCAGCTCTCCACTTTCCTTTCTCCCCCAGCCATCGCCATCTACCTCTTCCTCTATGACTTTAATCACTGTGGATAGCTTGTATGAGTGGAACCACACAGTATTGGTCCTTCAGTGATTGGCTTATTTCTCTGATTAGAATGTCTTCAAGGTACATTTGTGTTGTGGCATGTGTCAGAATCTTTCTTTCTGAAGGCTGAATAATACTCCGTTGCACGCATGTACCATACTTCGTACATCCATTTATCTGTAGGTGGACACCTGTGTCCACCATTTAGCCACTATGGATGATGTCCATGCACGTCTGTGGATGTCCACAGAGCTTCCTATTGCCCAAATGTTGTGGCCATGGACTGATTATGAGACATACCCTTTTGTGACTCTTTCATCTATGTAACCAGGGCCCTGGCAACATGATTTTGAGTATGTCTTTTCTTACGATGACTCTGGCCTCAGAATTGGTTACCATAGTAAAATGGTAACAATTATTTCATTGAACTTCTTAGAAGGTGGTATGACCAGACCTACGAGTTGCATTCTTAGAGTCTATGAAGGTGTGGGCTCCACCTTGTGACTCTACCAAAGATCAGTACCTTGATTGAAAGCAATAAGTGGTGAAGCTTGGGCAGCATACTGGAGTATTCTTAAACTGATAGGTCTATATAGGTCTCAAAGCCTCTATAATCCCAGTCATGGAGCAACACCAGCAGGAAAGTGGCTAGAATGTGGCCTGCAAAGGCCCAAGATATGCCAACAAACAAAAATGCGTGACCGCAAGACCTGCAGTCAAGAAGACATTCTTGTTACTTTTTTCTGAAAACTTGGTTGTTTGAAAACTATGAATTATGTTGAGTATGATGATTTTGAATTGGTAGAGTTTACCTTGTTCCCACATGGGAGCACACGGACCTCAGGAGGTGGGCCTTTAAACCAAAGGGTTTGGTCTCATAGTCTTGTTCTCCGGCCAGTCCACAGTCTAGGTGATGACACCACATTTTGATCAGTTCTTTCCTCTGGATCCTTGGAATTTGGTCTCTTACCAGGAAGCATTTATCTCTGAGGCATTTTCTTACCCACACCACCCTGTAATCAGTGGTCCCAGCTGTGACTAGCCTGTTCCCTTCTCTGCAGCTCTCTGTGGTGTGCAAGGAGGGAAAGAGTTTCCATCACTCAGACAGACTTTGGTCAGTTCCTGTCTCTTCCTTTCTTCCTATAATTACCTGGAGACATGTCATGTGTTTTCCAGTGATGAGTCAATGACATGCACCTTGTGTGGGGAAGAAGATTGGAAGGGAACATGGAAGGTGTCAGACAGGAAGCCCTAAACTCAAATCCTAACAAAGTTTACACTAGCCCGCCTGCTAAACCACAGAGAGCCACTGGGTGTGCTGTTTGTTCTCTGAACACCATGACTTCCGCTCCTAATGTTGTATAGAACTAGCTCCTCTCACTTGTTTTGAATGTGACTAGAACCTTAGTGAACTTATTAACTCCTATTAAGTCCTACCAAGCAGCAGACATAGAGAATGCCATGGATAAAATCAGCAGTGAGTTTCCCTCCCTCTACTGATACCATCCTGAGAAGAAAAAGCAAATGTTTCCAGGGGTGATCCAAAGGGACAAGCCATACTCTGCAGGACTGAGGAGACTCCAGCCTTAGCAGCTCCAGGAATCTCCTTGGCTGGCTTGGAATTCTGTGAAAGTGGAGTTGTCTGCTGCTCTGAGCAAATGCTGAATGTTCCCAGGAGACTAGTGATTTGCAACCCAAGTACTGCTTTGCTTAGAACTGCAATTGGAGGCCCTTCTGAATGACCTTGCTATTGTTGGGTCTGGGGTCCTGGGCCAGCCTGTGACACTTCTCTAGAACACACAATATGTCTGTTCATGCTGCAGTTTCCATGCCTGGCTTCTGAGCAATACAGTCACCAGCATCCTAAACCTCCCTACCACTGAATGCCAGGTGGCCAATTGACAGGGAAGAGGAGGTACAGGTGCATTGTTAGCATATTTTCCAGAACAATTACTTTTATCAGCCTGGCTTTCTTGTCCCAGAATGCAGTCCTTGGCAGGAAGTCACAGATCTGTTGACTTTACAAGTAAGATAAACAACCCTCCCTTGACACACAGGACAGCAGAATCTGATTTCCCTCCACCCACATGGAGCAGGGCAGTTGAAGTCCAGTGGAGCAAAGGGTTGGGTTTTTAAAATATGAAGCAAAAGTTCTGACAAGAGGCCCATTTGTAGCCAGGAAGGAGTGGGCCCCATCTGCCTCACCTAGGGAGAACTCAAGCCAGGAAGAAAGGTACTCAGAGAAGGGTTGGCCCACTGCCCAGGAGCACTCTGTGAGCTTGAGTTGTCTGTTTCAAGTGAGTCCCATCTCCTGGATGAAGTGATTATCTGAGAACTTGAGAGACAACAGAAGCATTTTGCTAGTTGTGCAGTTGATCATGGAAAACTAAGCTAAGGTATACAATCATTAAAAAATAACTTTTTCTTCTTCTAGTATCATTTGAAGCCTGTTTAATGAAAATTCAAATTAGCCCTCTCCTGCTCCCAGATGAAAACTAAGGCTGTCTCCCTGTATGTTGGTCATTGGTAACAGAAAATCCCACCAACACCTTAAGATATAAAAGCAATGCCAACCAGGACAATAGTGCTCAGTGCAGATAGCACCAGTTAGTTCACTGTCTCCCTCATAACCCCAGCCCTGGCCTTTGGCAGTGCCCCATGATGGCAAGAGCTGTGTCTTGTTTCCTGTTCTGTTTGTCAGGCTCTAAGTCCTGGTTTGGTTGAAGGACAGCAGGAAGGAAGAGATGTAAGAAAAGAATGATTGACACCCGCCTGGTGCTGTCATAAAACAATTCCAGGGACCTCAGAGCTGGTGGATGCTTACAGTTGATTCTCCTGTGGGCATTTTCATGCATTTAATGGGAGCGAGAATAATAGTTTGAAGACCATGAAAGTTTGCTTGTAATTCCCAAAATGAAAATAGTACATTTTTTCTCAGAATAATTCCAATAGTCAGTAATTTGGATTTTTTAGTTTTTACAGCTGAAAAACTAGTCAACAGGTAACAAGCATCCACGGTGTTACACAAAGGAAGAACGAAGCAGAGTCCGTGCTCTGACTTGTGGTGTGTACCAGCCCAACTCGTCCTCACCTCATAGCTACTTTTGCTTCTCTCTGTGAGTGCTGGCTTTTCTGACCTATGAGGCCGGGCCTCATGGAGAGAATGAGCCTCACATCCCTCCTCCATGGGTGGGGATGATCTCCAGGTCACCAAACCCAAAGGAACTGGGTAATGCCTTTATTTCTACTGAAGGAAGGAGTCTCACTCAGTGTCATACCCTGGAGCATAAGTTCTTCTATGCTAGGGGATAAAAAGGGGCCCCAACTATAAAACTGGAAGAATACTACAAGATTTGAGGGAAATTAGGTGACTCACTCAAAGCACTTGTCATATAATCAAAGTCAGTAAGCATGAATTCAAGAAGAAGGTGTCTGAATGGGAGAAGAGAAAAGGACTGGGTACTTATAAGCGCCCATTTGTACTAGTCCCTGGTTGGGCTAAACAGTGCTATCATGGTCACTATCAGTTACTTGGTGCAACAGGCAGGATTCAATAAGGTTTGAATGAGAATGGCTCGCACAGGCTCATATATGTGAATGCTTAGTCTCCACTTGAAAAAGATTAGGAGCTGTGGCCTTGTTGAAGTAGGTGTGCCCTTACTGGAAGAAGTATGTCATTGTAGGTGAGCTTTGAGCTTTCAAAAATTCAAGGCAGACCCAGTGGCTCCCTCTTCCTGCTTGCCAGGGGCCAGGATATAGAACCCTCAGCTACTTCTCTAGTACCATGTCTGCCTGTGTGTCCCTGTGCTTCCTGCCATGATGATAAAGGACTAAACCCCTGAACCTGTAAGCCAGCCCCAATTAAATGTTGTCCTTATAAGAGTTGCCATGATCCTGTGTCTCTTCTTCTCAGTAATAGAAACCCTAACTAAGATAGTGTCTGAAGCTGAATCAGGCTGCAGCTTTTTTGTTTTGTTTTTAAAGACAATGTGTTAAAGGCTCTGATTAACTGTTTCTAATGAATTCCCTACAATAGTGGGGCTGGAGAGATGACTCAGCAGTTAAAGAGACTTGATGCTCTTACAGAAGACTGGTGTTCAGTTCCTAGTACCCATGGCAGGCAGCTCACAACCACCTGTGACTAAGGTCTGACATCATATACTGGCTTCTAGGAGTATGTGCATGAAAGTACAAGCATCCATGTGACACACACATATATAAAAAAATCTTAAAGTGGGGTTGGAAAGAGTTGTCATGATCAAAATTCTAGGAATTTTAATTTATTGTTTGAACTTTTCTGTTACTGGACTTTGCTGAATTTCTCACACTAAAACCCCAAGGAAATAACTGACACCGATTTAAAGAAGAGTCACTACTCTTGGCTGTCTGCCAGGTCTCCAGATCAGACTCCTGGAGTTTACTAGCTGTCTGCTAGGTCTCCGGATCAGCAATATTCAAAGGACCCTGGGTGACGCTGACTTCTGTAGAGCCCTTAGAGTGCTCTAGGACACAGTGTATCCAAGCTTCATCTGGGTTGGGAAAGAGGACAGTGGCTTTCTCAGACAGAGAGTGGTGCCTACTATTCTCCCATCTAGTGCTTGGATAAGCTGCTAGTAGGTGTACTTGTCCAAAGAGCTTCCTTGACCAAAGCCCTCAGGATATAGGTACAGCCTATAGCTGGTCTCTGCTAATGTCATTGCAGGGTCTTCCTATCTGTTGTTTCTGGGTGGGAGGGCATTTTGAGGAGAATACATCTAGAAATAGATGTCTGTCTTTTCTATAATCCATAATACCAGCCCCAGTAACTCTAGGGCAGGGTTCTCAACAGGTGGCTTTTGGTGGACCAATGACCTTTTCATAGGAGTCACATATTTACATTATAATTCATAACAGTAGCAAAATGACAGTTATAAAATAGCAACAAGATAATTTTATGGCTGGGATTAATATAATTTGATGGTTGGGGCTCACTACAACATGAGGAACTGCATTAAAGGATGCAGCATTAGGAAGGTTGAGGACCACTGCTCTGCTAACAGCCTCTGCTTTCATTCTGAATATACAAGGTACATGGTGAAGACTTAGGATTTGTAGGTAGCTGGCATGTCCATCTGGGTGCCTTACCACTGTCCTCATTAATCATGTCATCCATCTGTGAACATGTGATATGTCCTCTACAGAGCTGCCTGCACTTGAGTCATGAGGTCCCATACTGTTCCCTTGGAACTCAGCCCCTTTCTGGTCAGCTCACACTGTCTTCTGCCAGTTGCTCTCACAGGATTCCCTGGGAAGCCTGGCCAATTAGAGGTTCCCATCAGAGTCTAGTAGCTAGCACACTCTCCTCTGAATCAATGGGAACTAACGATGCCTTTGATCTTCTCCATGAATGAATTCAAAGTGCTCCTTCCTTTCCTGTTTAAACTGCATACTGAGTGGTGTAGCACTCATGAGGTATTCGGCCACAGATGTTCCCACTCTTCAGGAACTGCAACTCTTTCTGTAATCTTTAACTTTCTCTTCCTTGTAGCTATGCCATCTGTAGAGAACTGAAGGAACATTAAAGGGGTTAAACTGGAAAACAGAGCACAAGGGTCTTCTGTTCTTGGGTTTTCATTGGTCAGTGGGAACTGCGTGCTCTTTCAGGCAGATCCACAGCTACCAGGTCTCTGGTGGGGGTAGAGAGTGCAGAACACTGTAAGGGTCAGAGACACCGTCTATATATCACTAAGCACATTCAAATTTCCTTTCAACTTGTTACCATTTCATCTCAAAAGGGGGAAACTCAACTTGTTAACTCTTTGGTTACAATTTTGATAGTCTCATAAGTCAGTAAAATAAAATTTCCCTTCTGCCTTTGTGAGCCAGCACAGCTTGATTACGAACACTCTTCCTAGTACTCCAGAGCCACTTCCTGATTACACTGATGTTTTCATCTAGCTCCTCCTGATCTCTCTATTGCCCAGTCCCATAAAGGAGGTAAAAGGAAAAACAGTTATCACTCCTGCTGCCTGCACCAGCCACATCCCATGACCTCTGATGCTGCTTTACTCTTTTCTGAGCAGTTTGGGGACCAACTCTTTGGAAACTCCATGTTTGTTGTTATGCACCAGAATAGCACTGGCTCTGTCTCTTCCTCCATCCTTCAAACCCATGCTTTCTCCCTTGCTTGTTTCATTAGCTCAAAAGAAAGAAAACACGCTCACTTCCTGTACTTGGTCAGGTTTCCAAAATAACTAAACTTCCCTCACTTTCAAAAAGACTAGTTCCCTGTGACATCGGAGCTCAGATGTTCAACTCCAGGGGCTTAAGCTTTGTTTGACCTTTCCCGGAGATCTGGAGATGTCACAGCAGGCAACTTCATGGACCAAGGGACAAGTGTTTTGTCATCTGCTTCCTGTTGTCCCGGCAGCTTGGACGGCAGGGAGGTGTGGTTGGAGAGACCTCTGCTAAGGTCTGATATGAATTCAGACTCATGTTCAGGGCACCACCAGAAGGAAAGCATCTTTGTTATGACCTGTCAAGGGAAGTTTGGAATCTGATGGAAGATGTCAGCCTTCTCTTTGCCCTTCTCCTCCCCAGGAGTCTCATCCCAGACTCTTCTACATATTGACTAGCATTACTTGTTAGCAAGCACCATAATGTCCTCTGTGAGGCTCCATCTTACCTGAGGGTAAGTCTAGTCTGCCATTTAGCTTCACCTTTACTGTGCCACACTCCACTATAAAACAGGGACACCAATTTCCACCTCAGGCATTTTAATATCTAAAATGATTCACACAACATCTTTTGGGGTCAGCTTTGCTACAAAAAAATAGACCTCAGTGCATGGCTACTGTTACTGTTCAAGTGGGTATTGTGATTGGATGTGTTTTGAGCATGTCCCTGATATGTTCATATATTGGTGGCTCGGTCCCTATTCTGGCAGTGTTGGGTCTTTGGGAGCCTTTAAGAAATGAGACCTGATGGGAGTGCTTGGGACACCAGGAATCATCAAGTGGTTCTCATGAGACCCTAGTTAGCCCCCAAGAGAGCAAGTTGGTGTAAAAGAATGAGCCTGATTCTGAACTGAGCCCTGCCTCCCTCCCCATGTGCCTCCTCCTTCACAATCCCTCTTACTCTGATTCCCATAAGCTCCTATCAGAGGACGAACCCACTCTTGAGTTGGGATGAACCCAGACTCTACAAGTATGAGCTAAACAAACTGCTTTTCTTTGTACGGTTCCCAGCCATGGGTGTTTTGTTACAGCAATGGAAACTGTAGCAATAGTGAATGTTTTGATGCTCTTTTGGATCTTTGCTGACAACAGTTCATAAAAGGTGAGCTATAGGGTAACAAAGAAGGATTGATCTTCCTGTTTCAAAAACATTGAAAAATATACATCAGTGTATTAATATTAAAGCTGAGATACTATAAAAGAAAATGTTGGTGCTTGGAAGGACTATAGATTAGTTCTGGGTGCCTGACATGTAAGTAGATTGAACTTCTTTTATAGTCAAAGAATAAAGTATCATTTAAACATACAGACAAAGAAAACACAGAATTTTTAACAAAATCCAGTGCTCAGTACTATATGAAATATTAGATTTGCTTATGTTTTCCACCCCCAGGACATGCATAATTGCATTTAAAAATCTAGTTATACATTTGTATTGATCACCTTGCAGAGCCCTGCCTTTGGTTCTTAAGATTCAACAAAGAGCAAACCAGATTGCATGGAGCTTCCATGCTGCTGAAAGCCAACTCTGTGATTTAAAGTAAATGACAACTCTCGGGGCTCAGTTTCCAGAAATTTGAATTTAGGGGTTATAGCTCAGTCCAAGGCTTTATCTATTTCAAAGTTCTTCATGTAAACATTAGATGCAGCCAAGATTGAGTGAAAATCACCAGTAAAGGCTGTTGTCTTTCTAGTTCATTCCCTTCTGGAGGGACCAAGGGCACTCCTAAGACTCAGGAAGCTCATGAAAATTACAGGACCCATCAGAACCACCCCTAGGTTCCATGATTAGTGAACACTTTCTAGAAGAAAAAGGTCTCTTCAGTGTAACTGCCTACATGTTGTACAAGGAGCTTGAGTTTCACAAGTCACCGCTCATGCTGGGAAGGCCTTTTGGCAATAAAGCTGCTTGAGGTTCTCCTGTGCTTTGTTCATACAAGTGACCCTGATATCTGTTGCTTCACCATGCTAGTCCTGAGTGGCAGAGAGAACTAAGATGCCAGAGCCAAAATATGGAGAGACTACAGATGATTCTTCATAGGAACAAGACAGGTGTGTATTGGCTCTTAGTGGGGCCATTGAGGAGGGATTCTTGGAGGGGAAGACTGAGAGAGGTATTCAGAAAGGCACAGGGGAGCATCTCTGTGGGTTGATAAGGGCTAAACAGGCAAGGTGGACATGGGCAGGTAGGGGAAGGAACAAACATGCAGAGCACTGTAAAGAAGACAAGGTAGAACTCTGTAACTGCATAAATTCTGAGGATAGGGGAAGGGGAAAATGAAAGGCCAGGCTTGGCCTGCATGAAGGCTAGTCCAAGGTGAAGATGCTTCAGTTGTTTGCATTTTCAGGATTTTTTTTTTCATTCTTTGGGCTCTCTTAGGCTCACACTGACCATAGTTACACAGAGAGATTCCCAATGACCACAGCTGTGCTATACGGCTTAGGCGTGTGAGTAGGCTAAGTCACCTGGGTTTGTGCTAATGTTCCTGTGATGCTCACAGCTAATGATTAATTTCCTAGAATGTGTCTGTTGGTAAGTGACACCTTGAATGATAACTGAGCTCTACTGGCTTTGCTCTCCCTGCAGAATGTCTGTCCTTTAGTGTCTCTTGACTGTACCTAGTTGTTGTGGTAAAGGTCTCTGGTATCCTCCCAACCAGGCCTCTTCTTACCCACATCTGAGTCAGGCTTAAGCAGGGTGACTTAAACAACAAGCATGTATTTCCTCAGTGCTGGAGGATGGAACTCAGAAGGTAAGACATGAAGTCTCGATCCTTGCCTTGCAAGTGGCATCTCCCTGGTTCCTACCTGGCCTTACATCAGTCTTGTGTTGACATCTTGACATCATCTTACAAGGACATCAGTGACATTAGATGAATACACACCTAGGTGAAGCCACTTTACTGTAATAACCGCTTGAGGACAATAATATCTAACAAGTCACATTCTTAGGTACCAAAGGTAAGTCATTCAACATGAATCTTTTGGAGGGACACAAATCAGCCAAAACAAGGCCTGGGTAATAAGAGTTTTGGAAAGTAACACTTCAGCAGAGTCTACTATGGGGAATAACACTGACAGGTGAGCCAGGGGTGTTTCTATCCAATGCTCCAGTAGCTACCAGACCTCCTGAGTAGAAGCACCTGCTCACTTACTGGTCCTTTACATCAGCAACACCCTGGGCTCCCTTACACCCTTAGCCACTGAGCTTTGGATTTCAAGTCATAAACAGTTAACTCATCTTCAGTTATGATGATGAGTCTCCAGATTCTCTTTCCACAAGTCTGGACACTGAAGCCCAACGGACAGCTGCACTGCCTGTTCTGTCTCTCCTAAGGGTGATTTTATCTCCAGAAACTCTCCAGCCTGTGTTTGCCCCAGGCAGCTCATGAGATGGTGCAAACCTCGGTGGTAAGAAGTGTTGCTGCTCAGGCTGCGTCCAGCTTCTTTCTGTACACTGCTGTGAAATGTGTCTTCTTGGGTTCTGGGATTTTTAAAGTATGTGACATAACATCACAAGTTTCTCTAGACTTCTTTAGCAGTGCCTTTGCTATTTATGCTTTTTAACTTACTTTTATAGCAGCTGGAATTCTACGGAAGTTTTACAGGAAGATGGGGGTAAAGAAAGTGAGCCATTAACATTGATGTAGCCTCTGCCTAGCCATGTATTATCTATAAATGCAGCCATCAACATAGCATAGGTATGAATTCGCCACAACCATAGACATGAACATAGTCACCATATAGCCATAATTACAGAAATAACCAGAAGACTATACTATAGACATAGACATAAACATGGGTATAGACATAGATACAGCCATCATCATAGCCATTGCCATTGATATAAAAACACAGCTGTAGACAGACACAGATACCAATATAGTGTATTTATCAGTGGTCCTCTGTCTCCATAGAACCCATTTGTGATGGCTATTTCTGGTTGGCAGCTTGATTACATCTAGAATGAACTACAATTCAGAAATGGAGAGCATAACTATGATCCAGATCTTGAGGTATGGAAAGATTAGGCCCAGGCAAGGTGGTACATGCCTTTAATCCCAGGAGACAAAGGCAAGCAGATCTCTGAGTTCTAGTCCAGCCCGGAACAGAGCAAATTCCTAGTAACTAACCGTTTAGGCCTAGGCATGGTCGCACACACCTTTAATCTGGGCCATACCTTCGCTGGAGGCCTACATAAGGACAATGGAAGAAAAAGGACTTCCTTCTTCTTTGCCTGCTTGCACTTACATGCCTGCACATTTTTTGGAAACTACTTCTTCAGGATTCCAGCTTCTACAGATGACCAGCTAAAACATCTAGCCTTATGGGCCTGAGCTACTACTAGATTCTTAGATTTCCCATTCACAACTGTCCATTGTTGGGTTAGATGGACTGCAAACTGTAAGTCATTACAATAAATTCCCTTAGTATATAGAGACATTCCATAAGTTCTGGCCTTCTACTCACTATGGGTAACCTCTCATGTTCCCAGCATCTATCATCACCATCCCAGGCTATGTACACATCATACCATAGCACCCAGGTGCTGGCTGGAAAGTGGTGGGCACCCTCATGTGCACACAGATGGTCTGGTTCACATTACCCTGGTTTTTGTCAGCTCTTTCTGGCTGTCTTCATTGGCTCATGTCATGGGATGGCTAAAGCATGGAGTCCTGCAGGAGGCAGGCTCAGGCATTCCAATGAACTTGGTGCTGTCTTGGGTTTCAGATCATTTTTACATATATGTTACTACTCCCAATTTTAGTGCAAGTAGTGGTATAAATATCTACTTTTTTAAAAATCTATTTATTGTAAATCCCACTTGATTCTGCTGGGCTCCTCAAGCTTGCAAGTCTTGCTTGGACTTTGGCATGGTATGTTCAACCTTCAGAAACTCATCTTGATTTTTGAACATAAGTGTTAAAGGGAAACCATTGAGGACTTTAAAAATAGCACTCATAATACTGTGATAAGACATCATGACCAGACAACTTAGTAAAGAACGTTTAAAGGTTGTGGCACTGAGGGTTAGAGTCTGTAAGGAGAGAGTGACAGCACAGTGGTTAGAGCAGCAGATGAGGGCTCCCATCTTGACCTACAAGTAGGAGGGAGGAAAGACACTGGGAATGCCACGAATCTTTTGAAACTTCAAAGCCCACCCCCTCCAGTGACACACCTCTTTATCAAGGCCACACCTCCTAGTCCTTCCCAAAAAGTTCTACCAATTGAGGACCAGGTGTTCAAGCGTATGAGCCTATGGAGGCTATTATCATTCAAACCACCACATTCCACTCCCCAACCTCTATAGTCTTATGGCCATATCATAATGCAAAATGTATTTAATCAAACTTTAAAGGTCCCTAAGTCTTTCACAGTCTCTCAAGGCAATCTCCTAACTGTAATGCCTTGTAAGATACAAAAGCAAATTACATGCTTCGAACATACAGTGGCATAAAATATACATATACATTAGTATTCCAAAAAGAAGGAACCAGGCCATACTGAGGAAATACTGGACCAAAGCAAGATTGAAACCCAGCAAGGCAAACTCTGAACCATGTTACTTCATGTGTGATGGCTCCATCCTTCCAGCTTGGCTGACTGCACCACACTTCATTCTCTCTTGGTCTGCTTTCTACTGCCTGTATGTGGCTCTTCTCAGCAGATATCCCAAGGCTTTGACATTTCCAACATCTTGGGGTCTCCAATATAATCCAAGCTTTATTTTCACAGCATCTCCCAGCAATCATGCAGGGACTCTCTTGCCAAACACATGCCATCAGAGGTGCCCTTTAACCCCAGAACAAGATCCTACAACCCCTTTACTCCTATATCCTTCATGACTCTAAAGTCAGAACCACATGGCCTATACTGACAAGCTCAGCTGCCTTCTTGGGATGGACCCTGTTTTCTTGAATTACATTTATAGCAGCTTTTCTTTATTGTTGCATATTAGAAGCCAAAAATTCTTTAAACCATTCTCTTTCACAAGTTGGAAGCTCAGCTGGATGGGGTCTTGCCCTGAGAGCACCTTGCTCCTATTCCATTTGAGATCAGAGCCCCACCCCAACTTCCCTCTATATTTCAGGACAAGCCTTGGCTCTAACATTAAATTTTCTAATACTCCTTTTCTTTTCAAAGTGTATATTTTGTATTTCTTTTGGCCTACTTGCTCTTTATGAGAGTCAATATTGGGCTATCTTGAAATCTCCTCCACCAAAGAAATTAGTCCATTACTTTTTAATTCAGGCTCAGAACAATTCTTAAGACAAAGGCAGAAGGCAACCAGATTCTTGATCAAATGTTACAGGAATGACCTCTAGTCCAGCTGTTTTAAAGTCCTTGCTTCCTTCTGAAGTCTCTTGAGTCTCCACAATCCACAATACCCACATTACTATCTTCTAGGCTCCTGCTAGAATTAATTGCCCATTAAGCTCTGCTTACAGCTTCCAACCATGTTTCCAGTTCAAAGTTCCAAAGCCTTCTACATTCTTGCAAAAAATCACATGATCAGGCCTGTTGAAGCAATATGCCAGTCCCTGGTACCAACTTCTCTATTAGAGTTGTTACTGCTATGATAAGACATGATGATAGGTTATAAGGCAACTTATAAAGGAAAGCATTTAATTGGACTTATGGTTCCAGAGGGTTTGTCTATGTTGGTGGAATAAAAGCTTAACAATACGTGGTTGGAACAGGAGCTGAGAGCTCACACCTTGATCCATAAGCAAGAGGCAGAGAAGGTACACACTGGGAATGGTGTCTTTTGAAACATCAAAGCCCACTCCCAGTGACACACCTTTTACATCAAATCCATACCTCCTAGTCCTTCCCAAACAGTTCCAACAACTGAGGATCAGGTATTCAAACAAATGAATCTATGGGGGTACATTCAACTTACAATTCTCCAGCCTTACACAGAGTTTCCAAGTACATCTCCCCCATAGTTTATGCTTTTGACATCAATTTAGATAATTGTTCACAGGCCATGATTGTGATCACCCACTCCTCCCTGTTCTGCCCCAGAGTCCATTCTAATTAGAGTAATTTCATCTATATGGTGGCCTTCCATGCAGAGACTGTATCATTATCTCACATTAGCACCAGAAATGCAAAGGATCCTTGGTTATAGAGAGAGCCACCGAAGCTCTCATTGTGTGCTGTGACACAGAGCTCTCACTGTATGTTGTGACACAGAGCTCTCACTGTGTGCTGTGTCACAAAAGCTCTCACTATGTGCTGTGGTTCAGCATTCATGATATTGTGTTTAAGTCCTCTGCTTTGAGCTCATCACACTCTTCAACACAAGCACAGAACCTGCAGAAATATGACTTTGCTTTCTGTCGGGGGAATCTGATAAAAGAAAACATGGTATCGGATGGAAGAAGATGCCTTCCTCACAAGGGGGACATATGATCTTTTAGTAGAATGTGAAACACCTGGGGTGAGGAGGGTAAGAATGAGTATGAGGTAAAATGCCCCAAAGATTATAACAACAATATCAGATTCCACAGATGCCACATGAAGAGCTGATTTTTTTTTTTTCTGATTCCATTCATAGTAGAAACAAGTGACACATTGAACTAGGGAGTTTTCTCCCACAGAAGTCTGTCTGTCCTGTGCATTATAGAATATTTAGAAAGATTTCTGGTCCCTAGCTTTTACAAGCTAAGAACACCCCACCATAATTATGACCACCCAAAACGTCCCTAGGCTTTTCCAAATGTCAATCACTCCTCCCCCCTCCACACCAGCAATGGGCAACTGTTGGTCTACAGGCTGAAGTGGGAGTAGGGATAGACCTGGGAAAAGAATGTGTACTAACCATTTCCTGCCATGTCATCAATGTGAAGCTGTCTCAACAGTTTCTTATAGCATGCCATTCCATAGACCCTTCTCCTTCCAGCCTCCTTCCTCGGTGAATATTCCTTCCTTTTGTTGAACCTGCTCTAGTAGCTGCGTGCCAGATCACAGAGGCATCTGCCCTTGACAATTGCCCCTTTGATTCCTCTGAGGGGGAGGGTGGGCTGTCCTGTCCTGTCTGAAAGGCTCCTTGGTTCTCTGTGATCTCTGTAGTGTGTGGATTGCAAAACAAGGGAATAGACAGAGCTGGCAGGCTCATTAGCAAGGCCTTTGAAGTGAGCAAGAAAAGCATGGAAGTGCCTCTCACCTCTCTTCTCCTGATTCTTCCAGTCTCTCTTCCAGAACCCAATGGTGGCAACTGGCAAGGGGTGAAGAGGAAAGACATGTGGCTTCAGGGGCTTCTTGTGTGGAACAAAAGCCAAGGGGACAGCATAGTGGGCCTTCCCCATGGAGAAGCTGAGGGTTAGGGATTGAAAGCTTATGCTACCATGGAGATTGATCAGACAGGAGCCAAGTCAGGATGTAGAATGAAGCATGCCAAAAGCAGGTGGTCAGCCTTCCATATAATGTGTGACATACAGGGCTCAGAGTGCAGCCAGAAATTAAAGAATTAAAGCTTTGGCTGCCACCCTACTTCCTTATGGTCCCCAGACACAGGTGAAATATCTAAGAGTCAAGAGGGCATCAACATTTAGTCTAAATCACAATTCACCAATTCAAGCTGAGAACAGGGCAACCATAGCTCACAGTTCTGCCAGCTGCTATGTTCTCAGCATGGATAAAAAATGTCACACTGTTGGACTGTCACAGTGCAAGGGAGAATCATTGGTCATTGGAATCAGAAAATACTGATTGTGATGGCTAAAGTATTAAAAGTCTTCTGCTGGTGTGTGTGAGCATGCGTGTGTCTATGTGTGTATGTGTGAGCATGCGTGTGTCTCTATGTGTGTATGTGTGAGCATGTGTGTGTCTATGTGTGTATGTGTGTGTCTCTGTGTGTGACTATGTGTGTATGTGTACATTTCTTCAAACAAGCTGGCGATTTCTCAGTGCCCGTTCTTACCTTTCCTGCTTTTCTGAGACATATGGATTCTTCAAGGAGTCCACATGTGCTCTGGGATATGTGCAGTTTAAAAATGCCATTTGTTGTACCCTCCACATATCTATAAATCCTTTCTATGCAAATGTGCGTATGTAAGTAGAATTGGTCTGAAGGGGTCCTGGCTGCCTGTCAAAACTGTCACTGTGTTTCCTCCAACAGCTCTCTGAGAACAAGACACTGCCATCAGCTCCTCCCAGGTTGCTGAGGATTCTCAAGAAGGAGGGTACAAACGATATCCTCAAGGTGTGTGGCTTCACGCAGCATAAAGTCTCTCATCCAGTATGAGCAAGTCAACTGACAAGAGCTCTAGAAGGAGATATAGGTTAAAATCTTAAAACCCTTGCTCTCTGTCTATGGGAATGTAAACCGTACAAGTCTCCAGGTGAAAGTTGTCACCCGTGTTCACAAGGACATTAATGCTAATAGGCAAGAGGTGGAAGCAGAGTGCTCATCACTGTTGAGTGGTGAGCCAAATGTGGTATGCCCATTCAGGGGAGCATTACTCAACCTGGAAAAGGAAGACAATTCTGACAAATGCTATATCATGGACGAACTCTGATGTTTAAGTACTAATGTTCCATTCGTGTGAGACACCTAAAAAGGTCTAATTCATGGAGATAGGGATTCAGTGAGCTGGGAGGAGGAATGGGGAGCCAGCATTTACTAAGTTCAGAGTTTCAGCTTGGAAGGATGAAATTTTTCTGGAGATGGTAGTGATGGGTGCTTACCGCCAACCTTGTGCTCAGTATCGCTCCCATGGCATGAATGTGTACTGAACCATAGTTTAAAACTTAAAATGTTAGGGCTGTGTTTTCACAGACTCCCCACAGCTCTGCTCAGTGTAAAATCCACCAGGATAGAATGGAAGTTATCCAGTGTAAGCACTGAAGGGGACGCCATGCAGGTAGGGCCCTGAGGGAGATGAGAGCAGAGTCAAGTGCTGTCAAGTGTGTTCCTGAGCCAGGAAGAACAGCACACACTGTGACAATGAGAATCTGACTTTCTCCAGGATTTCCTGAGGAATAAGTTTCTGATACTCTGGCTTCTCTCTCTCAGATTTTCCCGCCATGGAGACATATTCATTTCTCTCCCCTTTCTCTGAACCCAGGCTTACAAGGGTCTCATGAGGCACCTGAGAGAAAGTGGCAGAGTTTGAAGAACCATTGATTTCAGTGATCTGGACAGCTGCTTTCTGTGTGTTCCACACATTAATATTCAAGTAATAAGTATTGTGCACAGACCTCCACACACCCTTTGTGGATCCCCAATGGGTGCTATATCACAGTTCCTGTCACCATTTATTCTTGTATCTATATCTATAGACAGCCCTTAGTGTCTCTAAGAAATGGGTTTCAGGATCCCTGAGGATACCAAAATCCACAGGCAAGTCCCTTATATAAAATGCTGTGAACCTCATATAATACCTAACAAAATGTAAATGCCATACAGTTGCTAGGCCTATTGTTTAGAGAATAATGCCAACAAAACTAAACTCTATTTGTTCAAAACAGATGAAAGGTGTGTTTTTGATATAAGGTTTGTAGAATCTAAGCATATGGAAACTGAAAGTATAGAGCATTGACTATATACACAAACACACAAGCACACACATGCACCTGAACACACACTTGCACACACACACACACACACACACACAGAGACACACATACACGTGCATCCAAACACACACATACACACATTTGCACATACATGTGCACACATACAAACATGTACATTAATATACACATTCACAAACACACATGTGTGCACCTGCACACACACACACACACACACACACACACACACACACACACACACACAGAGACATACACACACTGCCCTCAGTCACCATGTTCCTGCCTTCTCCAGTCTTTCATTATTTTTTACAAACTCACCACCTTTAAGAGAATGGTTGATGACGTATCCTGCAATTTGGGTTTATCTGGTACTTTCTCATGACTGGATTGAGGTTTTTCATGCTTGGCAGGAATCCCACAGGGATACAATGGAGGAATCCCTTCTGTGCCCATCCTGTGATGCTATGACATGGCTCCAGGGTTCAGGAGTCTTCCTTCTTCCTTCTCTGTAAGCACCCTTATGCATTTCTGATAAGCCTCTTGTGAAATGCTTCAAAAATGGCAAATTCCCCGACCTTTGTCTATTGCTCAAAGATTAGTTTTAGTACCTGCTGATGGGTCCTAAATGAATTATATATTAATAATCAGGCTGCTGAGTAGAGATTTTTCTACTTCCTTCAACTTTTGACAGATGCCATTCTTCTATAGAAAACTCTGGCCTTCATACACACACACACACACACACACACACACACATACATGTGTGTACGTGTGTGTATGTATGTATGTATAGATATAATATAGATACTCATTTATTTAGGTGCATTCAGTAAGCCATGTGGGTTGTTATTTAGTCTGTGTGCTACAGTCTGCTTTGGCCATCAGGAACCATTCATTTAGTGCCTATGTCCCTTCCATGTGTCCCCACCTGGAATACATCAAATTCTGGTAAAAATGTGTCCAGTCCTACTTGGAATATTCTAAACCCCACCTGGAAGCAGCCATTTCTCCAAGGCACAACATCAGGCACCTTCGTGATTGCCTGAGCATCGGAGAATCCTCCTCTGTGTAGCATAGACCATTCTTCAAGGCCATAGACTTGGACAGCATGTTGCTGAGGGCTGAGACAATTGATATTTGTATATCTAAGCAATGAAAGACATGGATCCAAGACTAGGTGATGAGTTTCCACTCTCATCATCAACTTAGAGGACCTCCACGGTACATATCAATGTCCAGAAAACCTCCAGACCCATGGTATTCAGTACATTCACTTATTTTCTCGGGCCCCTGCATGTAATCAGTGCTATCAGTTCCTCAACATCCCATGCTGCTCTCCTCCTTACCCTTCTGAGCTGCCAACCAGTGAGGCTCAGGGTCTGTGACTTCTCTCGCCTGGATTGTCTCATTGAACTCTTCAAATACTTATTTTTAATTTAAATTTAATTTATTATTAACAGTGAGTCTGTATATGTGGGGTGTGTGTGTGTGTGTGTGTGTGTGTGTGAGAGAGAGAGAGAGAGAGAGAGAGAGAGAGAGAGAGAGAGAGAGAG
>JADRCH010000156.1:1380520-1750443 GCA_019843965.1 Rhynchomys soricoides | reverse complement strand
AGAGAGAGAGAGAGAGAGAGAGAGAGAGAGAGAGAGAGAGAGAGAGATTTGGAGTCAGTCAGGGTGCACACAGGTGCCATGGCCCAAGTGTTGAAGTAGGAGAGCAAGTTTCTGGATTCAGGTCTCTCCTTCCACCATGGAATGCTGGGATCAAGCTCAGATTATCAGGGTTTGAGCAGCAAGCACTTTTACCTGCTGACTCATCTCGCTAGTCACTGATAGGCATTTTTAAACAAAGTAAAAGAAAGAATTGGAGGGAAGAAATTTTAACGTGTCACTTTGTGGACATGAAAAGTCGGAAAAGTATAGACCTAAATCTGAGGAGTGAAGAGGAGAGAAGATTCTTCAAGGAGTTGTCTATAAGCTACGCCTCCTCTCACAGACAACACTTTGTTAGATTAAGTTATTGCTTCTAGTAATTTTCTGAATTGACTACTGAAACTAAAATAAACAGAATTTTCCGGTTTTTTAATTGTTTGCAGTAACCATAAAATTGGTCAAAGATTTATTAGTAACTTATCAGGGGGAAAGTCTTTTCTGCTTTCAATGTATGACAGGGCTGAGCCAACTTGAGGAGGCCCCACTCCAGTAAACTAATCAACCCTTCGAATTTTGACATAATTAACTCTCAGTCCTTTTATTGCCACAGCTGAATGTAGCGTGAGCAGCCATCATGCTTACAGCTCAGCAGGCAGCTTCCACTGTTGGCAGAAGAAAGAAAATGCAGGTGTCATCACAGGGCCTTCAGCTGAAAGTGACAGGAGACATTCTTGTTCTTATCTCAGAGGCCCACGAGGAGCGTTTCAGAAGTGGGAGAAGCACAGGGGTGTCTTGTGATCAGCAGCAGCTACTTCTGGCTGCATCATTGCCCAGTTCCAAAGATGTCGAAACCAGAGGCTCAGCTTGAAGGAATCTGTCTCACCCATAATTCAAACCCTTCAACTCCTCTGAAGAGATGTGCCAGCATTCACTTTTTTATTAGAATGTGAGCACAATTTGGTGTACTTTTAAACTTTACAACTTTTCTTGTTTACTTTGGACATCTACAATATTTTAATTTTTTTCCCACCCACACATTTGTGGCTAGTTGAACAAATCTACATTCAGCTGGACTTCTTTCTTAGATGGTGGCTGTCCACCATCCGTGATGGGCTATTCTGGGACACATGCAGCCCTGGATTGGGCGTTCCTGTAGTGTGCTTCTGGTGAGTTATGTTGGTGAGATCTTTGTAACCTTGTCAGCAAAATTTTTCTCTTTTCTGACCATATGCTAGGCCAGGAATACCTCAAGCCTGTGTGTTTCTTATCTAGCCTGTTGTATCATAAGGGGCCCTTCAAAAGGCCTCTTGGAGTAGATACAAGATGAGGCTAAAAGGGTTCATACACTAGTGTGTCCTGAGTTCAGTCACAAAAGAAAGAAAAAAAAGAAAAAAGAAAAGACACTCAGGCCCAAATGTTGTCCTTGTCATTCCCCACTCCCACCCTTCACCCCACCCCCAAACCACCAAGTATTTGCTGAGTTCTGAATCCCTTTCCTGGTGGCGTGTGACCTTGCTGTGCCCTGCTCTCTGAAGGTCTGAGTCACCACTGCAGCAAAAGAGTCAGAGAGCTTCTTGTAGACACAGGGAACAGATAGCACCTTTTAAAAGCCACTGAATCAATGTCAATTGTAGCTTAGGGCATGTCAGGGCTGTAGGAACAGAATAAAATTCTATAGGGTGTGAACCAGGCACAGAACAATAGAAAGAGAGGCCATGTGTTCGTGATTAATAAGAAAAATCATGGGTTTTATTTATCCTGGCGATGTGCCAGTTCGTGGGCTGCAGATAGGTGTGTGAGACCCTTTGTTGTGGAAGCCAGCATGGCAGTAAGTACGTAGGAAGAACCTTCTTCCTTTGACCAGCAAGAGTGAGAGAAAGTCAGTGCTTTGTGCGCTTTGCATTTCCTCCTGTGGTGAAAGCAGCAAGACTTGCCCAGAGTCCCAGGGAGTGTCATAATTTCCAACACCAGCAAAAGCTCTCACAGAGTCAAAGACCGGGAAAGACCTGGCACCTCATCTTATGCCATTCCACAACACAGCAATCCCTGGGAAGCCCCGAGTGATTGAACAAGGGAGGCCTGAAGCACCACAGCCACAGCTGATAGAAAGAGAGCTCCAAGTATCCTCATCTCACCACCGCCAGATAAAAGACAAGACAGTTGGTTAAATATAGAATTGAAGCTAGGTCTTCACACTACAAGATGCTGCTCTGTTCCCTCTGTGACTCCTGGGTTTACTTGCTCTACAGTAAACATCACAAGATCCAATGCCACTTGGATCCAAGTCAGAGGCAACTGAAAGGCCATCGGGAAGTAGGGTGGAGGCTCCCCGGTTGTGAAGATAAACTTTGAGTTCCCACATATAGGCATCTGGTACAAGGCAGGCCCGGGATGGCCAGGTTCTATTACCTTTTGGAGAAGCCAGGAGCACTGAATGCTAGAAGTTTTCACAGTGTGGGTCCCTGCTTTTGTGTTTGTGTTGGCAGCAGATTTAGCTTGCAGTTTAGTTATGTACCTGTGAACAGCATTTGCTTTACAGGTCATGACCTTCCCCATGTGGCATCTCTGGAACAGTTCCAGAGACAGAGTCTGAGAGTGGAGGAGCAGAAGGCAAAGGGAGCCTTGAACAGTGCTAAAGCAGGGACAAGCTTTGGGCAAGGTAAGACCTGAATAAAGTGGAAGAGGCTATCCCTCTGAAGGAAGGCAGGCATATGCTAAAGTGAAGGGGGAGTATGGCCAAGTGTGTGGTGCATGCCTTTAGTTCTAGCACTCAGGAGGCAGAGGCAGGCATATCACTGTGAGTTCAAGGCCAGACTGATCTATATAGCAAGTTCCAGGCTAACCAGGGATACATAATGAGACTTTGTCTCAAAACAAAACAAAAATGAGAAAAAAAATTAAAATGGGAATAAATTGATGACTGGGTATGACTGAATATATAGCCTAAAATGTCTGGGCATTCAGAGAAAAGAAAAACCAACCAATCAAACAAACAAACAAAACCAAGAAGCAAAGACAAAATGAAGAGGCAATGTAATGACACAAAACCCCAGGCATTGTTACCACATGCCTTATAAAGATCACTATATAAAACCTGAGAGGTGGGTGAAGCCATTTAATCCTCATGATCCCCGGAGGTTCTCATCCTGGTTCCTCTCACATTAGAGATGAAGAAACTGTCCACAGCTGCCTAGGATCACTCACTGCCTAAGATCATGGCACAGAGTAGATTCCGTTCCACTCTCTTTTCAGGCTATTTTGATTCCTGCATGCTGAGTCTCAAAGCCAGAAGTAGGAGAACACAAGATGGACTCATTGTGGCTCATCAATGCCTCCTTTCCAGGGGATTTTGATTAGGAGAGGGTCTGCCTAGCTAGATCCTGTTACCTAAGCTGTGTAAACTAATCACAAAAGCAGGGATCCACAATGTGTCAATGTCACACTCCCAGTGCTCTCTCAGACCTTGCTCAATCAAGTGTAACAAGTATAAGCCACCGTACTTATCCACCAGTAAACGGAGGGAATAACCTTCAGATGAAAGGAAAAAGACTGGGGGCTGGAGAGATGGCTCAGTGGTTAAGAGCACTGACTGCTCTTCCGGAGGTCCTGAGTTCAAATCCCAGCAACCACATGGTGGCTCATAACTATCTGTAGTGAAATCTGATGCCCTCTTCTGGTGTGTCTGAAGACAGCTACAGTGTACTTACATATAATAAATAAATCTTTTAAAAAAGAAAGAAAGAAAGGAAAGAAGGAAGGAAAAAGACCAAGGGCAGTGTCTCACCCTTGTGAGGTCAGCACCCAGAAGCAGAGGTAGAAAGATGGTAAATTCTAAGCCAATCTGGGGGACATAGTGAGATCCTGTCTCAATAAACCCAAATAAACAAGATGGAAAAGAAAATAAAGAAAAATATCATGACTCCAAGTGGACAGAGATGAGCTTCATGGGAACTAGGGGTATTCATGTCAGACAGTGAGACTCAGGAAAAAACAGCCCTGTTCCCTCCCCAAAACAGCCACAGTACCTACAATTTTCAAAGGAGAATCTCCTTACTGCTCTCACGAGCTGAGTGACAGAACACACTAGAGATGACAGTGAGGATAGGGTGTGGGTGCTCCTGACCTCCTCTCACATGTCTGGGGCCTCTGTTCTTATATACTTCTCTGACTTTCCTGTCACAGTCTAGGATGTAGCAGGTTTGGAGAATCAAAGCTCGCATACCCAGACCTCCCCATCAGCTTTGCAGTGCACACTTCAGATGGAATAAATTAAAAAGAGGGCAGCAGGGAGTTCAAATAAAAACCCATAATATTCCACAAAGGCACATACTTTAGTTGCATTATCATGAACTAGGGACACATGGGTGAAGCTTGCCTGATGTTTCCTGGCCAGCAGTCAGTTCAAAAGGAACAGGCCCGGACGTGCCATCGGCAGCAGACACTCTATTCACTCTGGCGTTATTAAATAACATTTATAATGATTTATACATTTAATTTACATGGCTGCCCTTAGAAATCTAATTGCACAGCATCCCTGCCATCTTCTGATGCACTGGCTAGAAACAGTGGAAGCAGTTAGTTCTCAGGAGGGCAAAGTAGGAGGGCGTGGCTCAGGACTGCTGGGGAGCCCAAAGCACCCTGAAATGTCAGAGCCCTGGAGTTGGGAGTTCCGTAGCCTCAAGAACTCATAGGCTTAGGAGGCCCAGGTTGGTGCATTCTGAAGACGGGGGCTGGTCACAAATCAGCCTGACTTCCAAAACCTTTGTTTCCATGATATCAATTCTTGGCGAATGGCCAAGTCCACTCCACACTGATATTGACATGGGTGCTCGGGAGACAGAGTATCTGAGAGTACCTTGACATTTTGGAGAGCTATAAGAAACTAGAGAGGCTAGAAGGACATCAGGTAGAGCACACACAGCTCACCAGCATTTCCCTGTCTTTAGCTGGAATCATCTCAGGTACCAATTTTTATTTGTTGGAAGCCACTGCTGGGGTCCCTGATTGCAGAGTTCCTACCCAGACAGCATGCCACTGTCTAGCCAAGAACCAAACTACAAAATGACTTCTCCTCCTAAAGGAAAAAGCTAGTCTGAGTAGTGAGGAACAGAGGAACCTTCTCTCAAAGACTGAATGTCCTGTCGTGCACAGTGTTCAGCCTGTTTATTATAATGAGAGGGACAGACCCAGCGTTCTCATTTGGCCATCAACTTGGAGAAAAATATACATTAGCACTTTGAGTGAGTGAATCTCAGGATTGTATGGAGTGCTTATACGTGAAGAGTAAACTATGGGTGTGTGTGTCTCATTGTACAGGTGTTTTAGATATGTAGTGTGTGTTGCATGTGTGTGCTGTATTGGGGTTATGTGGTCATATATCATGTACTGGGTAGAAGTGTGTAAGGTGAATGTAATTTAGGATCCACGTGACTCTTGGGCATGTGTGCTACATATGTGGTTAGTGCTGTGTGTATGTGTGAGCATCATATGTCTCTGGTGAGTGCTCCCCACATGTGGGGCCATTTCTGTCTGTGTGGCACATGTGAGGGATGTGTGTAGCATACAGCAGCATGTTTGTGGCATCTGTGCAGTGTGCATCCTACATGTGGGTGTGAACCATGGATGCACAGCGCAGTATATAGGGTGTGTGGCATGTTATAGCACGCGTGTGGTAGGTGTGTAAAGGCCTGTGTGGGATGATTTACCATGCTTTCAGTACATTAGCAAGCGGACCTCTGTTTTGGGTCAGGGTTCAGTAGATGCTGACAGCTGGGAGAGGTGGGAGGAGGAGACGATGGAAGGTGAAAGAAACCACTGAGAGCAAGTACGGGTGGACTCACTGTTCCAAAGACAACATTCTTGAAAAGGCAAACAATGGGAGCTGAGAGTGACAGCCTGGATTTCTGAATTCTTTCTTTCCTTTAATTTTAGTAACGGCTGCTATGAACACAATTCTGACGGGTGCTCCATCAGTGGTGACAGAGGCTCCACCAGGTATCTAGCCCACCCAGCTTTGGGTTCAAGGTCTACCTGTGGCTGATTCTCTTCCTTTCCTTTGGAATAGGTCAGGGCAGGTCCCCTATGAGCACAGCATGGAGGTGGTGGTGTCAGTGTTTCTGCAGAGAGGTGGCAGGGGAGGGCAGTCATGAAGGTCATGGAGGAGGCCTAGCACAGAAGTGTAACCACATTTTTTAGTGAAGGGGATTTATGGTAAGGCTGGACATGAGTGGAGATAGGATCAAAGCAGACTGCAGGAATTGTAGCCGGCAGGTCCTCAGAAAGCTTCCTGGGAGATATTCCAGTCAGAACCAGTCTCCTCCTTGTTCATGCTCAGCAAATGCTTTCTAGTCTTTCATGCTCTTCCTCTGGCCTGGGAAGATTCCTCAGAGATGTACCAAGATGCTTACTGTATCCCCCATAACCAGCCGCTTGGTGAATTGTGTTAATTTCTAAGATTTAACCAGCTTCAGGAATTTAAATGATACATTTTCCCATTGGGACTATGAGGGCAGAAGGCCTTTCCCATGGTCCGATCCACTAAAAAGAGCTCCAACTCCCCCAAAGGATTAGCTCAACTAACCCACAGGGTCTTCTACTATAGTCAGTCCAATTTTGGCTGGTGGGTCTGTGCCTCCCCTCTGTCAAACCTGGGTGGAAACCCCTGGAGTGCTCAGTGGTGATATTGGAGGGTCTTCATCCTGACTGGTGCTGCTCCACATCACAGAACTGAACTTGTGCGTATCATTGCAGTCCCCTGTCTCTCCAACACACACACACACACACACGCACACACACACACACACACACACACACAAAGAGAGAGAGAGAGAGAGAGAGAGAGAGAGAGAGAGAGAGAGAGCTTTGAACTTCCCCAGAATGTTGAGTGTGCTGCTCCAGAGTCTCTCTAAAGAAAGGAAAGCTGTGTCTCTTCAGCTTCCTGACAAGGAGGGCCCAAGGAAGGCCCTTGTCATATATTCTGTTTACATGCCCCTGATGTGAGGTTGCTGGGTCTTCCTGTGCTCCATTTAAAATCCAGTGTGTGGTACGCCTGGAACTGGTAGGTGTTCTGGGACTTGTCTTCCTCGTCAGCCTTTTCTGCCACTGCTCTGGTTTCTAGGGTAGCTTACCCATGAGCCACCCTTTGTTCTTGCTGATCCCCTCTTCCCCATTCCCAGCAGAGCCTTAGGACCCATCTACAACTAGTAAAAGCCCACAGCACCCCATCTCCATGCCATAAATGTCACAGATATTGCCCCAAGGATGTACTTGGGTTCTGCTGGCTTAGTACCTAGGCATTAGATTCTGGGAACATCTGTGGTACCGGATACACTGACACAACAACACGGTTAGCCATTCGGCTGCTGTTTTCCTGAGTGGTTAATCACATCTGTGCATCAAGTTAAAGCACTCAAACAGAACTGTATCAAGAGGATGGAGTGAAGGCAGTGGTCCCTCACCACAGGACTCCAGAGGAATCATGTGAAGCAGAAGAGAACAGGACTAGACCCAGAAACCATCAGAAACTGTCCTCTCTCCTCTTGTACTGACCACAGCCTTACACTCCACCAAGACCAGAGATCAACTCTGCTAGGACCTTTCCGACACAATGGTTCCAGAGGCTCAAGAAACCCATCTCACTCGATAGCTCAATTTCCACACCCAGCCAAGCAAAGAGTCCCAGATCAAACTGTGTTCATGTGCCCATTCAGAGCCACTGATACCAGCCTCTGGGGAAACTAAGGATTTGGGCTCGTGATTTCAGGAATATACAGCCCATTGAGTAGTTAGGAGCTAGAGAGGTAAACAGACAGCACAGAGGCCATCAGAGGAGCCACAATAATGTGATAGACAGCCAAAGCAGACACACTCTTCAGTCCACTGAAGCAGAGAAGGATTCTGATGTGCTCCCACTGACAAAGCACAAAATCTGGAGAGAGCCCATCCAACAGCCCAGTATATAGTAAGTGCTTACTAGCTGGCATGTAGGCAAGCTAAGATGTACATATTGGCAGATTAGCAAATGCTGATCTGGGCTTTCAATTTCTCACCATAGCCAGGGAAAGAGAGGCAGAAAGATAGTGTAGAATGGTACTCTGTCCAAGGAAGCCACATTCTAATCTTCCATGAGCAGAATCTTAAGACAGTATTTCCTCCTGTCAATTGTGAGCAGACCCTTGGTGGCTTCAGCAAGGAAAGTTGTGTGTGTGTGTGTGTGTGTGTGTGTGTGTGTGTGTGTTGATCACTCATGTATGCAATAGGTTGCCACATAGTCATTTCTCCAGAACAATGACATCTTTGAAGCTAGGGCATTACCATCCAATTAGAAGGTTGACTATGAGAGGCAATTTCTGTTTTCTTGGACCTTGTTGACCTAAAGAAACAACCACCCCACAGCACAACATCCCCATGCAAGACCAAAGCTGGTCCACAGTCAGAGGTCTAGGGATGAAAATGAGCTTGAAAGGAGGGCTGGCAAGATGGCTCAGTCTCCAAGTTTGAGAACCTGAATTCAATTCCTTGAGCTCCCATGGAGGAAGGAGAGAACTCACTCGAGCAAACTGTCTCTTGTCCTCCACAAGACTGTGTGCTATGGGTATGTGTATGTCTGGTGAGGACCTTTCCTCCCCTGCTCCCCACTGTCCTACAGTTTATTTCTGAAGTTTTTCACTTAGTATTTTCATACTGCAAGCTTCTCACTTGACATTCATCTTCCTGAGACAGAGATGTGTGGCAGATGATGGCTCTCCTGTCCCTCCTCCATGGAGAATGAGGTCCTTGGTTCCTTCTCTGCTCCTTTATCCAACTCCATGTCCTACTCAGGTTCCTCTACATCTTTTCAAAAATCAATCTGAAACCCCCACTGTGCACTTTGTTATATGTCTTCTTTACCCCCAAACCTGTGCTCAACAGAACCATGCTCAGGCGGGCTCGCTCCACCTATGACGTTCCCAACTTAGCTGTTATCCATTAACAAGCAACGCCTATGAGCTTGTGTCTTTTCACATCAATGTCTGTCTCAGCACTTCCCTCTGGACACAGGTATGAATATTCCAGGTGACGGCTATGGTCTTAAGTCAAGAACCATGCTTCATAAAGCCCTTTGTCTCAGTAATCCACCATTTTTTCTCTAAAAAGGCCACATTGCATGTGAGTTTAGGTGTTCTTGGCCAACATGTTCATTTGTCTCATTTTGGCAACATTTATTTTTCTGTTGGCATGTAGTCTATCATGTAATGGTGAAAACTATAAAAGTTATTTTTTAAAAAGGTATCCACCCCACCTGCCCACCCTTTATCCTCCCTTGTCTTTTGGCACTGATTTTGTGTGGCATCCCTGCCATCCATGATGCTGAACCAGTCTTACGTCGCTGGTACAGAGGTAGTGGCTCGCCATGTAAGTGAGCCAGTCAGTGCTTAGTTCTCATTCTCCATGCTTGCCCGATGGTGTTTGATGAGGCTGATTACCCGCTTCTTAGAATTCCTTATCTTGTATTACACACACACATAAATGTGCTATCATGACATGAAGCTTACCCTTGTTACATATCTGCTTGCATGAAGATCTATTTCTGCAAATAGAACCACACATAAACTGAGCTCTGAGGTGACTGAAGTCATTTAAATTGACCTCATGGACTCTGGGAACCAGACTTTTAGACTTAGTGGGATCACAACACAGGATCTTTGAGGGACACATCCCCCTTCTGAGATTTTTACAATGTCAGGTGTGGTCCTCACCATCTAGCTAACCACGCCTCCTGTCCAACTGCATGACCATAGACAATGCTAGACTGTGGCTCAAGAGAATGTGCTCCACTCTAGGAACCTGAAGTTTAAAATTTCTAGTTAAGTACAAATATTCACTTATTCAGTCCTGTCAAGGAGGCAACTAGCAAACATTTATGAAAGTACTTCAGTTTGTCTGACCTCAAGATAAAGAACATGAATGTTGGTTAATTTGTTTAAATGTACCCTTTGATTCACAAAGAAATAATGAGAATATTCTTTTAGTCATTTCCTAAGACTGCTGTCTGACCAACCAGTAGGCATGAGATGAGCTGCCCAAGAAGAACTCTGGGCAGAAAGATGTGAGGTTGTACAGTGTCTTCAGCTCTGCAAGTCAGGATGACTCAACAGAATAGATAGCAAACATACAGAGGGTGTAGAAATGAGATGGAAATGAGATGCTTTGCTGAGAACAGATAGATTGAGGCACTTTACTACATAAGCAAGGAAGGCCAGAGCTGTGAGTAAATATGGCTTGCATGCTGACCTCTGACCTTTCACTGCTGTCATGTCAGTGCTAGGGTGGACTATAAGAGCTGAACATCCAGGGACTGAATTTGGTTCTCTCTCTCTCTCTTTCTCTCTCCCCCTCTCCCTCTCTCTGAGGCTCTGCAGTTGTTGAAACAAGTTCACCTCTATATTTTGTGATTTCTGTGTCTTTTTTTTTGTTTTCTCTGTTCTTCTGCCTCAAAGGATATAGAATGAGACCCTTACCAGAGACCAAGCAGATGTTAACACATTTGACTGTTCTTGGATGTTCCAACCTCCAGAGCCTAAAGCCAAAATCAACTCATAATTCTTAAGAATTACTCAGTCTCTCAGGTACTCCATTGTAACAACCAGAAGGACTAAGAGTACATTCTACAAAGGAATGCCAGAAAATGGACAGAGGCCAAGATGAAGCCAGAGATGAGGGGCTTGGGATTAAGGATGGGGGACTCAGCTACTTCCACTGTGTCTCCTTCCTCCTGCTTGTGTGCCAGTCCCTGGTCCACAGCTTCCCTGAGTATCTCTAGGAACATTTCTTTTTACTGTGGGCTGGTGGGGTTTAACCCTGAAAACCAAACAAACTCTGTCCAAGACAAGCATTGAATTTGTCTTGGCAGTACCCTGTAGATGAGGTGTGTGAATGCTGGTTAATTTGTTTAAATCCACCCTTCTGTTCCCAAAGCCTTGAGTCCCGTTTAGCACTTTCCCAAGACTGCTGTGCAAATGAGTGGCTTCCTGGTGCATTCCTGCCAACACTAAGAAGAAGAGGTGTGTGCCCAGAGCACAGGGAAGGATGATGTGAGCCTTCAGGACCATTCAGCTCCCAGACTGTGGGTTATATAAAATGGCAAAGATGATGCAAATATGGTGTGACTATCAAATCCCTCCTCTGCCGAGGGCAGCATCTAGTCAGATAACCGTTGAGAGTTTGGATTTAAAAAACATTCATCTGCTTTTTCCTTTTCCCATCGTCTCTGATTCAGGTAATGTTAGTCTATTTGCCAATTTGTGAAAGATTTTAAATATATACTTCTGAGCTTGGGTGGATTCTCCGTGGATGTGAAGACTCTGTTTTTTCTTGTTCTTCTGTAGTTGAGAAGGCTGGGGTTTGGATTCATGGAGAATGTACCTCGGGATCCAGAAAGTCCCGAGGCAATAATAGGCTCAGAGTCAGCGGGGAAGAAGTTATGACAAAGGGTTCAGCCACCTGTTATAGGACGCGGCGCCAGCTGTCACTGTCATTCATGCTTTCAGAACTACTGGGTACATGACAAAAATAGAATTAGAACAGAGAGAAGGGACACAGGCTTCCTCAGAGCTATGAACCCATTGCACTTGTCGGGCCTGATCCAGAAAAGCTCACATCAAAGCATGTTAGAGTACACTGAACCCCTGTTAATTTAGACCAAGTGTCTAAATTAAGGGCCACAGACAAGCCCTTCCCACCACACTGGCTAAATGATAAAGTTTTGTCAGAAAGGAACTGTGTCTGCTTGACTTGGAATCCTCTGGCTGCTCTGAGATCCACTGCAGCACTGAGTCTCTGAGACAGATACAATGCAGCTGATGGAGTCTGAAGAATTATTAACCTGTCCTTTCCAGACTTTTTCAGCTCCCTTTCCGGGTTTACACTGAGTAGAAAGTATCAGCAACATCTTTCTTACAAGTTTTCTAGTGCTTTCTTCTTTGAGACTACCCCTGTATTTGAGTTGAGTTCACAGGAGTGGTAAGATAGGTCAGCCTGACTGGAGTCTAATGAATGTTTCAACAGCACCTATGCCCTTGACCAACACTTACAGCTTCTCAGGCAAGTAGTGGACTCTTCCTCCAGCTCCCCATTCCTGAGAGATTCTGTGTTTCCAGACAGGTACAGCTGCAGTTCAGCCAACACTGCAGAGGGACCTATGGAGAAAGTAAATAATGACACCAAGTCACAAATGCCTCCTAGCCCTAGGTGTACAGCTCATTCCGATATTACTGAGAACTCAAGAAGGGAAAAACCATTTGTGTCCCCCTTGCCTTCAAAGGGGAAGAAGTTCAATCAAAAAGTAGACTATTAGTTTGTCTGTAGCAAGGATGCACGATGAAGCAACCAGAAAACAGGCGGAAAGAACCCTGGCTTTGCATACATGTACTGTGAGCCATAGATAACTTCTCTAAGTGGTTGGGATTCAACTTTACAGGGGTAGCAATGAGTAAAGGGGCACCCAAGAGAGAAAAGCACTTCATTAAATGCACTCCAGGATAATGAGGACCAAAATGCTGGCAGCAGATACAGTGGGGTTCCCCAGATGTGCACAGATTTGTTCTGTGCTCCTGCACTCCATGGCATTTATAGAAGAGCAGTACTGAATGTGGACCAGATCTGGAGTTCTGCCTTTCTTGCATGGCAAATATAGACCTTGCTGCAGTGACATACTTATGGCCAGATGCTGGAAAGCCATCCCGTCTTGAAAAACGGAAGCACTGTTCAGGGTCAGGCTAGGTGGGCTTTGTTCTTGGAGTGATATTTGAAGGCAGAAAGCTGGCCTTTTAGAATCTGGACAGGACATGCTTACAAGTATGCAGCATGATGGTAAAAAAAGAAAAAAATGACAATCCCTTGCAACTAGAGATGGCAGGAACTAAGTACTGAGCACTCTGCAGACAGGAGGAGTACCATGCTGGCCTGGAGAAGGCTGGAATATAACCCAGAGCCTTGCAGGCAAAATCTGGAGTCACTGACAATTACCTGGAGTTAGGTATACAGTGTGATTGTTTGCTGCAACACATCTTCTGATGGTATCATCACAGGCAATCTCATTCACCATCTAGTTCCTCTTCTGTCCATTTGTTTACAGTGAGAACATTTAGGCAGATGCCAAGCACAGAATTCAGCGTTATTAACTGGCTGCCATGCACAGCATCTGTTCTCCTGTGCTTCCTTAGCTGAGAACCTGTGCATTTTAACCAGCATCTCCCCTTTGTTCCAACTCTAGTCCTGACTTTCCCAGTTCTACTATATGGGTTTGACCTTTAGGTTTCCACATATGAGTGATGTCTTTCCTGCTTCTGACTGATTTCACTTTGTGTAGTGTCTTCTGGGTCCATCCACATTATTGCAAAAAACAGGATTCCCTTTTTGTTACTGTCAATCCAGTGTGTGTGTGTGTGTGTGTGTGTGTGTGTGTGTGTGTGTGTGCTCGCGCGTGCGCACACGCAGGAGAGTTTGTGTGTATGTAGGCTTGAGGACAACCTTAGTTGCCATCCTCAGGAATGTTGTCCTGCTCCTTTGTGTCAGGGTCTCTGATTGGTCTGGAGTTCACCAATTAAGTCTACTTGGCTAGATGCTAAACTCCAGAGAGCCTCCTGTCTCCCTGCCCCAGGGCTGGGATCACAGACACCATCCTAGACATTTTGACTTGGGTTCTGAGGACCTAGCTCAGCTTTCCATGCTTGTGGGGTACCTCGGTAACAGGGCCATCACCTCTGTCTTTCTATTGCCATTTCACTTTTCATTACTCTGTCTGTGCACAACAAGGCCTGGCTATTGCCAAGATCTTCCACACACAACAGAGGCTCCCTGGGCATCCATGTGTTGCTCCCCTTCCCTTATAAGGGAAGAAATGTAAGGATTTGGTTGTGAGTTATTTCCTATAAGTCGTTAATTCTAATTAGTGAAGTACACTGATCTTTGGTCATAATACAGTCTTTTTTAAAATAGAAGATTCTATTGCTCATGAGCTACAGATCCTGGGGTTGGGGCAGGCAACTGTATGGAAAGTTTTCTCACTTCAGCCTCCAAGACTTCTTTGTCACACACTAATGTGCTTAAAGTTCTGTTCCAGCCTGGTGCCCAGGGTGTAGATCTCTGCAGATCCCGCTTCTCCTGTTTTACTCTCTTGAACACACTCCCCGAATGGACAGAGGGAGAGCCAGCCTGTCCCAGGCCTCAGAAAAAGAGAATTTCTGAGAAGGCTGAGCCCACTGAGTATGTACCAAGAGGATTGAGCTTGGATAAATACTATGAGATACAGCAAATCAAAAGTATATATTTAGTGATTTGGGAACTAAAAGTATTCAAAATGTGAAAGAAAATATGACTATCTTACCAAATCCCCTGTAAGAGCAACTACATCAATGATTGCTTTCCAACCTTTCCAGTAAACGTAAAGCTTAATCTTTCAGAACAGTTATGTGCTTACACACACACAGACACACACACACACACACACACACACACACACACACACACACACAGAGAGAGAGAGACTTACAAACACAGATACACACAGTCACACACACAGATACATACACACACTCACACAGGGAGATACACAC
This sequence comes from Rhynchomys soricoides, assembly GCA_019843965.1. Taxonomy (NCBI): domain Eukaryota; kingdom Metazoa; phylum Chordata; class Mammalia; order Rodentia; family Muridae; genus Rhynchomys; species Rhynchomys soricoides. Next base: position 1,735,810 of record JADRCH010000156.1, on the reverse strand, counting down.
ACACCAATTATAGTAATTTGGTTCCTCCACAAGGGCACACTTGTAAAGTGTTCTAAGAGGTGTCTGCTCTTCAGCTGCCTCTTGCTGGTCTATTGCATCCTAGCTAACTCATTCTGTTCTAGCACTCTCTCACAAACACCCAGCACTTCTGGAAACACTGAAGCTAGCTACTTTCAGAAGCCAATCAGATCACACCAAAATGCAGCTCATGAACACTGAACAGGCCTGGAAGGGGCCAACCTATTGGGAAAGGCCCAGAACTTTATCACAGTTATACGCCTGTGCTATTTCTATGATACACACATTATATACACCAGAAATGTTTGCCCAGCAGGGAATGCAAAACCAACTACCAATCGAGAATGTCTTATCTTATATCATGCTAGCTTGCTGAAGAAAAACATAGAAAATATTTTTCCTGTGTCCTGATTTAGAACATGCTGATAAAGTATAATCAAAGAAAAAGATAAGCAGTTCATGTCATGAAACTGCCGGGTAGGAGACCCAGATGGGAGCCATGCAAAAGAATCAAGTGCAAGGAAGAGAGGGACGGTAAGGATGGGACGAATCTTTTCGACTATAACTTCCCCACAGTGGTGAACTGGTTGACATCACTGCCCTAGCGTAGCCTTAGCCAGATTGCTAAAGGTCTTCTGTAAAATTAGAGCTTCCTCAGGGCGAAATCTGATTGACTGACATTCCATATAGTATTGATGGCCTTGGAAATGCCACCCCCGACCTAATGCTTACATAAGAAGAGAGTCAGCCACTGAGGGTAAAAAAGACTGACCCTAATCCACTGGGCCAAATGGCCACTTCCCTGACTGTCTTTTCCCTGACCTTGCCTGACCACTCTTAAGGAGGTTTACCTTGGAGGCAAGGGCAGAGTGCAGCTTGCACTGTGCATGCCCTAAGCTAAGTCGGCATGAAATATGGTTGGCTCTCCCCTAGAATCCAAGCCGTCTCTCAACATGTCCCTCCCACCAAACTTATCGGAAGTACCTCACAGAAGGCATGTACTCTGATAGATACAACTCTGAACTCTTGTCTTAAATACGCCAGTTTAAACTACATCGGTGTTCTTTGGCTGTTTCTGGCTGTCAAAAGGCCCTGTTTGTTCACCAAGGCTAAGGCAGGGAACTCAGACCCTGCTCCATAGCAGTGGTGACCACCAGCAGTGGTTTACCCTAAAGATTAACCCTACACCCTCAGGAACAGGTAGCTGGCTCTGCCTAGGCTGCACATGTGGGCTGATACTCTAGTCCCAAAGGTCATTGCCTTGAGTTTCTATTTCAAACTTTCAGCCTGTGAAACTAAACGATACCAAGATCTAACCTACTAGGGCAGAGGGAGGCAGGTTAAAAATAAGGGAGGGAGAGGGACTAATATTTACCTCCCTTATCATGAAGAGATTAGTCTGCCTTCTGGTACACTTGAACGAGGTGATGCTGATTGGTGATTGCTCAAGTGTTTAACTTTTTTTGTTTTTTAAATTGCAAATGCCTGCACAAACCAGTTTTGAACACACTTGCATTAAAACTGCTCTGCCATTTGAAAACTCTCATCGAGAGATGCCAAGTCCTGGTTCTCAAGAAGAGCCAGAGTTTGCGGAACTATTAGGGTAGATTAAATGAAGCCTAATAGCCCTTAGCACTTCAAAGCACATGGAGCCATTAACTAATTAATCCCCACCCTTCCCCCTTTCAGGTACATAAACAGCTATTATCTTCCCCCTTACCGTTGGGTAGATGAGACATCTTCCTGGCTCCAGACGAAATCGAAATCGGGGTTTAGCAAGGATGAAGGCAGACTTTTCTACTCCATGCTTGCTACGGGCTCACCCCTTCCTGGATACTATTTTCTTCCAGAGATCGGTGGGCAGGTTTTTAGTTAAAAATTTCAAAGATTTGGAATCTTATCCCTCCACATGGCTGTTTCTGACAAGCGAAAGAGATATTGCCTAAAGTTGTAACTAATTGGAAAGGTGGAGAGGCAGAGCCGTCGGCTAAGGAGTGAAACTGAGTCAGCTGGTTTCATCTGGACTTCTCTGCATCTGTTCAGAATGCTTTCAAAACTGTGCAGTGCATAGGATGGTTTCACTGCATGCCCACCTCATTCTCTTTAGCAAAGAGACACACTCTATCCTTCCCCAGAATGGAAAACTTCTCACTGCCCAACTCTACAGAGTGAGCAGCTGGTGATGGCACCATAGGGCAAGATCCGAATGCCACAGCTACCACAAGCAACACGCTCTGCCAAATTATTAACTGCCTAGTAAATTTGGAGAGAGAACTCAGGCTGTTGTAAATCTGTAACCGTTCACAGCCTCGCTATGTCTTTTGTGTTGACTGGTGAATTTCTCCAAAACCCTGGCAGAGATGGCAAGTCTTTAAAGTTGTTTAGTCAGGGAGTGAACCTACAGGGTCCCTTTGAGCCAATAAAGTAGTATGTAAGATATCTGAAGCCAGAGGGAGCATCCGGAACCATCAGTAAGCACTTGGTCTGCTAGACAGGTGGAAGGCAGCATGTTGTGTGCCTCAAGGCTTGAATTCTGCACAGTCATAGGAAAAAGGGGCTGGAGGTCAGTGCCAGGCATCCTGGTGCTCAGGGGACCCCTCCTCCTGCTGTACAAGCTGGCTTCACAATTCTTCTGCTTCTAGGTTCTTCTCTGAAATTTTCTTTTCTTTCTTTCTTTCTTTCTTTTTTCTTTTCTTTCTTTTTTTGGCTTTGCTCTGACAAAGTCCCTAAACTCTCCTCCAGGAAAACTGCTAGAAAGTGAATGGAACTTTCTCTTTGGAAAAAATGATAAAAATCAGGGGATTCAAGCACAGAGCACCAAGCTGGTCACATAATCAAACAAAAACAGCCACGAAGGCCAGGATTAAACAACCACAAACCTGCATGACCTCATCTGTAGAGGAGGTATAAGAGTGGAGACCTCTCTGGTCATGTGGAAGGATTAGGTGGGTGGGTTGAGCAGAGCACAGCAAGGCTTGCATTTAGTAAGTGCTCATAGCTCTCATGAATATGAGCATCCCTCATATCTCTTGGCTCAGGAAGAGTGTCTGAAGGTGGGTGCAACAATTATTTTAGTTTTAAAATGAGAGAGCAGAGGAGCCGGAGAGATGGCTCAGTGGCAAAGAGCATGATCTGCTTTTGCAGAGAACTCAAGTTTGGTTCCCAGAACCAGCTACAAGTAGCTGACAACCACCTGTCATTCCGGCTCCAAGGGTCCAATGCCTTCTTCTGGTTTATACAGAACCAGAACTCATTAACTGTCCTCATATGCAAATGCACGCCCTACACACACACACACACACACACACACACACACACACACACACACACGGTAAGAGGTGGATAAAAACAACTGAACTCAGAGGTGCCCTCACTGAAGGCTGTATAATCAGTGAGCCACCAACCAAATTGGCATTTGTACCCAGGCATTCTGACTTCTAGGTGTCTTCTAACTCCTAGCCTGCAAACCATAGTGCCAGGAAGTAATAGCAGAGGTTCCATTTATTTCATTTAAACACATGAGCAAGGTCCATGTCATAGCAAGCCTAGTGCATGTGTATCATGCAAGGCTTTGCTTCACTATAAAGCAATTGAATCCAATTTTTAAAAGCTAGCATCAGAAGATACGAACCAAGAAATATTGAGCACATTTTTTTTTCATGATTTCTTTGTTTAAATCAACAGAAATATATTGTGAGGTTGATGGCTGTGTTGGTTAGAGTTACTATTATTGTGATGAAACATTATGAATAAACCAACTTCAGGAGGGAAGAGCTTACTTGGATTATACTTCCACATCACAGGTCATCACCAAAGCAAAGCAGGGCAGAAACTCAAGTAGTACAGGATCCTGGAGGCTCTGACCTGCTGCTGTCAAGTAGGAGAATGGAGGAGTTTGAAAAATGGCTCACTGATAAAGAGCATGTGCTGGTCTTACCAAGGACCCCAGTTTAGTTCTCATTGGCTTTCAAATGCCTATGGCTTCAGCTTGGGTGAGACAACACCTTTTTCAGGCCTCCAAAGGTAATTGTGTGTCACACACACACACACACACACACACACACACACACACAGACAGAGAGAGAGAGAGAGAGAGAGAGAATAAAACACATCTTTAAAACAGACACTTGATCCAATGTTTTACTATTGAAAGTGTGCTTATTCGTATACATGTGTGTGTGTGTGTGTGTGTGTGTGTGATTTTAAAGTACTTAAGGGAAGGGTTTAGAATTAAATAATGCATTCACCGATTCCCACCACTCAGCTGTCCCATTTGATCTATGTAATTTCATCAAACACTTGGGCAGATAGGAGCAAAGGGGGAAGAAAGTCCTTGGTCTAAAAACCATTGCTGCCAACACTCCATAGGGTGTGTCCTTTAAAGTTAAAACAAACAAGCAAACAGAACAAGCCTCCTGAGAGCCCTGGACCTCCTGTGCCTGCCTAAGATGACAGTGAACTGAAGTAAAGATCCCAACGGCTCTGTAAGGTTACAGTCATCATGTAGTGAGGTGGTGGTGAGCTTCGTTACTGGGATTAATTCTAACTTCTTGGGATGTTTTCAGCAAGCCAGGCTTGCCAGGCTTGCCAGGCTTGCAAGGCAACAGTGATAGTCATGCTTTGTTTTGTGTAGGATTGGTGACTGGGCTGCTGTTGGTGTGGGTGTGTTCCTAAAGTGTGTATGTACTAACCAAGACGCAGAACCTGTGGACACAGTTCACAGGAGTCTACTCATTAATCAGCTATGTAACAGCTTAGAAATGGTTTCGTTGTGATCTGAAACTTTCAACCTACTTCTTATGACTATACTCCATGACAGACCATACAAAGCCCAGAACACCCAAGCTGCCACAGACTGTCCCTGTATGTCCCTGTCCCACACTGTCACATAACACCATGGAAGAGTTATGTGAAATACACTCTAACCAATGTGGGCATAGAATGTGTTTACTCTTAGGCATTTGATTTTCCTCTACAGAGATCCCCCTAAGTACACAAAACTCTGTAGGGCTAGAGTGTACAGCCTTGATTGACACACCTTCCAGCACTGTAGCATTTGTCTTCTGGTGATGTGTCCAGTAGAAGTGGGAGCTGTTAAGATTTTTCACAAAACAAAACAAAACAAAAAGCCGGGCAGTGGTGACGCACAGCTTTTTTTTTTTTTTTTTTTTGCCTGCCAGCACTTGGGAGGCAAAGGCAGGTGGATTTCTGAGTTCAAGGCCAGCCTCATCTACAGAGTGCGTTCCAGGATAACCAGGGCTACACAGAGAAACCCTGTCTCAAAAACCAAAAAAAAAAAAAAAAAAAGATTTTTCACATTGCCATCTCCCAAACCATGAGAAGTGGCTGCAAAGGGGAACAGCCTGGCCCTCAGGTACCAGTTCCTTTCAAAAGCATCTCTCTAGTATCTGCTGTTCCTACCCTTTGTGGGAAAACAACCCCTCCAACCTCTGGTCCTCAGGGAGTGTATTAGAACTAACAAGGACTTGCTCACTTCAGTTTCTCCTGTAAACCTGCCAGCTTAAACTTTAGGCTACACAGATGATGTCATAGGGATATTTATTCAGAGTTTTGTGTTTCCTTATTATTTGAAAACTGCTTTTTCTTTTAAAATATTTATTTTGTGTGTTCATGTGCATGGGAAAATGTTCTTTTTTGGTTTTATTAATTCTCCGATAATTTCAATGCATTTTAATCATGTTCACCTGAAGCTTTTCACTCTTATTCCTCCAAATCCAGGCTCACCTCCCCCCCCCCCCCCCCCCCCCCCAACTTTGGGTCATTTAAAAAAAAAAAAAATCCGCGGACTCCAAATTTATGGTGTTCATTTAGTCCTTAACGTGCAACCATCCACTAGAGTGTTGACCTACCAGGACCACACCCTTAAAGAAAACTGACCCCCTTAGTCCCAAGAAGCCATCGACTGTTCACAGCTCTTCAGTTAGAGGTCAGGGCTCATGACCCTCTTCCCACTCCATGCTGGAATGTTGACTGGCTTGATCTTGGGCAGGTCTTGTGCAAGTAACCATAGCTGCTATGGGTTCATGAATGCAGTGAATCTGTCATGTCCAGAACATGGTTTTGCTCCACTCCTCTCTGACTTCTGGCTCTTACAACTGTACTCACTCCCCTTGCACAATGGTCTTTGGAGAGAAGGTGTGACACAGATGTCCCATTTATGGCAGAACATTTCACAGACACTTAATCTCTGTATTTTCACCAGTTGTGAGTCTCCGTGTTATTCACAAATGGGATCTGAGCCACTGCACAAATACATTTATCTGGTGTGGTTCAAGAACTGCACCAATCTGTGGGTATAGAAATACAAATCTAGAAGGCAGTTTGATACTATGTTCATTTAGCAGAATAATAGTAGTTTACTCCTGGAGCCTGTGAGCATGGGGATTTTATTTTATTCCAAAAAATACCTCTTTGGTCTACAGTTAACCTTTGTCTTAGTCAGTGTTCCATTGCTGTGAAGAGACACCATGACCATGACAGTAACTCTTCAAAAGGAAAGCATTTAATAGGTTTCAGAGGTTCAGTCCATTATCGTCATGGCAGGAAGCATGGTGGCATGCAGGTAGACATGGTTCTGGAGGAGCTGAGAGTTCTACATCTGAATTTGCAGGCAGCAGGAAGAGAGAAACCTCTGGTCCTGGCTTGGGCTTTTAAAACCTCAAAATCCACTCTCTGTGACACACTCCCTACAACAAGGCCACACCTTATCTCAACAAGACCTCCTAATCTTTTCAGATAATACCACGCCCTGTGAGCCTATGGGAGCCATTTTTACTCAAACCACTACAATCTTGTTACTCCCAATGGGTGATTCTAGCTCTTCTCTGTTTGCTAGTCTATCTCCACAATGATGGCCACACTGTTATCAGGAAGCTTCAGGTCCAGAGTGTGTCAGTCATGTGTTGGCAGGAGGGTTCTCTACTGGAGGACAACAGCCCTTCTCTGGCTTGCTCACTGTCCTTTGCTATGACGTGGGATGCACAGATCTCGATGCCTATCTCACTCAGTAAGCTTACATCCTTAGCTGGACCACATACAGATGTCAACCAGCAGCCCCTCACTCCCTTATCCATCCCCACCTCTTGTAGCATCTTTTTCCTGCAACCCCAAATCTACATCCAGAAGGACCCTTGTAGCCTTTCCTTCAGTGCTTAGCAGAGTTGGCAGAGGAAGGTGTTTGTTGTTATCTGCAGATTCCTGGAATCAGAGAACTTTCCTGTAAAACATTTTTTGAAAGCCAGAGTGGCAACTTCTTTGACCTTTGGCCTCTCTAGTTTCTCTGAAGTTTATTCAAGAGTGAACTCAGGACCATTTCCCCATCTGAACTCATGACATGCTTCACCGGCACTGAAGAATCACAGAGACAAAATTCAGGTCAGCAGCCACTCTAGTGGCTTGTTTTGCTATTGACAGGCAGTTTAGCAGCACTGGGGAGCTGAAGCAGGGGCATTTCAGCTTGTTAAGCAACTGTGACATTTCAAAATGCAAACTATGTAGATTGGCTGGGGAGGCTCAATCCTTCACAGTTCTGTCTTCTACAGGAAGAGGTAGAATGACATCCAAACCTTAAACCCCATGCAGCATCTGTTCCAAACTACCTAAGATCTATGACTCCTTTTGCAGAGGAACCAAATCTTGCCACCTCTCGACTCCATGTCCTTCCCCCTCCAAAGCTAACACATCAGCATTGTCAAAAGTGATTCTACAGATGGGTTCTTTTCGGTTCTCAGGGACACTTGGAAGCAGGGTCAGCTCTTCATACTTCTTTCAGCAAAGTTCCCTGGGCAGCCCTCCCTTGCCTTGTTCCCGATTCTCTGTGCCCAACATCACACACGCAGTCCTCTGTTTCCATCCGTTCATCTCCTCCTCCTAGTAACTGGGAGACAAACTGACCAGAATTCTCTAACGTGTTCTGTGTTCTCATCCATACATTTGAAAACTCATTCCAGGCATCTCAGGTTAAATGAAGATGGATTTAAAAAAAAAAAAAAAAAAAACCATCCCCAAGGAGCTTCTGCTCAAGTGGCTAGTCACAAAGGCTGCCATGTCTGTTGAAGACAGTTCACTTGCTGTGAGCTGTGCTCTGTTCCAGCTGAGGTCCTTTCTAATTCCCAAGCTCCCCTGCAAGTTGAACCAATGGCCCACTTGACAGAGGAAGTTGGAAGACTATGGAAACAGTGGTCTCTTATTCCTGCTATTCCCCTTCATTTCGATCACACTCCAAGCAGATTTCCCAGGGTAAAATTTCACCTGCTTTTTCTCCCCAGCCTTCCCCATGAAATGCATGTCTTGTGGCCAAGGTTTCTGTTGTGGTCACCAGTTGTTCCTCTCGATGATTCCTCAGGACATCTCCCAGGGCTCTTGAGTCCACAGCATAGCACCAGATTAATGTGTAAGGATCAGAAGTGAACTTCCAAACTGGTATTCCTCATGGGACCCTTATTCAGCTTTGTGTCTTTGCTACTTCTGACCCTTATCTGTAGGGCAGAGGCCATTCGGAGGTGACAAGATGGCTCAAGGTTTATCCCCTGACTTGGTCTCATTTACCATTATATTTGATAACAAGCCTAAACAATGCTAACATATGCAGCTGGATGGAAAAACCTGAGCAAAGTAAACAAGGCAGTGTGGATCTGTAAAGTGATATAAAAATCAAGATTATACAGTGAGCCATGAAAACAAACCGTGATGTCATTACTGCTTTTCAAGCCAGTTCTGGGTCTTTTGGCAAGTGAGGTCTATCAAGTACCTGACTATTTGCCTTGTCTTAAGCACTATAGTTTTAGTAGCAATGCAAAATTCATTTATGTACCTTTCCTGACCAGTCATTGTGCAAGATCAAGGTTAATTCTGATTTGTAAATATGCCTAAAGTCATTTCAGCCCTGATAACCCTGATCTTTGTAGAGTGTTCTTCTCTAGTCCTATCTTCTCTCCCTGTGACACACCCTGTGAGATGTGTTACAGGGAGTGTGGACTATGTGTCAATATGTGATAGGTATCCTGCATATTGCCAGTACCATCCTCCTTCAACACAGAATCATGGCTGGTGGACTCTTGTAAACAAAAGGCTGAACTTAGCCAGGCCCCTACACATTTGGAGCAGATGTGCAGCTTGGTCTTCATGTGGGTCCCCTAACAATTGGAGCAGGGGCTGTCTCTGACTCCATTGCCTGCCATTGGATCCCCTTCCCCTAGCTGTTGGGTGGCCTGGTTGGGCCTCAGTGGGAGAGGGTGCACTTAGTCCTGTTTCAATGTGTTGTCCCAGGGTGGGGTGATACCCAAGGAGGGCTTCTCTTTCTCTGAGGAGAAGGGGGGAAGATAATGAGAGGGGGACTTGTGAGGGTGGGACTGGAAGGAGAGGAAAAAGAGAGACCTGTGACCAGGATGTAAAGTAAATAAATAAAACGAAAAAAATCATTCCCTTCTACAAATGAGGGGATACGTCACAGGAAACATAGGTCACCCTAGGTCTCACATCTGGTACATGGTGTATGCTGGACTCGAACCCAGAAAACTCAACCTGGAGCCCATATCTTTATCTTTAATTTTCATTCTTGTGCAGGTAATATTCCCACTGTGAGACTCATGTTCCTCCTCTGCCTGTTTTCTCTTCCACTCACTCCTGACCTAGGCTCTACGGCCCAGATGACAACTCCCATCAGTTCTCACACACTCTGAGTTTTAATGCAAATGAAAACACATGCAAGCATGCACTCCGTGCTATCCCTGTGTAGACACACTTTGCTTTTCACTGTTGACAACCCAAGCTACTGTCATTGCTCTTGGTTGACTAGCAGAACTTGAGGGTAAGATCCCAACACTGAAGACCACACACTCCAGTCACAGGACTTAGACAATTCGAGCTGGTGTTGACCTGGAAGTCTGTTCCTGATGGCCAGCTCTTATAGTGTCACTGTCACAAGTGTTGTGCAAGTCTTTTGGCCAGAAAGCCATCAACAGTCTTACCCATCTATAAATCCTGCAATAAATGCAGTGCTTCCCCTTATCGAAGGAACTTCTTTTTAAAGCGACAGAGGTTATTACAGAGAACCACAGCTGGTCAAAGCACAGGGAATAAGAGACTGGAATACCCCCCAAGAGGAAAATCTATAGCATAACCCTGCACTCGAGGCTCAAAGGGACAGTCAGTGTTCTTCATAGATGTAGCTTGGTCATACCCAACTGGTTGGTCAGGCCTACACTCATGTGAATAAGGGCAACCCTAGCTAGATTCGGATTACAGAGAGAGGATATAATACGTACTGTATATAATTCTATAAAATCCTATAACATACCATATAGTAATTATAGAAGAGGATGTGAATTTGAGGGAAGATGAGGAGACACAGGAGGGGAGGGAGGAATAGGTAGATAAAATTCTCAAGTATGAAATCCTAAAAAAAATTAAATTAAATTAAATTAAAAGAAGGGGAAGTGATGCATTTTGGGAAGGCTGAGGATATGGCTTGGCTACCACACAGACAGCCATGGGTTTGACATCTAGCTCCACATAAACCAGGCATAGCGGCACACACTCTGGAATTCCAGTACTTAGGAGGTAGAGACAGGAAAATCAGAAGTTCAAGGTCATTCTATTCCCCTACATAGTGAGATCAAGGCAAGCCTGGGCTACATGAAACTATCTCAAGAACAGAATCTTGTGCTCCTTCTAAGTTGAATCTTTTACACTTCTTTTGTCTTGTGTCTGACATAATTTAACTAATTCCGTGTTTACTGGTGATCAGGTTGTTTCTATTTGTAACCTGTTGTTGTTGCTGATGATAATTCCTTGTCTGATATCAGAACAGCATTTCCAAGCTCCCAGCATGGTGGCTCTTCAGAAACCTTTCTAGTTTTTGAACCGAGATTGATGCTCCTGAGTCACCCAGCACAGTGGACTGAGCATCAGGGGCCTCTCCAGTTGAGGCAGCCACTGTGAAGATACTGCAGCTACTGGGGCACCAAGTCCCATAGACTAAGTAACTGCTAGATTCTGAGACTCTCTGGTAGGAGATAATTGTTGTTACTATTCCAACATGAGCTTATTTGTTAATTTTCATGGGTGTGTATTTATGTGTGTATATATATATATATATATATGCATTTATTAGTGTGTATATCCACTTATGTGTATAGTATTATATATTATATGTATGTATATGCATGTGTGTATATCTATTGTGTTTTATTCCTCTAGGGAACCCTGACCAATGCAATGTTCTTATTGAATTCATATTATCATTTGTCATGAATGAGGTTGAGAGTGTTTTTCTTCATTAAGCTCTGAACACCATGAGTGAGTTTCACCAAAAATGCAGATGCTGGGCCTATTCTTCAAACCTCTCATCTGCACTGAACTAATGAGTGACCTTTTTAATCACAAGAGAGAAAAAGAGAAAATCAAACACTTATTAGTGTTAGCTTTCCATAAATATATCAAAATGCCCAAGATAATTAAATTTATAAAGTTGAAAGGTTTGTCTTGGCTGACAGCGGTTCCTGTCCATGATCATCTGGCCCCACTTCTTTGGGCCTGTGGGGCAGAACATTATAGAGGGAGCAGGTGCCAGAGCAATGCCACTCACCTCATTAGAAAGAGGAGAGAGAAGAAGGGACTCCAGTTTCCAAATCCCCTCAAGAACACTCACCAGTGACTTGCCCCAAAGACCCACATCCTAACTTCTGTCCCACTTCCCAATCACACTGCCTCGGGGACAATGCCTTTAACACACAGGCTTCTGAGAGACATTCACATCCAAACCATAGCATTTTTCTTCTGTCCTATTTCTTGGTAGACAGATATTTTCTGTCTCCTTAGTACTTAGATACCTCAATACCTCATTTTAGAAAATGACATATGTTGGCTAACATATCCAACATCCCACAGATCATCTTAGAAACACACATTAGGCTGTCACCCATCCCTGTTCTAACACTCTGCCTCACCTCAGAGGTCAGAAGAGTCATTTGGCTTCACTTTCCTGATCTGTGTTAAATTCCAGATTCAGTTTCTAGACCCTCTCTCCCTTGCCCTGTTCCACAAATTCTACTCTATTCTCTATTTGCAGGGACTGACTGGAATCTGCAAAGCATTTGATCTAAGTGATCTGGTCTATGAAGAGGCTATTGAGGAGCCTTGGCAGGAACGGAACTAGGCCAAGGCCTTCTCAATTCAGTTCCATAGGTTATCACGTGATACCTTCACCAGGTCTGGGTCTCTGCAGCTGCTGTGGTTAGTTAGTGACAAGTAGCTGACAGAGTCAAGAGATGTTCTGAAAAGACTCCAGCCAGCCTTGCCTGTGAAGGTCATATCTCCTGCTTATGGGGAAAGAGCAATTCAGGCATAAGGCTTTGGGGACACACACACACACACACACACACACACACACACACATCCCTGGGGCTCACAGAGCCCACCCGTGGGTTGCAATCAAAAGCTCCAATGTGCCTGAGGTCTCTGGCAGATGTGGTCAGAGCTGGATTTCACCAGCTTCCCTTTCTAGTGCTGTGAGTGCTCTGTGTGTGACACATCCTTATTTGTGTCTGGAATTTATTGTCCTTTAAGCTTATTGGATAATATGGTACAGTTGCCAGATTAAAAGAGAGGCTCACTGCACTCATGTAATTCTATTACAGCTGTATTTGATGCAAGTTATCCTGTGGCTGTTCTTGGAGGCACTCTCACAAGCCCACGTAGACCACCTCTGTTTCCACAGAATGGAGGACTGGGTCCCTTTAGTGTCTGAAGATGCAGTTCCTACATGACTCACAGACTGGTAGTCAGCTTCACTCTGTGTAAGACAGGCACAACTTGTTGGCTAAGGGTAAGCAGCAGCAAAGTGGAATTTTAGAATTTAGTAGACAACCTAGAACCTGATACCGTCCACTAACAGACACCACTGCAGCCAGCCCAACCACAGCAAACACAGTATTCCTTCCTTCCACATCCCCCATAGCCACGGCCTGTAGACTTGAAGAACGCATCGATCCTGGAAAAGGAGGTTCCTTTCCTGAGACTTGAATCCACATCAAATTGTAGCCTGAAACCCAACCAAAACATGCTCTGGGGATAACAGCCTCAGGGATGGCCTTTCTTGGGCTTTATCCCAAAGGCCTCAAGACATAAGCTTCATCAAACCCCAGTCACTCAACATCCCCCTGCCTCTGTGCTGGGGATAGAAGCCAGGGATCTAAGCAAGCACTGAAACAGTGAGCTACATGCTAGGGTTTTTATTGTTCCATAGTTTCCTTTGGAGACAGGGTCTTACTACATTGCCCGGCTGGTATTCAAGTTACTCTGTAGCTCAAATTCAAGACCTTGAACCTATGATCCTCCTGTTCTAGACTTAGTTTCCTCAAGCAGTTGGGATTACAGGCCCATGACACCAGACTTGTCACAGATGTCAAAAGCTGGTCTCCAATACTCTAGTGCCCACACCCTGTGCCCACCCTGCCCCTTCTCCTTTCTGTACTCAGGATAGCCTTTTCTTTTTCTGCATATGCTTTGCTTCTCCCTGAGAGGACCTCTTAGTGCCTTCACAGGGCCTAATTGTGTGTGGATTAAGCTCTTCCTCTGGTAGCTGTCACTCTTTCCAAGACTCTTCTGTTGAGTAGGATTTCTCCTGGTAGCAGGTCTTCATTCAGTCTTTGGTGTTTGGAACCCCCTGCCAGACTGTAAGGTCTACAAGGGCAGATTGAGCTGTCTTTTTCCTACCACATCCCCTACAGCTGGTACAGGGCAGAAAAGATGAAGCTAAGGACCACTCTGGCCTGAGCCATGTCTCATTCATGTGTATCTCTATTGCCTAAATAATGAAACCGTCAAATAACTGTTTGCTGGGAGAACGGAGGATAAATCAGTGAAGGAGTTATTGAAAAAATGCTCACAAAATTTAGCACTAAAATACTGAATAGAAGCACAGATATAATCTTATCACCACTGAAGTTACATTCAGGATACCACGAGAGAGAGAGAGAGAGACAGAGAGAGAACAGAGAGAGGACAGAAACAGCGACAGACAGAGACAGAGTGACAGACAGAGACAGAGAGACAGACTGAGAGGCACACAAGCACAATTTCAGCTTGAGGAATTGCCAAGCCTACAAAATCTAGCTTGGAATATGCACTGGTCAATGTGATTTCTCCAGAACTGGGCTACTTCAGTTTGTGACTCTAAGATCTGAGTACTTCTCATGTTCATATGGCCCTGTCTGGTAGACCACTTCTTAATATCTATATGGATTTTTCTTACACACACACACACACACACACACAGACACACACACACCTGTTGGGTTTATAGCTTAAGAGAAATAGAGAAATGAAATGTTTCCCACTTTATCTTAAAGACTGATAGACTCCCTGTCCTGGATTTCAATTCAAAAGATTTCATGAAGTGGCTCTTCTTTGTTGTTGTTGTTTTAATTCTTCACTTTGTATAGCCATGGTAATATAAGACCTACAAGCAAAACTCTCATAGTCAGGAGGTTAAGCTGAAAAAGAATAATGAGAAACACACACACACACACACACACACACACACTCACACACACACTCTCACACACATACACACTCACACACACACTCACACACACTCACACTCACACTCACACTCACACACACTCACACACTCTCTCACACACACTCACACACATACACTCACACACACTTACACACACTCACACACACTCACACACACTCACACACACTCTCACACACTCACACTCACACTCACACACTCACACGCACTCACACACTCTCACCCACACTCACACACACACTCACACTCACACACACACACACACACACACACACACACACACACACTCACACACACACAGCATCCCAAAGAATCTACCCCGTTCACCATAACCTTATTCTCGGTTCTCATAAGTCTCCTAACACCCAGATAAGTTCAGCTTCTACATGCACACATAAACCAACAAATTTCCACCTCCACACAGGCTTGGACATACCAACACACATGCACATCCCCACTCTACTCATAACCCTGCATGTGTCACACTCACCCTTCAGAGGGCCTTTGCTGAGGTTCTTACTTTGAACCCAGCCACACCCCCCTTCTCTACGGATGCTCCATGAACACTCCAGTCCAATATGAAGCGATTTGCCCTGTGCTAAAGTTATTTTATTGTTGCACAAGGAGGATTCAAAAGTCATGTCAGTTCCTAGAACCAGTTCCAGTGAAAGCAAGTGTAAGGGTAAGCTGTGCCCCGGGTCACTGCCTCTTGGCTTCTCTCTGGGGCTACAGATGGAAGCCACTCCAGGCCTCTAGCAGCTTGGCTCTAACTGACACTCTGCTAGCCCCACCCCTATCCTGACTTACTCATCAAATGGATGGTTGGACTATAGGGTTCTCCTATTACAGAGACCGACTTACTAGTCACAGATAGATTAGTGTTTCTGTATCAATTATGTGTCTTAGTGCTATGAGAAAACACCTGGCAAAAGCAACTTGAAGGATTTATTTTGGCTCAGAGTTCAAGGGTACGGCCTTATCACTGCAGAAAGGTCAGGGGAGCAGGAGCTTGAGAAGACTTGTTTCATTGTGTCTATAGTCGGGTAGCAGAGAAAATCGAGAAATGAATGTTCCCTGCCCCTAAAGGCATTGCAGACATGGCTGCTGTGTCACGTGTGTGTCAGTAGGTGGAAGAGCAGAATTTGTCTATGCTCGGTATAACTGTATGATTAGTAGCCTGAAAAAAAGTGTTCCTGCTGGGAGTAAGCCTAGGACAGATGACACTCTCAAGATGAGCCTGAAACACCCACCAGACTGGCACCATGGGAGGCCAAACAGAGAGCTAGCCTGAGGTAAACACCAATCTGGCAGCACACAGGCCTTGGTGAGGGCATGCTTAAGATGACCCCTGACCAGCACCATAACACTCAAGTGGGACATAGCACCCTTGAGCCTATGCCTGAAATGACCCCAGACACTCAGACCCTGGCACCACTAAGAGGATCAAGTAAGTAGTGGAGAAATGGAAGAGAAACAGAAACAGAAGGATGGGTGAACAATGAAGAGAGGCAGAGCTGGAGATTTGAGAGTAGTGAAGAACAGGGTTAGGGTTAGGGTTAATGTTGTGAGCTGGTGATGTCATCTGAGACCATGGGGGTGGGGTTGTGCCTCTGGGTCTGTGGCCCTGCAGTAGCAGAGGTCTGTTAACACCAGAGGCCAGGTGGATTTCCTTGGTCTGGGCTGACACCTGGGACATGTTGTTAACTGAGTGCAAAACTGGCCCCACCCCTCATCTGGGCATCTTAGAGAGCTGGCCTTCGAGGCAGACGAGCAGGAGAGCTGACTCTCCCCCCCCCCCCCCAGCTGCAACATTAGGGAAAGTGGGCCCTGCATCTTACCTAGGCAACTATAAGGCTGGTTTTGTGTGTCAACTTGACACAAACTGGAGTTATCACAGAGAAAGGAGCCTCCCTTGAGGAAATGCCTCCATGAGATCCAGCTGTAAGGTGTTTTCTCAATTAGTGATTAAAGGAGGGAGGGGGAGGGCCTGGCCTATTGTGGCCATCTCTGGGCTGGTAGACTTGGGTTCTGAGCAAGCCAGGGGAAGCAATCTAGTAAGCAACATCCCTCCATGGCCAATGCATCAGCTCCTGCCTCCAAGTTCCTGCCCTGTGTGGGTTCCTGTTCTGACTTCCTTTGGTGATGACCAGCAAAGTGGAAGTGTAAGCTGAATAAACCCTTTTCTTCCCAACTTGCTTCTTGGTCATGATGTTTTGTGCAGGAATACAAACTCTGACTAAGACAGCAACACAGTAGCTATGACTTGGGAAGTGGGGGTTACAGGTGAGCCAGCCCTCAGTATGAGTATGGAAGAGCTAGCCCTGCCTCTTGTCTGCTGTGTGGTGGCATTGGATAAGAGCAATCCCCTCACCTCCATTTTGCCCTCACCTCTGGTGGCAGACTGGAAAACTGGCCCCAGTTGGGGTCCTGACAGCAGGAGGCCCCTCACATTCTGCAGCACTCAGGAGAGCAGGCCCTGCACCTTAGCCAAGCAGCATAGTAGAGCTGACCCTGGTGTCAGGGATGTGAGTGAGGCAGCCCAGAGGGTTTGAGCATGGGAATGCTAGCCCTGCCTCTTGTCTGCAGTCTGAGTGAGGGAGAGATACTCTCCCCCACCCTTGCCCCTTGTCATCTAAGGCAAGCAAGAGAGCTGGCCCTGGGCTTATGAGAGCAGACATGTTGGCCCTGCCCCCTACCTGCTGCAGCACTTGGGAGAGCGGACCCTGCTCCTCACCTGGCCTTGCAGGTGGGGCTTGCAGGTGAGCCATCCCTGAGAACATGAGCTCTCCTGTGAGAGCTAGCCCTGCCTCTTGTCTGCTGGGTGGTGGCACACCCTCATGCCCTCCCTTGCCATCTATGACAGACTGGAGAGCTGGCCCCAGGGTCATGAGAGTGGGAGAACTGGCCATGTCCCTCACCAGTTTTGATATTCAGGAAAGTGGGCCCTGTACCTCACCTGGGTAAAGCTGGCCCTGGTTGTGGGGGTGAGTTGGCCCCAAAGGCATGAGAGTGGGAGAGCTGGCAGGCTGATCATCTCAGATACCTCTCAGGCCCAGACCCAGGGCTTTTAATTGGCCCACCCCAACATCTTCCCCATTGATGAACTGCTGGAGTGCATGAAGAGGCTGGTTGTATAGATCCAAAACTACAGGGTCTCCATGACACAGGACAACAACAGGATAGGTGAGAAGAGTCCCAGTGAGGATTCAGTATTGATACAGTAGCAGAAGATGGAAATCAATGAGCCATTGCAATGAACCTTTGCAAGCAAAGAGTGTGAACAAAAAAGTAATGCTGTGACCCACTACAGCTTCCACAATGAGATTTTTTTCTCTTTTCAGAGGGAGGCTGTAAGGGTGTGAGGGGAGGTGGAGATTAGTGGGGTTGTGTTGCACTGTGTGAAATTCACAAACAACCAACAAAAACTTATAAAAAAATAAAATAAAAAGAAACGAATATTCAGGTTTGGATCACTCTCTCCTTTTGATCCAACCCAGGACCCTAGCCCCATAGAATGGAGTCACTCAGAATTAAGATGAGTCTTCACATTTTAACTAACCCAATCTAGACAATTTCTCACAGGCAAATCCACCAGCTAACCCAGTCTAGATAACTCCTCACAGGCATGCCCAAAGCCTTGTCTCAGCTGATTGTGTTCCGTCTTCTCAACAATCATTATCAACTATCACAAGCCCTCTTGGAATTTCCCAGGGTGTTATATTTTTTCCTTTGTAGAATGTCTTTTATTTTCCCATACAATGTATTTTGATCATATTCTTCCATGCCCAACTCCTCCCAGATCCTTCCCATTTCCTTAGCCACCCAACTTTATGATCTATCTCTTTCTGTCTCAAAACAAATATCAAAACAAACTGACCAACAAAACCAAACAAATAACAAACAAAAACTCAGTGAGATCAAAAAAACACACCAAACCAAACCTCAAAATGCACAAAATAAATGAACAACAAGAAGATTAACAAACAAACAAACAAAAAAACAAAATAAGCAACAAACAAAAATATTGGCAAACACAGAGTTCTCTTTGTGTCAGCCATCAGCTCCTGAGCATGAACACAGTGGTCCACAGGCCATCCCCTGGACATGCTTCATGGGAAAGACCTGAAACATGACTGTGCACAGGGGATTTCAGAGCAGAACCTCTGGCTCACACAATGCAAGCCACCTGGTGATCAGAGAATTAAAGCTTCCACTTCTGCTGACACAGCTCAACACACCATTCTGCAAAATGAAGGGCAAATACCAGAAGCTTTTACAAAGCACCTACTAACATAGTTACATATTAGAGGTTCATCAACCCTTCACAGTCTATATTCACTGTAATGTGAAAGGTCTAAGGGACAGAGATACCAGGTCCCACAAAACATTACTGCAGAGGCCCAAAGACCAGTCACCACCATGTGAGTACATTTCCAAGAAGTTTCCTTCTGTTCTCGAAGACCCTGCTCCTGCACCATGCATGGCTAGGTGCCACCATTCTATGAACAGATGTGGGAGAAGTGTTAAGGTGGGCATGTAAGTATGCATCCCTACAGACCTCAAATGTTGCTTCAGACCATCTTTTCCTCTAGGTGCTTAGGGAGAGGGAGCTGTGAGCCTCTAGCCTTTGTTCATTTGTGGGAGGAGGTCAGAAGAAGGGAGTGTCTTAGGAGGGTTGGGGTGAGAATCCAATCAATGGTCTGACCGATTGAGTTGTGTCTGACCCAAGGAACCTGTCTGCCATGGGCCACACACCTCTGTACCTCATGCCTCACAGAAAACAGGAAATCCAGTGGACTAACTCCATAGGAGGATCTCTGCATCTTCATACAGCTTTGTCACTCAATCATAGCAATCTTCTCTCACCCAGTTTCCATCACTCATGTTGCCACCATGGTAAGACACTAAATTATAGAAATCATTAAGTCATAAGACTTAAGAGTTATCACAGTATAATCTTACTTTAATGGTTTTTGTTCATCTCTTCTGAGTTAGAAGTTTAAACCATATCATAGCCATGTAGGCACAGGGAGTGTATATAGGATGCCAAGGGTTCAGTACTACTTGCAAGTTTGGGCACCCACTCGAGTCTTGGGCTGCATCCCCCAAGGATGAAAGGGTAACTGTAACAGTCCCAGACTGGAGTCTGCTGCGTACTGGCACTAGGCACTTCCTATGACAGTCTCCTTTAATCCCAGTCTCCCTTACCGACCCCCTCTTTTCCTTCTCCTGTTCATTCAGCCCTTTGCCGCTTTGCTGAGTTGTTTTTGTTCTGTTTTTGCTTGTTTGTTTGTTTCCTTTTTAAGTCTTTACTTTTAGCCACTATCTCAGGCCACGGTATCTAAAATTACCCCAGCCCTTGCACAGTGGTCTTCCTAGCACACACAATTTATACCAGCCTGCTCTGGCCAATTGGCAGGCACTGATGTCGCATCAGAAACTGTAGGTCATCTGGAAGTGATCTGGTGTGTATGGAAGATGGATCAGATTCTTGGAAACATCACACCCTTTGCTATGAAGGGCCTGAGCACTTGGAGTTGGGCATACATAGGGTCCTAGCACCAGATCTCTGAAAATGCCCAGAGCTGACTCCAGTTTGCTGACTTCTTTCACTCATTTTCTAGTCTCTAACCAGAGCAAATGGTTTGTCTGTTTGCTCATTGCCAGTCTCTACTACCTGGGAACAGGGCTGGTGCTCAGAAAGCTTTGGGTACCTGAGTACCATCAGTGACAGTTTAGTCCCCGTCTCTCTGGGTTGCCACTGCTGTTCCTGTGTGTCTCATAAGTAAAGGACATGTCCAAGTTTACATGGTGGCTCAGTGGATCTGACTATGATAGCTGCCACCAGATGCCATGCTCTCTTAGCCAGTTCCCTTGGCCCTCTTGTTCTAGAAGCCATGCTGTTCAATCACTGTCCAGATGTGTACAGCCAGGAGGAGGTGGGAGCAAGGAAGGAATTTTGGTTTACCCAGTACAGGCCATCCTTTAAGCCCTGGCAGCGAGGGTTGTAGCATCTCAACTGCTAATGGTAGTGTATTCTGCATATTGACTTTTGGATAATGTATAGTCACCCAGAATTGCCAATCGGTCACAACCACTATCTTTTGAGGGTCTCCCTATAGGGATTCCTTTCTATTTTGTGGGCAGATTGGGCCACATAATCTTTGACATTGTGAGGACAGACCTCCAGTTTATACCCAGACAATGACATTCTAGGATGTTTTTCAGAGGACATGAGCTCCCTGTTACAGACAACCTGGACCTCTCCACTGTCCTAGGGCCCTGGGGCCCAGAATTTCACTCTGATGTTGGGGTTCACTCTATACTCCACACAGCATACTTTGCCTCTGACATTTGCTTCTAGTTCTGTAAGTTCTTCTAGGCCCAAGTAGCTACACTATTTACATTGCACTCTGGACATGGTTGCACAAAGTAGCCATGGTTCTTTGTACTCTATACCAACCTGAGAGCTTAGCTTGCAGAGTGGGGCCTCAGCCAAGCTTACCTTCCACATCCCTGTGCCACATCCTCACTTAGCTTTGCTGATTTTTGGAGCCACAGGCACATGTAGCTCCAAGTCGCTCACACCATGGTGGTTGGGAGTAGTATCAGATCCAAGAGTTCCATAGAGTCAACTGGGGAACTTGGGGATCGCTAAAAGACTATAGTTTGTCCTCATGGGCTCCAGTCTGTCCTCCTTCTCCTTCTCTTCATATCAGTCTTTTCTGCTGGATTCAGACTTACATCAGGTCTAGAATAGCTTGACCCAGACTGTTGTTCTATTTCCTCTGCTACAGGAATTCTCATTCTTGCTGTATGCCATTCATAGTGTTTCTGCTTCTCTGATTGAAGCCAAGCTGGTGTGCCCCTAAATCCTTGTAAGGTTTAGCTCCCACCCTCTGGAGCATATAATGAGGCAAGGACCCTTGGTATGTTTGCCACTTGCTGATAACCTGGTATTAGGAATGTGCTATTGTCAATGTAGTGGACCAGTGGGGCATACAATGGACATCTAGCAGTTTCAGGTCTTCTTGAGCTGGGTCATGGCCACACTGAGGACATTAACATAACTATGAATGAGACTGCTGTCTGCTGCATATAAATGTAGCATTGTCCAGAACATTGACTACATGCAATAAGCCTGAGGCTACTAACTTTGGCTAAGATGTAGGAATTCAGTTGCAGTTATTACTTAATTGAGTCTGAAGTGGTCTCCCAACGTCTGCCAAGATCTAGCTCATTTATGAGTGCCAAACTGTGAATTAAGTGGGGCCTAGGATGGCAATCACCACCTTACACAATTCATGTGGCACTAATCTAAATCTTCAGGAAGGCAATGTTATCTAATGGTTCCTTTCTTAATGACCATTCCAGAAACTTCCAGGTGGTTTTCCATTGTATCTTAGACCAGAAGCAGAGGGAAAAGTGCAAGGTTATTCAAACAAGCATTGCTATCACTTTTTACACACTTGAAACAAAAGAAATAATTGTTATGTTCTCTGAACCCTGTCATACCATTTGGAGTGAGACCAGACCTGGGCCAAGACTTTATTCCCTCTCTTTCCCATGGGACTCCATGCTAACACAAAAGTTGTGATGACTTTTCTAGTGCAGCCTTACCTTCATCACCTCAAGGCCTGGGCCCAGCACTCCCCAAAAGTGAGTAGGATTTGCCTTTCCCCTGAGGTGGTTCTTAAATAAATGGTCACTTGGGGTGTGGGATATGAGGGGGTAGGTGAAGGTTCTTAGTGAGGATGATGCTTTCCCTCTCGGATGTCCCCTTTCTTATACAGTACATGAAGTTTCGTACATGGAGCTCCGTGGCACATTGCCACTGTGGTTTCCAGCTATCTGAATGAAAGCCAGCTGCCCCCCACCATCTTGAAGTCTAGTCTGGCACTTTCACTGAGTCAGAATGGGCCATTACCTTGTGCAGCTTCCAACAGCTGTAACTGACTGGACAAACTCTTCAGATCCAGGCAAGAGCAGGTCCTTTACCCTCAGCAGCCCAGGCTATTGTGTACCTCACTCCCAGTTAATTGTCTAATCACCATGAAGGGAGGTAGAGGCAGATCCTGAGAGGAGCATACACACTACTACAAGCCACAGGCATATGGACTGTCTTCAATCAAATGAGAGAATGCTAGACTTTCACTAGTCGTTTCTGAAGGCTTAGAGAATCGAGAAAATCTGAAATTTCAAGGGTTATACATTAATCAACAGAGCTGAAAGACAAGTCAGCAGGTTGGCTTTTTCTAGCTATGGGTCTTGGTTGACTCTTTCTTTATATTCTTACCTTGTTGAATATCGCTAACTTTACATACCATAGCATAAAATTAGTTCATCTATGTCTTACACAGATAACTTAATGTGAATCCCATATAATATTTTTAATGTACCTACATGATCCATCACATGAGGTTAGGAGTAGAACTTTCCATGTGTGATGTCATGTCTGGATCAAACAGTTTCAAAGTGAAGATAATTTGTATTTTAGATTTTCAGGTAAAAGATGCTCTACCCACAGTGCAATGGGGTCAGTATTACCTCTAATCATAGCATAAAGTAGCACCTATTTTCTATTTTCCATAAGAGGAAAAACAGTCACAGTATTTCCAACATAGTAAAGAAACTACCTTACCTTTATAAACCCAGTCTCCAAGGTAAGTTGTACCATAATGCAATGGGTTACACTCCAACGGGCCATGGAAAATATATCTTTAATTTTCAATACTATTCAATTAGGTAAAGTTGTCCTATATTTTTACATATAATTGTTCAGGCCACACTATTACTTACTACTTCATTGAAAGTATCTTGAAGATCATTCTCGAAGCTTACACGTTTCTCCACCACAGTTGTGCTGCTTATTACTTTGACCAATCTTTTTTTCTTTACATCACTGAACTGACACCTTGAAGGATCATAAAACAGAAATTACTAAATATTTATCTTAGATATTTGTCCCCATGTATATATAATGCTGCTGTAAATACTTATTTAGATATCAGTTATCATCAACAGTATCTGTGAAGTTTTTAATTGACACCAACTTCTTAAAGTAATCTTCAGAAGTAAAAATAGCATCTCCTCATTCAAGTTGGGTTGTGACATTTTCCTTTTAATTCTGATATTAACCTCCATAAATTACAGTGTATTAGCACATTTTTCATTTATGTTGATTTGATATAAAATGAATAAATTCTCTCTTCCAAAATGTTACATTGTCAGTAAATGAATACCATGCTGTGCATAGCTAGGCAATATGAAAGAACATAAATAAGTTGAAATTAATAGATAAATAGACTCTGTCTTAGGGTTACTATTGCTCTGATAGAACAGCATGACCAAAGCAACTTGGGAAGAAAGGGTTTATCTGTTTTATTCTTCTATGTCACTGCTCATCCTTGAAGGCAGTCAGAACAGAAACTCAAATATGGCAGGACCCTGGGGCATGAGCTGAGGAAGAGGTCATGGAGGAGTACTGCTCAGAAGTTTGCCCCATGGCTTGCTTGGCCTACTTTCTTACTGAAGCCAAATTCTTCAGCAGTAGGGTGGCCCCACCCACAATGGTATGAGCCCTCTCACAGCAATCACTAATTAGGAAAATACCCCACAGGCTTGCTAGCCTGCAGCCTGATCTTCTGGAGGCATCTTCTCAATTAAGGCTCCCTCCTCTCAGATGACTTTAGCCTGTGCCAAGCCGACCTAAAACTAACCGGGACAGACACAGCAATGCCCCTCTCCCACCCCCACCCCCATATGCCAGCATTTAAATAGCTGGCCAAACTGAAAACTGGAAAACAACAACAACTGATATTAAAGTGCATCTCAATTACCCTAAAACTTGATGGTAGTAAAAAGCTCATCAAAGCTCTGCCCCGAGGCTTGGCACTGTAAATAAGCAGAAGGGAGGAATGACTGAGAACAAACCCAAGAAGAGCTTTCAGGCCTGTGAGCCTTGGGAGTGCAGAGGACAACTTTGGGGCTGGAGTCAGAGCAGGGCACCAGCACAGGGAAGTTTGTTGTTTGGTTTTTGTTCTTGTTTTTTTGGTTTGGGGGCTTGGGGTCTTTTGGTTTGGGTTGGGTTTGATATTTGGTTTTTCTTTTTTTCCTTTCTCATTTATAAAGGATGCATCAACTTCCTGGGGTCAGTTACAGTAAAGTAAAAGCCCCATCTCAAGGAAGAACTGAGCACTTGAGATTCTCATGTCCAAGCCACACAGCATGCTTCTTGCTGCTCAGAAACCCTCTAACGGATGCAACTTAATAGCAATTGCTAGAAGCAATCCCAGCAGCAGAAGACACGCTGAGACTTGCAGTCTAAGTGCCGATGGCCACTTTATATAGAAGCCACCAAGCCACTGAGTGTTTCAGAGTGAGAAGCATTTACCCCTCACTAGTGATCAAATCAGAAATCAAATAAACATTCACAACACTCATTCTTTTATCTTCTCCCTCTCCCCTCTCTGATGACAATTTCTTAAAAAATTAATCAAAGTAGCCAACATTTAACTGACACATAGAATTGTTCATACTTTTGGGGTACCATGTCATGTTTTGGAATATACATACAGTATATGTCTGAACCCTCAAACATCTATCATATAATGTATGATGGAAACACTCAAAACCCTTGCCAGCTTTCAAAACCCACATGCAAGTGTCATGTGTAGTCATCTTGTTCTGTAGCACACAGGAACACATTCTCTTCCTTTGTGAAAACAGAGACCAGTGATCAGCTTCTCCCCACCTCTGAGGACTCCCTAAGGGCTTTGGGGTACAGGGCTTATGGAGGCATGGATTCCCAGAGCACAGGGGTGGTGGGCAGGGCTCAGCACTAAGGTTTCCTGTGTGCGGTTTTATCATATCACAGCAATTCTTCAGTCAGAGAGAAAGCCAAGAAAGCATTTCACCTCTCCCTTGTGTCTTATTTTTACTTTATAAATGATGAATGTTGACAAAGAACATTCTAGAAAAGGAAGCAGAACACAACGATGAAAGAGAGGCAGGGGAGAGCAAGAGGTGTGTGAGGAACATCTTACCATCTTGAAGAGAGAAGATGGCTCAAACTCTCATCTCTTTTGGAGTTTCTTACTTGAGGAGGAAGGCAAGCTCAGTATGGATTCCTTCCTGGAAATCTCCCCCACACAGGAGGCACCATGTATGGTTACTATGGTAACCACTGTAGTGAGGCACTGGCATGTGGCTGGGCCCAGACTACATGTCTTCCACATCCTTCCTTGTTTCTCCAAATGCTGGACTCCGCAGCAGTCCATCTGCTGAGCATCTTTGTGAGCATCTTTAAGGCACAAGATCTTTAGGCTCTGACCTCAGCCCTGGTATGCTTGCCCCAGACTCCAGAGCTCTGAGGGGTGAGCACTGTAACTCCTGCTAAGCTAGCAAACCTCCAGCTACATTTTAAGCTTATATGTGTGAAAATGTGGGGGTATCAGGGAGACTTCTTTTTTACAACTTCACAGAAGAGCCTCTGAAAATTCTGGACTGGCAAGGGGTGTCATTGTCCTAGGAACAGAAGTCAGTCTCCACTCTCTTCTCTCTGCTTCCTCTTTTCTCCTGCCTCACTGATAAACATATATAGCCCTGCACCTGCTGGCCTCTCATCTGAAATTGTAAATCTGTTTTGCTAAGATGGTGCCTGTGGTGGTTTAGATAAGAATGGCCCCTATAGACTCATGTATTTGATTGCTTAGAGAGTAGCACCATTTGTTGGAGTGGGTGTGGCCTTCTTGAAGGAAGTGTGTCACCGAGGGTGGGCTTTGAGGTTTCCAAAGCCCAAGCCAGGCCCAGCGATTCTTTTGTCCTGCTGCCTGCAGACCCAGATGTAGAACTCTCAGCTACCTCTCCAGCACTGGGTCTTCCTGTGTAATGCTATGCATTCTGCCGTGTCAACAATGGACTAACCTCCAACACTGTAAGCCAGCCCCAATTAAATGTGTTTTTTCCTAACAGTTGCTTAGGTCATGGTGTCTCTTCACAGCAGTAGGAAACTGACTAAGATAGCATTCTTTGTTAGATGAGGTACAGAGTCACAAAACTACGGCCAGTGGTGGTGCACTGCTATGAATTAGGGCATACTCACACTATATATTATACCATGAGTTCTGGTCATAACATTCATTTTTCATGGAGTGCTTCTGAAAGCCACTCACAAAAACACCAGGTGACCACTCCTATAGCCTCATTTACAAGTACAGAAGCTGAAGCCCAGAGCCAGTTTCCTCAAGTAACATTCTAGGGACAGTCCACATCTGTCTGATTCTGGTACTGAGATGGCTGGTTTTTATGGTAACGTACTACTTTAGGGTCATATGAGGAAAAGAAATCTTAATTGAGAAGATGCCTCCATATGACTGGCCTGTTGGAAAGTCAGTAGGGCATTTTCTTGTTTGATGACTAAGATGGCAGGGCCTAGCCTACTATGGCTGGTGCCACCTCTAGGCAGGTAGTCTTGGGTGGTATAAGAAAGCAGGATGGCTGGGCAGTGGTGGCATGCACGCCTTTAATCCCAGAACTTGGGAGGCAGAGGCAGGCAGATTTCTGAGTTTGAGGCCAGCCTCCTCTACACAGTGAGTTCCAGGACAGCCAGGGCTAAACGGAGAAACCTTGTCTCAAAAAAACAAAAGAAGAATAAGAAAAAGAAAGAAAGCAGGATGAACAGGCCATAGAGAGCAAACCAGTGAGCAGTATCCTTCCACAGCCTCTGCATCAGCTCCTGCCGCTAGGTTCCTCTCCCCCCCAACTCTCCCAGTCCATGTCCTAGATTGCCATGTGGAAGAAGTGAAATTAACCCTTTGCTCCCCAGGTTGCTTGTGGTCATGGTGCTTTATCACAGCAATAGAAACCCTAACTAAGATAGAAGCCAAGCTTTGAACAGATCATGGTTGAATCTGCCATACAATGTATCCTGGCTGAAAAACTTCCCAGCTATTCAAGGAGGCCTAAACCAAGCAGACCAGTCACCTGGTAGACTAGTGGGGACCTGAATAGCCGGTGCAATGGCAACCACTACAGTTTCACTTAGCCTTTGATGTATTCTGTATTCTGTAGTTATACACTGAGAACATTCTAGTACACCAGTGTCCCTCCAGATGTGAACAAGCCAGACCCACTTCCTGCCTCACACTGAAGTACCAAGGAAAATGAAATTTTTATTAATTGAGCAGTCCAGGTTGGTGTCTTTGTGTGGGGAGCCGCCCGAGTCGCACCCACATTCGCCATTACAAGATGGCACCTACATCCGGCCAAGGACAAGTTGTAAACAGGCTAGTGTGCATGTACCTGGTAATTTTCCACCTCAGAGTCTCAGCCTCTCTCGTGGCATCATCTGGCCTGATGTGCGGGAGCCAATGGGGAAGCTCCACGTCCCAGGCGAGCGCTGTGGCCTATATAAGGGACAGGTGTTCTATTGTTCGGGGTCTCCACTCGTGGCAAGCTTATGCTCTCCCTCTCAAGATGCATTAAAGCTTTACTGCAGAAGGATCCTTTGTGTGCCGCGTCGTTCTTGCTGGCGAGATGGTAGCGCGGGACACTTTGTCCTTAGCTTCTGCCCCTTCCCCTATTCCCTAACCCATCTCTGCTTTCTTTTTGTGGTTTGAGGTTTAAACTCAGAGCTATGTGCACACTAGGTAATTCCTCTATCACCGAGCCACTCCCCTAGCCCTGCTACACTGCCTATCTTTGTTTTTAACAGATCTCCATATATGGCCATGGTCCAAAGGTATAAGACTCAAATGCCTATTCACCCATCAAACCAATCTTTTCTCTGTCTACATCATATTAACATATTTGCGCTGAAAGTGACCTTACAAATCATTCGATGGCTCTATTTGTTTCACAAGTGAGGAACTCAAAGGCCCACAGAGGTGACCCCACACAGATGGGGCAGATGGCAAAGGTCCTCCCATTCCCCGACATCTGACTGTATTTGTGCCACTGTGTGACAGACCTCCCAAGCACACATTTTACTCTCATTGTCCTGTAGACTTCTCTCTAGGAAAGACATATGGAAAGGACTCCTTAGACTATTTATTTCTAGCTCCCTAGAGCCCATGAGCTCACTGCCTTTCAGCTAGCACACCAGAGAGGGATTGCCACCATAAAAGACAAAATATAATAAAATAATGCCCTAAAGCCAGAAAATGGTCAGGTCAGTCAGTTCAGCGCAGAGACTGGAAGACATGAATGCAGGAGTTCTTATTTAAGTATATGGAGGATTTTTTTTCCCTGGGGGATGGGTCAGCAGTGCTGACTCACCATCTCTCCTTCTGTCAGATGAGCAGCAACAAAAATGGACTTAAATACCCTCTGTAAAAAACAAAAGAAAAACAACAAAGTATCTAACAGTACAACACCCCAGATTGAGTAAATAATAAAGTTGAGCTGTGTGGCTCATGATTGTAGTAACTGGAAAGTCCAAAGAGGCATTGCTGGCATCTGGCAAAGATACACTCAGCAGCACATGACAGACAAGTGGGTGTGTGTACAATTTTTTCAGTGTTAAGGATTCCCATTCAACCCCTGGCAAAAATGGTCCAAAGATATATCACAAACTATGGAGAAGGTTCAATGGAATTTGGTGGCAAGAAGACACAAGATGAATGTTTAGGTCTCAGGCCTTCAGCACAAGTACTCAAACACTAGAGTTTAACCAGTTAAAGTCCAGGAGGGCCTTTACCTACTCTCCCAGCACAATGGCGATGCAGGAAGGGATTTCTCAAAGGTACTTCTTGACTCTACATAAGGTCACCCACGGAGAGTACCTCATAATGCCATTAGCCAGCCTCAAACACCCTTAATTACTGACCTCCATGTCTGGTATGGTTGGTTTAAATAAAGTAGGTTTCTTCTCCCCAGTTTAACTCAGACGTTCAAGAGAAGGTCTAAGTGTTTCTGCTAGTCATTTTCCAAATGGTAACAAAAATGGCCTAAGATGGATCCACTTACCATTGTTTAGTTAAGCTTTCTACTGTTTCGATAAAAATCACCATGACCAAAATCAACTTGTGGAAGAAAAGGTTTATTTCGCTTATGCTTTCTTATCAGAGTCCATCAAAACTACCTTCCCAGGAATGGTAGTACCCACAATGGGCACATGAATCAAGAAAATGTCTTACAAACTTGCCTACAGGTCACTCTTCGGAAAGCATTTTATCAATTAAGATTCTATCTCCCCCCCCCAAAAAAAAACCAACCTAGGTTTGTGTTAAGTTGACACAAGCCAACCAGCATGCCTGTTTTCAGGGTGCCAGTCCATGATTGCTACTTAGACTTTTGCTTTAGTCCTGCAACAGGCCAGAATGTCATGGAGGGAGTAGGTGGCAAAGGAAGCCACCCACTTCATGGTGGTGGGCAATGATTGAGGAAGGATTGAGGAGATGGCAGGTCCCTCCAATGACCTAACTTCCTACAGCTCAGTTCTACACCCTAAAGGATCTATCCCTTTACAATGGCACTTCAGGTTGGGGACATGGGCCTCTGGGGAACAGAGAGACCCAAACTAACAGCACTTATCTAGTTTCTGTAGACGGGTGTTCAGAGGTAAGAAACAATCAGTAAGACACTAAAGTATTCATGCTTGACAATAGTTCCTCATCTAGGAGGGTCTGGGTACCACCCTTGGGAATCAAGCCCTGACATTTGCAAGCCACAGTTTATTGCTTCTTCTCCAGGCTGCCCTCTGTTGAAAGATAAATTACAGCGGAACAGCCGCCCTCAGCAGATCATTCTTTTCTGAATAATACCACATCTTTTAACACCTCTCTTTGAAAATGGATTTCTGCTGGTGGGGTCTTACTGTGAGATACAAAGATAGCATACACACCCCAAAAACTATGTAAAGCAAGGTCCTGACTGCATAGGCCTCAGACATATTTATTTTCCCTGGGCCAATAGCATAGTCTTGGGTAGAAGCCAATTCTATACCAGAGGCATGCAGTAGACCAAGGCATGAAATACGGGATAATAAACCATGGGAAGTAGAAAGACAATGAGAGCTTATCTAGACAGACCCCTTTGGTGGACAAATGACTGCCTTGACCCAGAGAATCTGAAGGTGTGCTGGGAGGTTTAAGGAAAGGTGGCCCTTGACACTGTTATCTCCTGACTCCCAACCTCAGAGGACTCTTGCTTCTGGGGTCACATGGTCAAGAGGCCTGAAACTGGTGCTGAGCAAATGGAAAGGAAAGGACAAAGTACAGTGATGACTGTCCACCTAAATATGCATGCTTTCTGCAACCCCATTTTCCTTGCCTTTATCCTTAAATAACATGCAGTAGCCTGGTTTAAATTCTCACCAGATGGTGCTGGAGGTTAAGTGTGAAGGAATAACCTTTTGTGTGTTTTCTGGGGAAATCTAAATAGGATATGAAGCCAACAAAACTATGCCTCACTATTTGTTTTTGCTATTTTAACAAACAAACAAACAACTGCAACTGGAAAAAATATAGCTGGAGAGAAACATGCACAATTCACCTTCTTCCTGAAGAAGAAGGAAGGAGGAGGGAGGAGCTACAGAGCAAAGAGAAAGGCTGTCAGAGTGTGAGGTCTGGGCCAGTTCTCCCTCTCTGAAGGGCCCCCAGTTCTTGGTCCTCAGAAATCCAATGCTCAGGAGGCCCTAAGGAAGGAGCTAAGAATGGCTTGTTGTGACTCCATCCCTTACCTTCTGGCCAGCACAAAGCTTTGTCCACAGCACTGGGCCTGTTGCTCTGTGCTATACAGGCCTGTTTCCAGACAATGAAGTGTTGTCTTCAGGGAGACCCTGCCAAGACCACCTGCAGACAATGTTTATAAACCCTGGCAGGGACTGATTGATCTCACAATGGGACTGTGTAACATAAACACCCCATTATTCTATAAAAGAATATGCCCAACACCACCTAGATCTTCTAAGAATAGGCTTAGGGAGTTACAATGTGCACAGGCCACTCAAGGAGAAACAGAGTCTTTCCTTTGAAGCGATATTAACATTAGCACTAACTTTATGCAGGGACACAGTGGCAGTTTAACCTCTCTGGAAACCAGGATTCAAAACTGGAGCAGAACTCAGAACTCTGAATTTCCTAGCTTGAGGGTTCTTGGAGTGTTGTGACTCTGTGTGTCTGTGTTCCTGTGTATGTGCCTGGGTGTGTACATGCTGTGTCCAAGTGTCTGCATACGTGTGACCTTCACAGGTTTGCTTATTTGAGCTTTCCTTTTAAAAGGGCACACTCAGAGGAATTTTATGAGGTGACATACTGGAATGTAGAATGTAGGAAAAGAATTTAAAAAAAATTTTTTTTATAATAGCAAGTGATGAAGCTAAATTTGAAGGGGGGGGGAGCAGGAAAGGGAGGAAGATGAGATCAGCCTGTGATTGGCAAAGATAAGCACACACTAAACAACATCAATAATAACAACAACAAAACCACAGCACCCAATAAACAATGGCTTCTCACTCTAGAACATAGCCTAGCAGAGTTCATTTCTTGGGACTCAGTTGCTTTTAACTTAACCAATTTGGTGCTCATTAGACATTAAATATTAAATAAATAAATAAATAACGTCATCTGTTATAGATGCTATTTATATTTGAAAACAAGAGATCATTTCTAAGCCCAATAGATATTTTCTAAAACAAATGAGTTTGGAGTTAATTTAAAGTCAGTTTCTTTCTTGAAGGGGCAGGAAAGCAGGCCACAATGCCTGTGTCCTGGCTGCTTCCAGGAGCATTCTTTTAGCAGAGGTGAGGTAAGTAGAATTATCCCTTCCCTGGATGCAAACAGACTTCACAGGACATCAAGATTTATGACCACCAGGGTTGCCTGTGGGAACTTGTAGGAACTCAGCTACAAATGTTTCTGTTGTCACCATAACATAACTACCTGAGGTGATCACACCCAAGAGGAAAAATAAACAGTGAACAAAACCTTACCTCACAGGGCACCAAGGGAACTGGATATCTACCGAGGACATCGAGGCGAGAACCACAGATGAGGACTCCAGTCACAGCCCCAGCCCTGGAAAATTCTTTGTTCTCTTGCCTCAATGGTATAATAATAGGAAAAATTTTAAAAAATCAGTTTTAAAATG
Organism: Rhynchomys soricoides; assembly: GCA_019843965.1. NCBI lineage: Eukaryota > Metazoa > Chordata > Mammalia > Rodentia > Muridae > Rhynchomys > Rhynchomys soricoides. Next base: position 1,703,139 of record JADRCH010000156.1, on the reverse strand, counting down.
AGAGAGCAAGAAGAACTTAACAACAAATGTAGATTGTGAAGTAAATGCCACACTGAGATTAGATTACTTAAAATGTACTTTGGCTTTGACTCAGCTGGTCTATCAGTAATTTGTGCAGACCGTGACCAAACACTGGACAAATACAAGTTACAGAAGAAAAGGCTTATTTTGCCTCACAGTTTCAAGTCCATCATTGCAGGAAAGGGACTGTGGTAGCACAGTTTATAGTGGAGAGAGGTGGCAGAGGTTGCTCACATCCCAGCAGATAGGAAGCAGAAAACACAACAGGTACAGGGCTGCTGTAATCCTCACAGGCCCATCCCGAGGAACCTACTTGCACTAGCCAGGCCCCAACTCCTAAAGGTTCCATAGATCTGGAAAACAGAACCACATCTAGGGAATAAGGGTTCAAAACATGAGCAGGGTATGGAGGTGGAGGCGGGGTGCATCTCAAATGCAAAACCATCACAGCTGGTTTTGTGCTTCTGGGGAGTCTCAGAAACCTGCAGTTTCTGCCATGCTGTGGGATAATCACAGCAAGCTGGTTGTGTCTATGGGCACTGTCTACACTCATGTTTCTTTTACAGACAGAATATGCTAAAGTTATGATGTAGCCTAGGACAAACGAGAGCATTCTCTGAAGCAGAGATGAGTAGCAGCAGGATGTCATCTCTAAAACACATGCAAGCCAACTTGCCAGGAGGGTGGAGGAGACTCAGACAAGAACAGAGAGGAGACACTGTGGCTTTCAAGTTCCTGGCCTGGGCAATGCAGCCCACCTTCCTCCCTGCAGCAAGGGAAGGGAGTCTTATGTAATGGATACCCCAGGTATGGGGAGACTCTGGTGGGGAAGTATGGCCCTTCTATCTTGTACCACAGTGTTTGTTCCATGCCTAGAACACGAAATGATTTCTTTAAATATCTGCTGAGTGACTCATGAATAAGAGGACAAATGCAAGTGAGCAAAGCAGGATGGCAACCTTGAGGCATACAGAAGTTCTGTTCAGCGTTGTGGATATAGCCAAGATGAAGAACAAGGTAGCACAAGCTCAGAGGACACACGAAGTGGACGTGTCTTCCTTGTCCTATATGCCAAGTCTTTCTCAGGAAGCCTGCCCACAGTACATGTCTGTACAGGGTAAAGCTCCAGGCATCAAGGTTCTGTTTAATAGAGCAACAGCTTCCTCTAAGCCAGGCTCACAGGACTGAAGAAGGCGAGGCCACTGAATGCCTGACTGGATGGTGGAATGGGGCATATCCAAGCATATTCTCAAGAACCTCAACTGGGAAACCGTAAATGGCCGACAATGAGATTGATGCAAAAATGATTCGGAGATACCGTAGACAGGTCAGTCCATGAGTATTCCAGAGTGTAGAGGAAGTATAGATCATGATCAAACTGAGTGTCCTGTTCCACTTGTCACACTGGTATGACAAGTGGTTTAAAAAGGAAAGACATTATATTGGCCAAGGCACAGGAGGCTGTAAGGTCCAAAAGGATAGAGCTTCCATCCAATGAGCTTCAGCCAAGGGTCTTGGCTGCTTCATGGCTGGAAGCATAAGGACAAATATGAATTGAAGAAAAAGCCTAATTTTCATAACTGATTATTCCGAGGCTCCTTCCCCCAACTCAAATGCCTTCTCAGTTCCTTACTGTCACACTGAGGAATTAAGGTTCAAGTACATGAACACTGAAGGAACACACTCAAAACATCACACTGAGTAGAGTATGAACAAAGATGTAGCAGGAAGTTAGCTGTAGTAGGAAAGAGATAGAATCCCACTATGAACAAGTTAAACCATGGCAGTGGTGGTGATCAGCAGGGATGGAGCCAAAGCCCTGCTGAAGAGTCTTTTAGAGCCATCCCTGTACTAGGTGGCCTTCCAGATTCAGTTACAATGAAGTGAATGCTAGAAAGTGAGGGCATGAGGGTGGGTTGGGAAATGAACAAAGTCAGCACAATTTATCATCAGAGAGCCTCTGTCACAGAAGATCCATGTGGTGCTGCTGATGCAGCTATGCTTCTTATTCGCTTTTTTGGGGCTTGCCCAGGCCCACATTTTGCTGATTGAACAAACTGGACTACATTTCCCAGGTTCCTCTGCTTTCCACTGTCTTGTAGTTTGACCAATGGGAAATTTTGTTGGGAGACCTGTTGATGGGAGAGCCTTCCCACATCCCTCTCTAAACTAGGCAGCATCAGTATCTCCTTAGAATCAAAGGGAAGTGATTACTAGTGGCAGTTCTTTGGAAACTAAAGCTGAGTGGTTAGAAACAAACGCTGGATGAGCCCTGCAGTTCCAGGAAACAGTTACTCATATATACTTTGGTGGAAATACCCACTGCACCACCACACACAAGGAGGGCAATAAATACAGCCATACCCAAGACAGGCCAGGAGCCCCTTGGCTTCAGCGATTTGAAACCCAAGGGCCAAGAAGGCTGCAGATCTAGGGATGGAGATTTGTTCATTCCAGCAACTTCTCATAATAGAAAGTTTAGATCCACAAATTCAAGGGGTTTGACTGAGGAAAAATTAGAGCAGTGTTGCTATTCACCACTAGAGGAAATCTTAAATGATCTAAGCTACACAGTCTAGGAAACATAGGTTATTTGTGGTGACAAGAAAGAAACAAATCCCAGTTAACATGGAAGAAATAAATTCTGGTTGCATTTTAAAAACAAGAAGCAGCAGATGATGTTGCAATGTCTGCAGTCTTATTGGTTTTTTTGTTTATTTTTTTTCTTTTTTCCATTTTGTTTAAAAATCTGAATCTACTGCAAGCAGCTCGTTCTCTGCCCAGCCCCCCTTCAGTGCTGTGACTCTCATGGGCTCAGGGACAGGCCCAGCTAAACCAAGACAACCACACTGGTACTGAGACAAATGAGGGGACCCATGTTCACGGGACCACAGTCAGTTGTGAAGCATTGTTCCAGGGTATCTAAAGCATCCTTAGTGAAGTACATTTCCTGATGGTTGACTTCTGTAAGAGGTGAACAAAGATAGTGCTGTATGGTGCAATTTGATTCCTTAACGGACAGCTATTGGACTCTCTTTTGATTTTGAGCAGATGGACTGTCAATCAACCAACCAGTCAGACTAGCTTTTGGCCAACACTAGCTTTTTTGAGTACTCTGAAATGCCTTGAGGCAACTATCCAATGATCATACATGCTTGTTCTGACTCCCAAAGGTACAGCCTCACCTAGACTGTTTCACCTTGTAGCGGACCCTTTGCTCTTAAAAGTCTGATGGTGCAAGCCATCACCCTCTAGGCTGGAGTTGGTCTCCTCTAGTGCCCTAGCAGAGCAGTTGCAGCAGTTGTTGTAAAAGCAATTGTGTTTCAGCTGATGCAAGCAAGTTTGCAGCACCTGGTGCAAATATCCTCTCTTAAGTTGTAGAAGCAGGGTGCTCATTCAACCCAAGGAAAGGCTTCTCTCGAGTGGTCTTTTGAGCATGTACAGAGAAGCAGGAGAGGCAGCACAGTGGCGTTGACAGCTGAACAATCATCAGCCAGAACTCAGAAGTGGCAAAAGTATCTGGCTCGTTGATGGCTGAAGAAGAGGAAAATGATGATTGATTCGATAGAATGACCAGAGCAGGAAGAGGATGGGTAGTGGAAGCAGAGAAAGGACAGAGAGCAGAGGCTGTAGGGTAGAAGACACTAAGAGCCAGAGAAGAGAGACCGTAGGAGCCAGAGAAGAGAGACCGTAAGCTCTTAATGTCTACCTTTCAGGGTCAAGAATCCCTAACATCCAGTTCCTGAAGGATCTAATGCTAGTTTTTCTCAAAGTTTGGGGAATCTTGATAGCCCTGCCTAGAGGCTAAAAGCCAGCTAGCTGCTGCCAAGGGCTAAGGAGTCCCAACTCCCTAGGCCTACACCAAGCTGTAACACATGTGGGGGTAAGGGTCCCTCTACTGGAGACCTGCATGAGAGCTGAGGCACCAGAGGGAGCCACCTCCTGTTGCTCCTGCCTGGTGCAGCTATCTCTATGATGAAACTCAGGGGACACCATTGCTGCAAAGGCAACCACTTGCCAAGCTGCTCCCTGAGGGAAAACAAAAGGACTCAGGCCAGCTGATTGGTACCAATAGCAATCTCTGGAATACAAGCCCAATGGGGACCAAATCCACTCCACTGAAACATGAGAAGTCTGCTAGGGGGTTCCTAAGAAATCTTTTTTGGTTTTCTTTCTGATTCAGAGAACTAGAAAGAATCGGTTGCAATTTATTTGAATATAAGATATTCCATCTGAAGCACATATTAGAATTTAATCTTCACTGTGTTTGTGATAATCAAAGGTAAAACTGAACAGAATCCTTAAGTGATGATTGGAGCTCTGTGCTCATGGATGGCTCAGTTCAGCTTCTGATGGGTCTGGACTCATTCAAAGGTGGAATGTTTGTTATAAGAACGATTAACTGTGCTCCACACTAGTTCTCTGTCTCTCACCACATACCTAGCGCCAACTTGGGACCCTGGCATCAAGAAAAGGAGCCATCACTGGATGTGAACCCTTGATCTGGGGTCAGAACTGTGACCCAAATATCCCTTTAGCTGTAACTACCCAGTCTGTGGCACTGGAAAGAGAAGATGGACTAACAGAGTCTAGACTTTTACCTCCACTAAATATCAACTCTCTGTGACTCTGGCTGGCTCTCCACCAGGCTAGCCTGTGATAGGTAAGCCAAACATGAAACTCTCCTATGCAGGAATAAGACTGCCACAGGAATGTAGAAGGGATCAGCATCCCAAACAATATCACAGAACAAAGAATTCACTTCTTGGGCATGAATGTAGCTTCTCGTTTGTGTGATGCAGAGTAATACATCTTCCTGACGGTTTAAGAGTCATTCAGTCTGGGTTTTGTTTTACCAGCAGCCTCAAACATCCTAACAAACAGAGAATGTGCATATAAGTGACATGAAAACGGAGTAGAAAGCATAGTGTACATGGAGTCCCCTGTATGTTTGTAAACTGTAAACACAAGGCAAAAGCTTAGACATCAGACCCCCACATAGTCAGTGGCTCCTTGGGGAACAGTCTTGATTTCCTTTCCGACTCACTGCCTGCTGCTGTTATTCTTATAGTCTGGCTTGTCACTTCACAGAGCTAGACCTGTGGGCACAAGACAATCTCTGAGAGGGTCCTGGGGTCTCTCACATGCCAAAGGAGTGGGACCAGGTAAGGAATTGAGATGTGGAAATTCTGAAAGGAAACTCTTTACTTTCTAAAGAACTCTGAGCAGCAAGCTCCCTGTGGACAGCCATGCCAGGTCCCAAGATTCAGATCATGCCAATTCCTCTCCTTAGATCAACTCTTAAAGCTCACTGCTCATACAGTGTGGGGGAGCTGCCTGTCTAGAAAGAACTATAATAAAATGACACACATTGCATGTGTTATCAACCACAGAAATGTATTACTCAACATTATGGGAGCTGGAAGTCCGAGATTTAGGTGCAGGTAGATTGAGGGTCTGGTGATGGCTCAGTTCCTGGACAGTGATGGTAGCTTCTACCTATGCCACCCAATGCAAAACACAGAGCAGGTAGGGGGACTGTCTGGGGTCCTTTTAATAAGGGCATTAATCTTATTCGTGAATATTCCACCCTCTTGTTACAGTTACTTCTTTAGCTCCCCATCTTCTAAGACCACAGCCGAGACAAGAGATTTTGTAGCGACAAGAACATTTCAGTTATAGTCACGACTGAAATACTACCAGCAACATTTCTTACTTCTTTCATTAAGTCACCAAAATTGCTTGCAGCACCGTTACACTATACCAGCAGCTTGGGTGGAAGCTCTGAGCAGGGTTAATGGGAGAGACCTGGTCCAGTCTGAATGGAGGATGCTAGTAAGTAGGAAGATATAAATAATCTCAACTACAGATGGAGTGGTCTGGCATCCCCACTGGAGAGCTTCCACCTGAGATGAGCCCAGAGGAAATTCCATTCTGCATCATCACTGTATAGATTCAGTTGCCTCCTCTTGGCCCTGTTGCAATATGCTGCTTCTATCTCCAGCATGTTGCACCTCACTGAACCCTGTCTGGGCTGCTCACCCTCTGAAGGGTCTGCAGCCTCTGCACCAGAACACTCCATTTCATTTCCTTCACTTAAGAATCCCAGCCCTCTCCCTGCTCATGTTCAATATTCCAAAAGGCCAAGGGTATTTTTTGGCCATTGCTACCTCAGTGTCTCCCTAAAGACCAGAGTCTTATTTGCAAGCTAATTGAACTAGAACTAGTATTGGGGTGTGGCGAAAACTCAGAAGGCAGGGTATCTGGGTCCAGCTGAGTTTACAGCCAGCACACCTGCACCATAGCTTCATAGATTCCTCTCCTGAGCCCAATGCCTTCTGCGTCCCTGTGAAAGCTCCTGCCTGACTTTCTATCCCTTTGGGGAGGAAATGGTATTCCCAGGTGGAGGACCAGATTCATGAGGCTTCAGCGTTGCGACATTCAGCACACTCAACTCAGTGAAGAGTCTTGGGAGATGCTGGGGAAGCACGTGCTCGTCAGTGGGCTAGACATCTTCAACATCTGGGATAAGGACCAAAAGCCACTCCAGGACTCCCTGACCTGAACTTCTGTGACACATCTGATTTGTGCAAAGGTAGAGCACAGTGAGCTTCTCTTACTACAACTCTCACTGAGAATTTTTCCATCACAAGCCTGGATAACTGAAACAGCAGCAGAGAATGAGTCTCACGACACATGACACACCTGCTCCCTATGTGGATTACATGTTGCCCTCTCTGATCTCTCTAGGGGAATCGAAATCTCTGGTCTAACCTGATTCTTCTAATCTGTCTAATACTAATCTGTCCTGTTTTCTTTTTAAATGCCAGAAGTGTCCATTAAATTCACGTTATGATCAGCAGGGATCACAAGACCTCGCTGTGAGCGTTTCTGATAGGACCTTCCACATGGGGACACTGAGCTTCCCAAATGAACACAGAGCAGTCCCAGCTCTCAAGGAGCCACCTTGTGGGCAGGGGTCAGAGATAGTGAAGCAGTCATATTAAAAATTATAACATGCTTTCTCATTTTTTCCAACATAAATATATATGATAAAACTGATATGTCTTTTTTTTCCCTTAGAGAAGCTATAATTAAATCAGTGATTATTTTACCATGGCATCATGATAAAATGAGAAGATGAGGTGTGTGGCCATGCTCCAGGGATGCTGGTTGCCACATAATGGACCCTGCCTAGTTGCAGTCCTCTCTCTGATTGCTCCACAAGGGGCACCTCAGCTAACCGCTGGACAAATAACGTGTACCCCCGGGGGAGGTTGAGAGTGACTCCCTGTACAAGAAAAATGCATATTGTTGTTGTGGTGGTGGTGGTGGTGGCGGCTGTATTGTTACTTCTGTTTTGCTGTTGGTGCTAAGGATGGAACTCAGGGCCCCAGCATTCTAAGAAGGCACTTTGCCATTGGACCACACCCTATACTAGACTCTGAAAGGACATCTTCAATTCCCAAGCTGTTGCTATCAAAGCTCCCTATGCCAGTACTGCTCCTCCAAGCCAAGGCAGACAAGATGTCTGTAGTGGCTATTTCTGATTGTCAACTTGACTAAATCTGAAGTGAATTACAATCCAGAATTAGAAGGATCGCCTGTGATCTAGATCTTGAGTCTGGAAGACACAAGTTTCAGGTGTGGTAGTATGCACACCTCTAATCTGGGCCACACACTTGCTGCTGGAGATTTACATAAGGACATTGGAAGGAGGAAGATTCAATCTTCTTCACCTGCGAGCCTTGTGGGACTAAGTGACTGCTAGATCCTCGGGTTTTCATTCACAGCTACTGCTGACCATTGTTGGGGAGTTTGACTACAGACTATAAGTCATTAATAAATTCCCTTACTATATAGAGACTACCTATAAGTTCTGTGACTCTAGAGAACCCTGACTAATACAATGTCTATGGAACAGCCAGTTAGTGCTTATGCGGGCTTTGCATGCATAAGGACTTGACAGCAAATGGGAAGTTCTTCAGAGTAACACCAGCCTGTGAACAACACACATGGCTGCCATCCCACAGAGTGTTGTAATAGGAACTCTGTTCATAATAGGTTTGTGTGGCATAAGCTATAATTAAGCTTCCGGTTTTGTTGTTTGTGTTGGGGGTGGTTTTGCTTTTGTTTTACAATTTTAAGAAGCTGAGTATGAGTTCAGAGCCTCCTGACCTCTGCTTCAAATCAACAGGTTTTCTAGGGATGGAAAATAGTCTGTCTCCATCAGCAGTGGCAACTCCCCACCTCAGGCCTGGAACAGAGACGGCTGAAGATGGCTTTCTGCAGCCCTCTCTTGATGTATGCACTGCAGAAGGCTCCTGTGGAGAACAGAAAATATTGTTTCTAAAGTGTTTCTGCCTGAGGCGACTGTAACATTCTGGGAAAGAGGGGGCACTTTTAAATGTAGGGGCTGGCAGGAATGTTCCACTTCTTGTGGGCACAGCTCCACTCGGGATTAAGCAAATAAACCCACCTTTAAAAGCCATCAGCAGGCTCAGCCCATTGTGTAGATGTTTCTATTGTATGTCCAGGATAAACTACCACCTTGCTCCACAGTGCGTTAGTCCAGTTTGAGCCATGATGGAAAATGTTATAATCCACTAAGCAGCCGCTCAATGAAGTGTTTCATTAGTAGGGCTCGGTCCTGATTGATCTTCAATGCCTGATGGCAGCTGCAGGCAGGCATCACTATGTGGCCAGAGTTTCATGGGTACTGATGCCAAGGACACATTAGATTAGGTTGTCCTCACCAGGGACACACAACCTACAAAGGACTGTCAAACTGCCACAACACAACTTGCTCAAGCTGACTTTACTTTTTATATATGCAAAATTAATATATATTTATTTAAAATTCAATCCAGAAGTATCTATGACAAATAGGTCCACTCTCCTTCCCAAATCATCAACGACAACTTGTACTTGTGAATTGCACAGTGACAAAATTCTTGTCAAAAACAACTTAAGTAATGGAAGGCTTATATTGGCCCATACTTTGAGGGTGCAGTCCCTCATGCAAAAGAGATCAGGAAGGCAGGATCTTGAGGCAGCTGTTTACACCGTGTCTGCAACCAAGAAGCAGAGAGAGATGAATGTGGGTGTCAGCTCACTTTCTTCTTTTTAAAAGTCTAAGACCCCAGTCCATGGATTGTTGCTGCCCACAGTTCAGGTGGCTCTTCCCACCTCAGTTATTTTAATTTAGGTAATCCCTACAGGCATGCCCAGAGGTTTGTCTCCTAGGTAATTCTAGCTTATGTCAAGTTGACAGTATCAGCCAATCCAGGATCCTGGATCATCCTGCTCCATCCTGTGTCCATACAAACACATGCCATGCTAGTGAATTTTGACCATTTTCTAACACTTTTATTTTTTTACTTGATGTGGGTCTCAACTGTGTGTGATATAAAGAATCCTGCGTTCTTACTCAGAGCTCTACCGTCATCTATGGGGCACATTTTCTTGACATTTGACCAGTTGGGCAAGATGATTTTTACTGTTTTTCCAGAAGAAACAGTAACTAGGTAACTTATTTTACTTAATTGAAAAATATACTTACAAGGCTGGAGAGATACCTTCGTGGTTAAGAGCACTAGACATTCTTCCAGAGGTCCTGCGTTCAATTCTCAACAACCACATGTATGACCATCTGTAATGGGAGTTGATGTTCTCTTCTGGCCTGCAAGCAAACATGCAGACAGAACACTTATGCATAAAAAGCATTTACTTAGTTATTTTTCAGTGGGAAGGATATATACATGCAATAGCCTGGGTGTGGAAGCCAAAGGACAACTTTATGGAGTAAGTTCTCTCCTTCCACTAGGGGAGTTCCCAGGATTGAACTCAGCTCATTGGGTTTGATGGCAAGGGCCTTCACCTGTTGAGCCATCTCTCACAGGTTAACTGATTCTTTATGGCATATGTGATAAATTGTTCATGGTCTGGTCCTGCCTCCATCATGGATGCTGCCATTTCCCAACAAGGCAAATTCCTAAAAACCAAGTGGAAGGGATCTGGTGCTGGAGGTTGCTTTGCAAGGCATGCTTTTTGTTTCAATGTATCTTGAAATGAGCCAGACTGTCATGCTATACAGGGAAACTTGCCTTGAGATTCCTTCAGGTCAGCAATGTTTTAACATGTCCAGTGAACACAACCAAAGGATGTTCCTTACCAACCAGAAGGATAAGACAAACTCCAACTAAGAAGAAAAGGTGGAAGCACACTGTGGTAAAGGTTGTGTAGGTGAGAGCAAAGCATGTAACTTTAGGAACCCCAACTTCATTGAGGTGTAACTTGTATCCCAGAACACTCACTCCTTTGAAATGTGCAATTGGATGGTTCATGGGGGAAGGGGGGGTATGGAGCTGTGACCCACCACCATAATCTAAGTTCATATTCCAACCCTGAATCGAGCAATCAGGTATCTACTTTCTGTCTTCAAAAGGTTGTTTTTCCTGGAAATTACATAAAATGGAATCATACAAAAGTCAGTCTTTGGGAAATGACTTCTTTCACTTAGTGTTTTGTGGGACAGTGATCTGGCAGGCAGTCTGGCATCTGGTTGAGTGCAGGCTGAAAACTCTGGGAGACCCAGCAGAGTAATTCACAAGGGACCGGAAAACGTTTTTGCCAAAGCTCCCAGAAGGCCTTTTGGCTCCAGCCACGGTCACATATCACGCCCGGTAGAGGCATGGCCACACAGCTACAAGCCGTTCTCATGTTAGTGAGACACCTAGAGGCTTAGCCATGCCCTTTCCCAGTTATTATATCTGCCCTGCCTCTCTGAGAGAAGCAGGAGGTACAGATCCATCCATGCCACTTTCCACATGATGAAAATAAATGCCTTAGAATTATGGACTGTCTCTTCATCTGGACCCACTGTGGGAAGCGAGGGATCTGGCCCTCGATTAATGAGCCACAGCTAATCTCTCACCACGGGAACCCCAATGCTCCTAGAAGGTACCCATTCACCCAAGCCTAAGCAGCTAGCCTGGGGCTCAAAGCAGCTGAGACCTGGTCCTGAAGGGAACCCCAGCTGTGCTCTGGTGGCACCCTGTGCTACTGTGGGCTAGAGAACCCATGGAGATGGCTGCCAAGCGTTCCCCAGGAATGGCCCCCTCCCCCACTCATGGGCAGGGCCCACAGAGTCTTCCCACAGCCCCCCAACCTGCCTGTCCGACTGTGGGGGAAGATGCGCAGTCACTTCCCACATGTCCTGTCCCACCCAGAGCCACAGAGCCCCATGACAGGCACGTGGAGCTTCATTCCACAGTATATCATATTAGTGGCTTATTCACATTGCATATGCATCAATAATTGACTGGTTCCTCTTTATGATTCAATATAGTTATTCCTTATATCCATGGAGATTGGTTGTGTCATCCCAGACGATGAGAGATATGCAGATGCTCAAGACCCTTACATAAAACAGCATAGTGTCTACATACAACCCACACCTCCTCCAGAGTGCTTTATACTTTAGATGGCTTATAATTCCTATGCACTGTGAATGCTAGGGAGATGGTTGTCACGTCGTGCTCGTCAGGGAACAATGAAAAAGGGAGTTGGGGGTTTAGGAAAGATAGGTTTGGTTCATAATGGTTGAATCAGTAAGCATGAATGCTGCAGGCATGAGGGCCACTTGTATTTGACCATTGTATTGATATAGCAGTTTGTTTACTCATGTCCCAGTCAATAGGTATTTTGGCTGTTTCTACTTTTTTGGTCTTATAAACACAGACTATTTAGTTGTTATTGCTGCTGCTACTATTATTATAGAGACTCAGTTGAGCTATGTTCTCTGTAGTCAAGGGGTCCTCCTGCCTTAGACTTACAAATAACTGGAATGGTAGGTACCTGCCCCAGCACTCAGCTTAGCCCTTTTGCCTAACGCTGCTGTGAATATTTGTACTGAAGTCCCTGAGTCAGCATATGTTGCACACATTCACATTTTTTGTGTGTGTAAACGTCACCAGAAAGTGAAATTGTTAGGTTATCTGCTAACTCTATAAGCAATATTTTAAGTAACTCTGAAGCTATTTTAAATTGCTTGCCATGTAAAGTATGTGACTTTGTAGTTTGCTTTAAAATGTTTTAAATGTATTTGAATGTTTGGCTTATATGTATGTATATGTACAGCATGTGCATGCAGTATCTGTGGAAGCTAGAAAGGGGCATCAGATCCCTGTAACTGGAGTTTATAGACCATTGCGAACTGATATGAAGAGCATCAAGTGTTTTAACCACCAAGTCATCACTCTAGCCCCAAATTTTGCTTCAAAAAACAAATTTCAATAAGATGATTGATGAACATTGACAAGCAATTATCTGCAGAATAAGATGTCGAGTTCTTTGAGCAAATGTCAAGGAGCAGTATAGCTAGGTTATGTGGTAGATTTAATTTTATCCTTTTGAGGGTTCTCCATACTGATGTCCAGAATGGCTGGACCACTTTGACACCAACAGAGAATGACGGATCCCTTTTCCAATTTCTTCTCTAGCATGTATTGTCAGGTACTTTGCTAATCTTTGCCATTCTAGATTGGGTAAGAAGAAATCTCAAAATTGTTTTGACCGTACTTCCATAATTGCAGGAATGAAAAATAGTTTTGGACATTTCTTAGGTGTTTTTATTTCTCATTTTGAGAACTCTTCAATTGGTCCATCTACAACATAACTCTTGCACATAAAGTTCAGGAACTATCATGGAACTGGGAGCAGAAAGATTATTAGAGGCAGAGGAACTGGTTATTTGCTGTGAGATGCCTCTCCTAAAAATGTCAGGGAAGTTATACCCATGAAACCTCAATAACATGGCTATGTAAGCAAGCCCTGACTTAGGATGACATCAACACGGAAGGGGGAATTCTACTGAAGTCCTCAACTCTAGACAAAGAACTATAAGCAACTAATACTGAGAATGGGAAACATAGTATTCCCCTTGGGAAGGGTCCTTCAATTAGTTATTCAATGCCAAGTGGTCAGCTCTAAAATCATATGTGTACAAGTAATACAGACCAAGCAGTAGCTAGATATTTAGAAACACACACACACAGACAGAGAGAGAGAGAGAGGCCAGAGAGAGAGAGAGAGAAAGAGTCCAGAGGCCATAAATTAGCAAGAGTGGTTGGAGTGGGGAATGGGAAAAGGAAAAGGAAGTAATTGAGCATGGTGGTGTGCAACTATAACTCTAGAAGAGAACAGACAAGACAATTGCAAGTTCTAGGACAGCTTGGAACACAGAGAGAGTTCCTACCAGTCCTGGCGATATAGAAAGACCTTGTCTCAAATAAAAATAGATGAGTGGATGAATAGATAGATAGGTAGATGAATAAATGGATGGATGGATGGATGGATGGATGGATGGGTGGATGGATGGATGGATGGATGATTCAGGCTCACTGGGCAGGATGGACTCAGGTTGTGAGATGGTGAGGGGGTACTTTCACTATGGGCACAGGCTATCTGCTTATGCAACTGAGTATCATGGGAAATGGCCACCTGTGTCTGTCTAGGCAGCTGTCACAATCCTCGTCACTGTTTCCTGTGGGAAGATCTTTCCTAAACAGAGTGGGGAGGGCATCAGAGAAAATGTCTCTGTCTGCACTCTCTATTTACTTTACTAATGTAAATAGATGTGGGTGGTTTATTTTTCCACGAAAGAACATAGTTTCAGAGGCATTCCTTTGTCTGTGCAGGTCTGCCATTTCTCTGAAAAACTAATTAAAAATGTGCTAAATGAAGACATTTGAGACAGGACTTTTGTGCTTTTTCCCTCAATGACTTGTCTGAAACGATGAATTGGATTAAAAAACTGACGTTAAAAGATGCTGTGTGTGTCACTCAGCTGTAGAAAGAAAGCTTCTCTCGGGTCCCAGGGTAGTGAGTCTTGCTGGCCCAGCCCCTGAGGGAAGACAGACTCAACCATTATGGCAGCTGTCTGTTCTCAGACTCCTGTTATCCCCAGAATTTCATAGAGACACAAATGGCATTGTTGCTGTCTCACTAGATGCTGACAGGGATCACAATGGAACAGCAGTAGACCAGATAACATGAGCTGTGACTCCTTTCCAGACTCAGAGGTTGTGGATACATATAGTCTCATCCTGAACTCATCAGCCTGGACCATAGAGTAGCCCGGACTGGTGCTGAGCACACTTGGAAAGCTGAGTCTGAGGCAAGGTCAAAAGAGGAAGGTTTTCAACACTAGCTCAGCATCTGCAACAGTAAGAAACCAGTAGTAGAAGGCAGAGGAGGCAGTCCAAAGAAGAGGCAGAGACAAAAGAAGGTGCCTAATGTGACACCGTTTATGACTTTCTGTTTAGAGGTTGGAGTCACCAGCATTCACTTTTGGTGTCTATAACTGTGTAGTACATTATCTGAATGAACTCCAGTGCATGAGAGATTCCTGGTTATGCTTAGAAGAAAGTCTGTGATCAAGAAGCCCAGACAAGTGTGGACAGAGGATCTGACATGTCAAGTATTCAGATGAAATTGACATTACATGGTTCCAGAGGTAGGCATTCTGAAGGTCAAGAATCTTGAGAGCTTTAGCACACTCATTAAAATTTACACCCAAGTCCCCAACTAAAATAGTTTGCTTCTCTCTTGGTATATGGCCATGGTCATATGTTGGCCTTTGATCTACAATGTGACGATGTTGGGAAGTAGGGCCTAATAAGAGGAATTGGCTTATGAAGCCAACACTCTCATTAGTGAAGTCTCATTAATGCCCTTATGATGGGAGTGAGTAGGTCATGACTCCTAGATTGTGTTGATCACATGAGGTATGTGAAGGCTTTTACTCTTTTCTCTTACCCTCTCTTGCCCTTTTGACTTTTGCTGCATGACGACAGAAGTCTTTGCCAGACATGAACTCCTCTGTCCTACCCTTCCTAACCGTCAGAATCATGATCCAAATAAATTTCTGTTCTTCATGGAAGATTTGGTATGTGGGTATTCTAACATAGCATCACAAAACTGGCAGTGAAGACACATCGAAATAGCAAACAGTCCACCCTGGGAGAGCCCCCATAGCACATGGTCTACAAGTTGGTTTCAGTCATCACTGTAGTCCTACTAACAGGAAAGAAGCAGGAGACAGTGAACATGATCTTATTTCTATTCCCATTTCATTGGATCAACTAAGCCCCTGGCCACAAGAAAATAAACAGTTAAGAAGAGTATGGTGTGTATATGAGGGACCCAACATCCCAAACACAGTTTTTGAAACATAAACACGTGGGAACAGCCAACTTTTCCTATCCATGCAGCCTGGATCAGCTGGAGATCTTCATGCCCTGAGTTTCTACACCACTTTAATTTCTCTCTATGCTTTACTGACCGGTACCCCTGTTGTCTCCTATTTATTTCTACCCCTGGGTCAGTCCCCACTGCCACCCTTCAAGGATACACTTGAATGTTCAAAAATCAATCAATTAATATTTCAAGTACTTAACTTACAGGCTTCCCCCACATAGTTTCTTCTGCTTAGAGGATCAGCTGTTTGGAACTCCTGGGTAAGCTCCACCCTCTTATCACCTGGCCAGTAAGGACCAAGATGGAGGACTCAGCCTGTCACTGATGTGAACTCATCCAAGGCTGTCAGCTTCTAGTGTCTAGCTCTGCCCTGCTTGCCTCCTGTTGCTATGATTACGCTACTGCATCCCTGAGAGTTTCCCTCTCCAGACAAAGATGTTTTGAGTCCTGTGTTGATAAATGAACAAATAAACCACCACGAGGGCAAGGCTATTTTTGCAAGATTTCACCACTGTGAAACCTGAACTGACCTTTAACCTTAGAAGCCTGATTCGAAAAGCCCAGGCTTAAAATATAATCCTGTGTGTAAACAGCGACACAGTTCCTCCAGCACCCAAGACGGGCAGCAAGACACTGGAAATCACCTAACTCTCCGACAAGGGAAGTGACTAGAACCTTGCTCTCCCTGCTGCAGTCTTTCTACCCAAACTGTCAGCTTGTGTTCTCAGATACTTCTCCGCATCTCTGCTTTCAACCAATTTGCCCATCTTTCTGCTGAGCTTCATTGCAAGCAATGATATCTGTGGCTGAATGCAAACTACCACAGACTGATTCTATCTAGGCTATTATGATTATGTTAATCTTATGATTAACATCACTTGCTGTTTTCTTCCTTATGTTTTTTCAAGTGTTTTACGGTAAAAAAGTATTATATATTTTTAAACTGAAAGTTCCATTTTTAAGCCTTTGTTTAAGCATCTCTTGAATAGGGCCAGTGAACTAGTCATTTCCTCCAGGCATCCTCATTCCTGAGAGTCAGAGAAAATTCACCAGTCAGGCCATAGTGAGGGAGGACAACACAAACTTTACTAAACAAGCCCCTGTTCTTTGACTGAGACCCTCCGACTTCCCTGGCCGCAGTGGGGTCAGTTGGCTTCTCAGTGACCGGAGTCAGGAGAGCCTAAATCAGTTCTTCTGAGGACAAACAGATGTCCAGGCTGCTGCAATGACTTTGATTGGATCACCAACAGCTGAGACCTCCCAGAGATACCTTAAAAGCCAGCACTCGAGGCATTTTCACAGGGATCCATTTTTACAGATGGGCCCTGCCTGGCCTCAAGACCTGCAGGAATCAGAAACAGATGCAGACTCACTCTGTCCTCACACATGAAAAGCACTGTCCCACGCAAATCTCACAGCATCCTCTCAGGGATAAAACGTACACCCAACCTGCTCTTATGTATGACAGGTCAAGTCACTATTATGTGGATGGAGATACAGGTGATTATTTATAAAAATACAAATACTGTAAATGAATGGCACCCCCCCCCAAAAAAAAAAAAAAAACAAAAAAAAAACAAAAAAAAACGTTAGCAAGTGTGAGCTAAAGGAGTCTAAGTCTATGTTTAGATGGAAACACAGGCCACCAGGGATGAGCCAGAGAGCCAGACATGAGTCTGGGAACTAAAAGATAAACGACAGGGGTCCTAGGTCCTAGCAGACTATGAGACAGCAGTCAGTCATCGGACTCCTTGGCTACCCTACCATATGGATGGGAACTCTTAGACCCCCAAAGGCAATTCTTTGCTTATAGTCAGATTCTCCTGAGTTGAGTGTCCATCTTCTCCCTTAGACCTGCTCTTGGTGCTTACCTATGTGGAAACCTAACAGTAAGTAGCTAGAAAACTTAGTCAGATGCATGATCTTTACAAGAGAAATGAAAAGTAAATGTTGAATTTAATCAGCTTCTAAGGAAGACAGTGGTACTTTAGGTTACTATCTGCTGTTTTAAAACAAGAATCATGGGGCTGAGGAAGTCTGCCCTTAGTGGCAGATGAGAGATCTCCAGAAAAAGAGAAGCTAAAACCACTCCTATCTCTATAGGCAGGGACTTCACACATCCCTCATGCACATACAGGCACACCAATACAGAGTGAACATACAGCTCAGGTTAAATTGCTACTAATCCTAAAATAGCTAAAGCTCTGGGTGTCTAGGTCTCTGCTGGCCCAATAAGCTAGCCAAACACTATTCTGTAGATAGTTGAGAGGTCATCACTGTGAAAATCTGGGACATACTATTAGACATAGAGATGTATGGCAGGAGGTGGGGTACCATCTTTCCCATGCATTCTTTTCTTATGCTAATATCCACCCCTATAGCTAGCTGGATGAAGGAAAATGGACTCATTCCTGAAAGTGCTCACCTGACTGCTCAAAGGGACATCCATCACTTTTCCTGCTCTCCTATGTTCTACAAAGTTCTCTGGATGGATGGATGGATGGATGGATGGATGGATGGATCACAGCCTTGAGCCTGATCTAGATACAACCTCATTCTTTGATATGTATGCTGCACTCTCTCCAGGCAAATAACATCACATCAAAACCAGTCTCCTAATGCTATAATCTTTGTGTCCTGGGGAATAAAGCTCCCCCAGCTTAAGTCATACCTGATATAGTATTATGACCTGATATGGTCATAATCAAACCTGATATTGTCCCTGATCTTTCTGAAAACATGAACAGCACCTTGAATCCTTTTGCAACTCAGACATTCTTTTGTAGGGTATTTTAAGCAATTTGATAAAGCTGGAAAATAGCAGTCAAAAAGGACAAGACCAGAATTGGCAAATATGCCAATCTCGAGTTCCAAGCAAGGTTGAGGCCATTCCCCATGTTTAAGCAAGAAGAAAACCAAAACATGTTCTGGGTTTACACTCAGATCCTAGTGCACTGTATCAAAGAGACCTTGCTGAATCATTTAACAGCATAGTCTCAATTCAAGTGCAAATGAAATGTCTGCTCTCATTTTAGATGTGAAAATATATTAGAAGCAGTATCCATAGGTGGGACATCTTACAATGCACAGCCTATATGTGAAAATACCTTTCTATGAAAAAAACTTTCTTCCCTCCTCTCTCTCACCTGCAGAATTTCCTGAGATTTCATTAGTATAAAAGAAAAAAAATACAACAACTTAGTCGAGGTGCTAAACAGAAGACACTGGCTTCATAGACAAGTAATGAAGCAAGCAGAAATCAGCAAAACTTACCAAACCAGACCGATCATTTCTAAGAACTTTTCTCTGTACTGTCAGGACAGGGAGGTGGGGCAATGGAAAGGTGACTAATTACCAAGTTACTTTAGAATCAGCATCTAAAGTTTAGATTATCCTTTTGGGGTAAGAATTAATATTAATGTTCAAAATGACCTATTGGGAATCTAGAGGTTGTTTCTCTAATTCTAATTTCTGGGATATTCAGATACACAGTTTCAGCTTCATGAGCAGAACATTGGTGTGAGCTGCTCATTTTGATATTAGCCTGGTTTGTTCAGGCACAATCCAGGAGCTTAAAATTAAACACTAGCCTATTGAAATTTTTCATATAACATTATATGTGTGTGTGTGTGTGTGTATGTGTGTATGTGTGTGTATGTATGTATGTGTGTATATTATATATATAATATATGTATATATATTGTATATATTATATATACATGTATATGTATAATACACACACACATATATATTTGTCAACCTCCTTTGCAAGTAGATATTGACTGTGTGACTGAGTTACAGGCCCTAGATCATGACCAGGGAGGAAATGTGAAGGAGCACGCCATCTTGCAGAGAATGAAGCCTCTTTTGGATTCTCTATCAGCCCCTTTTGTAGTTAGGATGCCCCCACCATTGCCATCATTGTGGAGGTCACATATAGAGAGCAGAGCCACTGCATCAACTCTTCTGAATCATCTCTTCCTCCTAGCTCTGGCACAAGATGAGTGTCATCCTAGAGAGCAAGTCACATTCAAGCCAATGCAGCTGGTGACAGGGTTCAGTGACACTCAAGGAAAATCCATTGGCAGAGACCTCTGGACTTTTACCAGTATTGAATAATGTTAAAAAAAAAAAAAAAGTTAAGCAAAAACTTTTGTAGTCTATCAGTATTGGTATGAGAAGTCATCCAGATAGGCACACTCAGGTACTATTAATAATTACCTAGGACAGCAGGCATGCATTTCTAGGAAAACCATAATGAGAGGCTGGGTGCACTCCTCAGGTTGGACCTTGACTCTTAAACTAACCTCCTATGTCCCTAGAACAACTCCTTTTGAGAGTTTTCTACCTTGTGCAGGATCTACTATAAGTGAGGTGGAAGGCTGTGCACATTTGTGCCTTGTGCTCCATGTCTTGGGCAAGACATGGAAGGTATTTTTCAATAAAAAAAAAACCAAAACAAAAAAAACCCAAACCATCCTGTTTCATGTTCTTGGAAATACATGACTCAGAAGTATGTGACTCCTCCTGGCCCGTTATTCTCTTAGAGCAAGGGGCTTGTTCCTTGTAATGAGGACTAAGACGTCACACTTCCTTCGTTCCCAGCTGAATGAACAGGCTGATGAGCTTCTGCTTGTCCAGGAAGTGGCATCCTGGGATTTCTTTTCTCTGGGAAGCCACAGGCCAGGCTAAGGGAGGGTTGTGGTTGATACTGACAGACCTCTTGGAAGAATGGTAGCTACAGGAGCTCCCTAACTTCAAAACGGATAGATTTGGGGTTTAATTTGACACTGAGGGAATTTTGTAACCTCCTCTTTAAAAATTTTTTTTTTCAAACAACCCCCAGACTCCTCTCAGATCGATCTTAGAGGCAAATTCCCAGACAAAAAAGCAAACAGATTTTCTTCCTCTGGATCTGTGGATTAGCTAGCAGCACCTCTGGTGGGTGCCGGGTCCTTGTGGAGCGTGCAGGTCCAGGGAGGCAAGTGGAAACCGGTTCCAGCAGCCATTCAAGTGAAGTGCTTACTGCTGAGGCCCAACAGACTCGGGCAGTGCACACCCTGCACCTTCCGGTAGGAGGGACTTTAGGGGATTCTAGGGCTTGCCATCTGCCATCTAAGTCTAATATGGAGATCACTGTCATACAGAAAGGAAAGGGAAAAACCTAAGCCACTTCCCAGATAAACCCACAGGTCTCCCCCGGGACTACACAAATAATGGCAGGGTTATGTTGCTAGATTTTCAAAGCCTAAGACTGTACTAAAGAGTTCAGTGAACTGGGTCAGCAAGGGAAGCCTGGGAAGAGAAGACCCTCTACAAAGTCAGGGATGTGCTAGGATGCTGGTGGTAGCTGTGACTGAAGCAGTAACTGTAGTACTGATCCTGCTCCTGGCCAGGACAATGGCAGTGCCCCTAAATGTCTATTACCCCATGATGCTGTTAACTTTTAAAACAAAAAGGACCAGGATCCTTACATATTTGTTCACCTGCTGTGGACCATACACAAGTATCAGGGTATGAGTGTTACTATGATTAAAGTCAGCATGCACACTGTGCCACCTGGATGTCATTCGAGTTTGTCACATCTTCTCTACTTTAAAGGCCATTGCAATTGAAAGTTTCATCGATGCAGTCAGAGATCACACTAAGTATACCCAGACATATTTCATTCATTACAGCCTCAAAGCTCTTTAATCCCGTTTGGCTTTCATGTATCTTTTTATGACATGTATTTTTGAAAGTTATCCAGTTATGATCCATTTTCTGAACAAATTTTGCCCAGTTTGTGTCAAACAGTTAGAACCAAACAAGAATCAAGATGCATAATTAATCCTAGGTTCTCTTCCAAGTGTGTGAATCAGAAATTAAGAACATGTTACATGATTGTTAATAACAATTTCAGGAAAACTGAAGTTTGGATCAATCTGTAGTTTACTAAACTTTACCAGAAAGGCAAGCAGGATGGACTGAGAATTGTCTTCAGGTGATGTCATGGCAGCTTTCATGGCAACAGTCATTGTTGTATGGTCTCCACCATCACACAGCTTTTCTTTACGGGACAAGAGTATAATCTTCCCTGGATCCCTGGGAGAATGGGGTTCCAGGAAAGGGGTCGGACAGCAAACTCCAGGTTGCTCACTCCATCTTGTGAAACAGTGAGTTGTTTTCCCATGATCCCTTAGTGTGCTCCTGAGTATTCTCATGTCATCCCGGATGGCGCACAGCACCTAGCACTGGGTCGGTGTCATGTAACTAGAGCTGCACTGTAATGTGGGAAAAATGATAGAGATGTCTGTGTGCTTTCTGTGGTGATGCAACTCTTTTTTCAAATATTTTCAACCTACAGTTGGTTGAATCTTTAGGTTTTGGAATCCAGATGAGGAGATCTAAGTGTAAAGTCATTTTATAAATATTTATCCAGGCATTCCAGATGCCCAACACTTAGAGACAGGGTGACGAATTCAAGATAAAAGCTACTGACACCTTCCCTATAGCTCAGTACCTGGGGACCTTGTTTAAGTAGCCCAGAGTTACCCTTCAGTCCTTAGGCACCTGCCTCAGCTGCATCCTGCATAGTATCCTACATATATCTGGAAAGTGTATTCTCCAAGTGGAGCTGTGGCATTGCAATCAAATGAAATAATATATAGTGTTAAGAACTACCTGCAGAGCAACGTAAAGACACATGACACTGTCACGTGATATTCTCACAGCTAAGAATGCAGCCCTGCCACTCAGGTACCACAGACCATAGGGGCTGAGGGAACGCATGAGGAAGGCAATCTTTTGGAGTTATTTGACTATCTTCTGGGAGATTCAGACAATGTATGTGACTATGGCAATACAGGACTGATGTCACAGCTTGCTGAACACCATGTCCTTTCATTAAAAGGACTGGCTGGAAAGTCTAATGAGCAGCTTCACACAGCCATGTCCCTGGGTGGTGGAAGAGCTACAACTGAGGCTTCAAAGCAGAAACTGTCATCAATGTCCACAGACATCTAGGGCAGCGCTAGGGCAGTGCTTGGGCAATGTCTACTAGTGGCACTGAATGTGTCACTAACATAGTACCAAGCACTGGCAGTTGAATTCCAGATGGGGACAAGATAACTGAAGTGCTATAGAAACCCTAGAATGACACCTTAGAGGCCGGGAACTCAGACCTTGGGGAGCCAACTTGGAGGGGATACAATGGGTTTTACCACTCAGCTTCTGGATGGATCAAGGTGCCAGGGAATCCTTGTTTTCTCAGTACTTAATTTCCAAATATGATTCACCACTAAAATGTATGACTCCCACATCCCCAAATGCCAAAGACAATCTATTCTCCCTAACTTTTTGTGACAATGTCTGCCAGGACCTCTCTTTCTCTACACTAAGAGAACAGTACATGTAGCCTGCCTCTAGGACTAGCAGCTAGTCTACAGGAAGTCACCACAGTGTTAGTGTGGAAGAATGAATGAGCCATGAGTTTAGCATCTCCACCACTCCAGTGGAGCCAGCAACACAAACCATAGAGATGTCAACTTGGCTCTGTGAGTCTGCAGTAAAGTTGGACACCTCCTCTTTGTGGCATGGTCATTTAACAGTAGACCAAGCCATTGCTGGGGCCACTGCCCTCCTAGGCCGTTTTGTTGCAGCAAGCCTCATGTCACCCATTTACTCAGCTGATATCCAAACTGGAAAGAGCCACCTTTGACTTGTGTGAAACGGACTGTGAGGTGAGGTTTCCTGTTGCAGTGTGGGACTCGCTGCATCAGCTTTTATAGAAACAAGTATCTTGGAACTGTCTCTCCTGCAGACCTAGAGAAATTCAGTATAGGTATACTCTTGTACCTCAACCAGGAGGCAGCCATGTTCGATGACACTCAGTTCAGGTCTCGTCTCTTCTGCAAATTCAATCTTCTCCTGAAGGAGTAGCTGCCTATCCTGGTATTTGAGACAAAGCTAACCCCTACTCTTCTTGTGCCTTCTCAAATCATTCTAGATTAATCAGGCTGACTGGATTGCTATTATTTTTATTCTGGAAGGACTTCCTGTTAGTCAAGGGTGTATTAAAAACTGAAAAAGTAGGAATATGCCCTCCCCCATATTTGAATTTCACAGGACCAACCAAGGAAATCCTTTCATTCTGCTCTGTGTGGCTCTAGGTGGAGCTTCCCCCAAGCCGGGAGACTAAATAAAAGCCTCTTTAGCAAGCAGGGTCCTGGTAAGGACTTCAAGGACAGAACTGAAGACACAATTGTAGGCTAGATTAGTGTATTTACATTCAACTTTGAAATTCAAAAAACCTGGATAACTTATCATCAAATAGAAGTCAAGACAATTGGAGAGAACTGGCCATAGAAAAAGTGCGAGAGAGCATCAGATACAGTGGCAGATAAGCAGTAAAGCACTTGCTACAGTTTACCTGGAAAGTCGCCTCCTCCCTCAGGAGCTTCCGGGGCAGCACATGACTCTGACCTAGACATCTAGACTTTGTAAGGACCGTGTGAAATCTAAGAGGAATTTGGAAACAAAAAAGTGCATCCCAACTGTAGAAATTTCACTTTAGATCTGGGGAGACAAATAGGGGAACCCCAGCTCCCCATTCAAGAGTTCTTCGCATCCTGGAAGGAAAAGTGTATTAACATTCTGGGTGACAACTGATCTCTCAGTCTGAACTTGACTTAACCCCCACCTTCAACTGTCCTTTCTTTTGACCCTGAAGTCTCTCCTATGCCACTGTGTCCCCTCCCCATTGTCTTCTGCTCCTTTTGTCCCTATACCTGCCCTTCCCCCTGCCTCTCTGTCCTTCTGCACAATTCCTTCTCTCCTCCGACCTCCTTTCCCTTTTTGAATGTGCACTCTGTCTTGTCTCTCTGTCTCCCTCCCTATCGTGCTTCCTCCCTCCCCCAACCTGTCCCTCCTTCATGATTCCAGCTAATCAGTTTGCCAGCCTCTTAGATCAACATGATTCAACAGTCCTTTCTGGAGCTCACATGACAGGTCCTGTATGTTAGTCACAAAACACCAAGAATGCCCCAGAGGAATGGAGACCACAAACAAGATTACTCCCAGCTCTGACATGCAAAACACAGCACTCAGCACTAAATAAACTAGGGAAGTGTTCGCCAAAGCCTGAGTGTATGGCATTGCAGCCTCCAGGCCAGGATAATTACACACTGACTTTTAGTCTAGTTTACATTCAGAATTTAGAGCAGACTAACTTCTTGATTTAAGAAGGCCAGCTTTCAACTGGGATATTTAACTCAGACTTCCAAGGGGAATCTCTGTGTGTGCACAACCACTCTGCATTTGAGACCTATCTGGCCCCTAAAATATGCTCACCTCCTCCCCAAAACATCTATCTGTACCTATAATTACTCAGGGTTAAAGAACTAAAAGCATAAGCGTAGGGAGAAAGGGGGCCCTAAAATAAATCACAGAGTTCTCTCATCAAATTAAACTGCCCACAGATCTTTCACTGAAATTAGTTTTTTTTACCAAGAATATCACCTGTCTAGCATATGCACTTCACAGATTGGGCACTGAGTTCTGTCAGGGAGAGATGATCAGTCCATGGTCAGCAGGTCTCCTCTATCCTTGCTCATCAAACCTACAGCTTTAGAAATCCACCTAGCTTCCTGAATACAGTATCAAGTTCCATCAGCCCTGCTAGCCTCATTTTTAGGTTCTAGAAATTTCTGAAAATATTTCAGAAAAGCAAGATACACAAGATGTATTCAAAGAGACACAGTCTACACACAATGGAGTTTAGGACATAGGGGAAACATCGTCACACACCAATAGCTTTGCAAGTGGAGCCATCTTGTAAAGAACGCAGAATGGGACTCACCCACACTCTACTTCTGATGTTTCAGGGCCTGTGAGAAGATGTTGCTTTAAAGCTACAAACTTTTATCCCACCAGAACTTACATGGAAAACCTTTGTTCCCACCTTTTCCTTCCCTCCTGAACATTTAAGCTACCCGCCCCCCCATTACCAACTGGGAGTGCTGTAAGGGACTGTCAGGTTGTCTTCCTCTATATTTCATCCCCATATATTGAGCCTTCAGAAAACATTTGTTTTTGAATGGGAATAAAACAGAAATCATGAGTGATGCTTCGTATCAAAGATTCTAGTATAAGAGTTAAACCTATTACAAAAAATCTTAACTTGATCAAAGCATACCATAAAAAATATAATTTGTAAACAGTGATGCTTAGAAATAATTTCCTGGGGCTAAAGACATCCCTACAATTAGACAGCACATGCAAATGCAAAGGTTTTTCAAGTTCCAGGAGGGGAAGAAGACCTCCTATTGCTGAACATGGCACAACAACTAGATACAACATGGAGAGCAATGGAGGCACAGGAGAGAATCCCAAAGTGGGAAGAAGGGAGAGAACTCCTGCCGAGGTGGAGTTCAGAGCCTCAAGCCAGTCTGTGAAGCCTCAGGCCAGTCTGTGTAACTGGGCTTAAACAAAAACACAATCCTTTACCATAATTCAGAGTTTCTACATCAAACCATTCATAATATCCACAAGAAACTCAAGAGGCGCCTCAATGCAGTCTGACCCACAATGACTAAGATTCGTAATTAGCAGACAATGGTTTGTTTTAACAGAAGGGGAAAAAGAAATCTTTGCAAAACTCAAGCCCCATTTAAGATGCATATTTTCACTCAATTATAAAGTAACTTCCTATAAACAGACAAAGAATAGATGATATTAAAATTAGATCATATAACTAACCGTCTCTCTTTCTTGGTGAATCACTGATACGATACACAACAACAGGTTATACTATGTTGGGATTTTAAGATTGTCCGATTAAACCTAATCTTTAAAATTTATGTCTCCAAAACATGCATGTATTATACAAGAAAGGCACATATTTTCTTTGTCAGACATTCATATTTTATACAGGATGTTCACAGGTTGAGAAGAGTCAACATAAAAGAATATTTTAGTGTTGGTCTAGGACATAAAGGAGTGTACCTATAGCTACTACAGTTCACTAAGCTCATCAGAGAAATAGATGTTGGTAAAGAACCAAAGGGAAGTTCTGGATCTGAAAAGTATGAAATCAAAATTAATCTTATGGTGGAGATGACAAAAGATGCCGGTGAACTTGACTGTCCAATAGGATTTCACCAAGCTGAAAACCAGAGGGAGGAATATGGAAAGCAAGCAAGCTAAGAAGCTATGACGAAACCAAAACTGGTCCAGTAGATGCTGGGGGTGTAGGAAAAGAGACAGAGGGACAACATCTGAGAAATGAAGGCTATTACTTCCTCCAGTAAAGGCATTTACTTTATATCTTCACGAAGATGCAGAGTCAAAGACTTCAGACAGCAAGTGCATAGAACACCCTCCTTCAGATGCTTGTCAGTGTATCTTTCACTCTGTGACTGTTCCCAACTGCATTGCATCTGATACAACTGAGGTTAGAAAACACAGGTTCGTCCTTTTTGTCCTCATGTTCTCACAGGGCATGATCAGAACACTTCATTTTAGGATATCAAAGCTCCAGGGATGTTTTAAATTCCACGTAGAAGAATTTTAAGATAATTTTGAATTCTAAATCGAACACTGGCATTGATATTTCCTTATACTTCAGACCACAAGCTGAGGTTGTAAGTCATGAATTTAAGATGGCCTCAAAGAGAAACTAAGTTTAATATAATAAGTAGAGACATTCTGAAACTCGGTAACTTCCTCTTCCAAAATGGAGATCTTAAGTTTGTGGCAGATGAGGCTGTGCCATGTGACCTTTATCTCCTGTTTATTTATACCAACTTCCTGGTCTTGGACACCAGGAATGACCTCTCTGATCTTAGCATGACTCTTCTTGCTTTGCAGAGAGCTGTGAATCAACATTAGATATTCAGGGCATCTGGAGACTGTAAAATTGCAAAATCACCTTAGTTCTTTGCCTATCATCACTTTGGCATGTCTAGCTACCAAGCAAATGTGGGTACAGTGCATTAGGTTATTTTCCAGATATTTCTCTGTATCAAAGAGGCTCAGAGGCTTGCTGAAGAGCTCATGTCTTGGCTCATCTTTTCAACAAGCTGAAAATTAGCTTTTCAACTGAGGCTAATGATATGCATTTGTTTGGCCTATAACACAGGCATCACGGTGTGGTAAAGGTTCTGAGCATCGGTCTCCTCTCATGAATGATACCAGGTCCCCCTGCCAACACTGATTCCCCTTTTATAGGCTTCATTATAGATAGCATGAAGGCCACACTTCCCACTCTTACTAAGTATCTCTATTATTACCATCATCATAATATGGAAGAATTTAAACAACGTACCATTCTTTGCACAAAGGTGTGAGCTGCCAAAGGCTCTGAGATAGAGATTAGTCATCCGCACTGTCAGTTCTACTCATTGACTTTGGCAGAAATGATCATTTCAGTGGGGAAGAATCTGCACATCAGCTGGGACATGTGATCTCTCAGCGTCATTGCCAGTGCCAACTCGTAGTAAATTAGGCGCCAAACTTATTAATAGTGATGAATCCATTAGAGCTGACAGGCGCCTGGTTGTGCTGTCTCAAATTAACCCATGAGTGGTCAGAGGCACTGCTGGTAAACAAGCTCAAAGGCAGATCCTTAAGAGAGCAAATGTAGAGATCAGGAAAAGAATACACAGACAGACATGCCTGCTTCAGACTGAGGATCGGGGCTAAAACTAGACATACTCAGGGCTTGGCACAAAACCTTAGATTACTGTAAAAACAGGACATTAAAAAAAACTTTCACAACTTGGCATAATTGGACTCTCCCTTTTTTGTTTGAAACACTTTTCCTTAATGGCATGCAGCATTCAAGAGAAATGCCACAGTCCCACCCTGGGGTTGGTCTGTCTGTTGGCAGCAGGCCCACCTGCATTAAATTTGGTTTATGGAAATTACCGCAAGCATTTGAAGACTTTGAAAAGTGATTAATATATTTCAAGCCATATGCATATACTTAGAGAAGCCAAGGGGAACTCTTAAACAGCACAGAAATGAACCTTGAGATGGGGTGTGGACTGGGTTGGAGAGATGTTTCCACAGAGAGATGTGGACATTTCAAAAGCATTCTATCTGATAAACATGAAAGGGCTCAAAGCCTGGCAGCTGTGTAGTAGCTTCTATCCAGAAATTCAATGTGGTATGCTATAACCATTTTAAGCAACACGGCCTTCTTTACAGGGAGTAAATCAAACTTTTTAATAGTTTTCTGATATGTCCAATCAGGCAGAATGCAGAATTCCTTCAGAGTGGCAGTAACCAGTCAAAGCATCTTTCATTTTAATGTCCCATCCCAAATTTCCTGTCTTCAATCCAAGGAGTATTCACTCTCAGGATATTTAGATATTTGAGAGTTTGGAATTTGTAAGACAGCAGAGTCATTCATAGAGAGAGATTCCGCCCTAGGAACCTGCCCTTGCACTAAAGAACTAAGAAACTTCAGCTCTACTAGTCAAAGGTACCGCAGCACAGCTCTGCTCCACACCGAACAATCCTAACAAAAGAAGATGATAGGATACAGTTATTTCTTGATGTGTCATCATGGACGCCATAGATGTCGGAGCAGCAGAAATATAGCGCATATTATTGTTTGAAGGAGCTAAGAATGACTCGATTCAAAAGAACATATCTGGCATTGGTAGAGACATCTTTGAGAACACAACACAGCTGGGGTACTTCTATTACATTCTACAGTGTTAAAATCTATTGTCCGTACCTATTAACATGGTGGCCCCATAACAAAGATAGTATCGGGTCTTTTCTACTGGGAAAGTATCTTCCTGCCTTCATCCCTAAACTGAATGCACTCCTGGGCTGTGTGCTCTTGGCTTCTATTTCTATTATGTTTCTTCTCAGCATCTGCTGTTTCAGTGTGATGATCTAAGCCCAGCATCCCTGGAGTCTCAGTGATTTTATTTGTCCCACATCCTATCCAGTACCCTAAAAATTGGTGAAAGAATTTGTCTTAGAGACAGAACACCAGTGCACAGTGACTGCCCAAACCCAGCTGCCTATTCCTTCACTTATATCGAAAAAGGCCTATAGCTGATGGTTCAGTTCCACCGGATAGATCATGAAGACTGTGAAGAGATCCTATTTGCAGTTCCTGAGTTTCTTGTTTTCCTACCCAAACTCCAGCCTATTGTAAAATTATATGATTTCTAGTAGGAATGAAATTTTTGTGACATAGATAAAACTAAATTCTTTTTTGACATTTAAAATAATCAACATTGAATCTGTATGATTTTTCCTAAGCTTAAGGTTTCTATACAGTGGATAGTTTCACTTCCTTGATAGGCTCACATAGCTATCTATCAACATACCAAAGATGGACTCTGTAGTGGCCCGGAGGCTGTATCTCTTCACTCATTAGCTCAAAGTGTGATAGTGCCAAATTCAATTTTTTACATATCCAATTATTTTTAAATTAGCCCAAAGCAAACATATTTTTCACCAGGCAGAGTCTGCCTATTTGCATGTGGCATACAACCTCATTCTGACAATGTTTAAGCCATTAAGTAAATATATCTTTGCAGTCACAAGTCCCCCAGCTGTGCTGCCTTAGGGAGCCTCCTTACCCAGGGACTCCCTACCATGAGCTATGTTTTGAGTTTTCCTCAAAAGCCATTAGATTTAGTCTTTAGTATAGCAACATTGGATAGTGAGACTTACTGGGAGGTACTATGATCACAGGAGTTACACCCTCCAGAAAAATGATGGGCCTAATCTTTCTTCTTGCTCCCTGACTCAAAATAAAACCACTTATTCCAGCATGTGTGTCACTATTTACTATTCATTATGGACCCCTATCTTGGGCCAGAGCCTATACTACATTGTTGGAACTTGAGCCTTTAAAGCTGAGAGCTAAATAAAGCTCTTTTTTTCATGAGTAGCCTGTATCTGGTTTGGTGTTACAATGATGCATAGCTGACAACTACAGCCATCTAGATCCTTCTCAGGTTGCCCTTGCCCCTCCCAGATGGCAAGCTGGGAAGGGATCCCTCCTGGCACCCCTAGGCAAAGGCTACTCAGCAAAGCTAAGCATGCACTGTAGTCTCTGAGGATCTTAGCTGTCTCTTTGGCTTTCTACTGGGATCCTACTCAATGCAAAAAAAAAAAAAAAAAAAAAAAAAACCACACCTGATTCTGAAATGGGAAGGAATTCAAATCCAAGAAATCAGAATTGCAAAAGTTAAAAGTTAAGAGAGCATGTTGACTACAATTTTACAGTCAGGACCCATAACTGGAAGGATCAGTGGACAAACTTCAGAATATCTATGACTATTGCCTTTGGGTTGGTTTCCTTTCTGCTGCTGTGAAAACACTGATCAAAAACAACTTGGGAGGAAAGGGTTTATTTGGCTTACACAGTTATCACTAAGGGAAGGGAAGGCAGGATTCAGGCAGGGCAAGAACCAGGAGGTGGGAAAGGAAGGGAAAATCTGTTTACTCTATGGCTTGCTCAGTCTACTTTCTTCCAGGACTAAGGATAACCTGCCCAGGAGTGGCACCACCCACAGTCAGCTGGGCCCTTCACACCAGTCATTAACCAAGAAAATGCCCCACAGGCTTGCCTACAAGCTAATGTGATAGGAGTTCCAACTGACTCTAGCTTGTATATGACAAAACTAACCAGCATAGCCCTCTAAAGAAAACATGATAAAGGGAAGGTCCCTAGCCTTCAGTGGGGAGTCCATAAAATTAAAATCCCTGAAAGTAAACATCCACTGTTTTCACTCTCCAGACAGACAGATTTTATTTCCTGTCTTTGAGTTTTTCATATTGCCTTTTGGGTTGGGCTGGGCACAGAGGAATACAAAGCCCACAGAGAAACTATCACCAGATATTCTGACCAACCCTACTGCAGAGCTGAAGTGATCACTCCATCTGAAAGTTGAGTGTGACATGTAGGTTGTGGCTTCAACATATATGTGATGCAGACCAAAAGATATGGGCTCTGAGGAACAGCAATCCCAAGAGATAAGATAACAAAACCTACCACAGTGCCTGAGTGGAGCTCTCAGAGTAAAGGGCTCTCCAGCTCACAGGTTACACAGGGGCAGAGCTGCTGGGTCTTGGGGTAGTTCTATGTCTAATTTGACAGGGGAGCCTCTGTACCACTTTCCAGAGTAGCTGCTCCATTTTACATTTCCATCAATTGTATGAAAGGATTCCCTTTCTCCATCTCTTTGCAGATACTTGTCTTTTGCTGAAGGTACATTTATGTTTCATGACCTTTGAGGCATTGTTCACAATGGCAAATATACATAAGTCAGAGAAGTATCCATTGGTGAGTGAATGGGTGAAGAAATTAGGAAACTAGATGGATAGACAGATAGGATAGATAGATGACGTACGAACGTACATACATACATACATACATATATAGAAAGAGAGAGAGGGAGGGAGGAAGGGAAGAAGAGAGAGAGAGAGAGAGAGAATTTCAAAATTCAAATTCACGGAAGCAGAGAATAGAATGGTAGCTTCCAGGGTGGTGAGCCAGTCAAAAGCACCAAGATTGAGTTATATAAGATGAATATGTTTCAGAGATTTAATATGAATGCTTTAACCGTGGCTAACAATACAATGCTGAGCCTTGAGTGATTCCAGCACACACTCGAGGTCCATATAAGGTTACAGACATCAGTGATCTTGGTTGTACTAATCATGACATCATGTATAAGTACATCAAATTACCATGTTTTTGATCTTAAAAAACACCTTTTTGTTATACTAGAGATTGAACCTAGAGCCTCGCACTCTATGAAAGTGCTCTATCACTGAATTCTATCCCTAGACTTCTT
Organism: Rhynchomys soricoides; assembly: GCA_019843965.1. Lineage (NCBI taxonomy): Eukaryota > Metazoa > Chordata > Mammalia > Rodentia > Muridae > Rhynchomys > Rhynchomys soricoides. The sequence goes on along the minus strand of JADRCH010000156.1, from coordinate 1,671,046 downwards.
TTTACTTCCTATTTTAGGACAGTCTCCCTAAGTCACTTACATTGACCTTGATCTGCTCTAAGGTCCAGGTAAACCTTGAACTTTAGATCTTCCAACCTCATCCTCCAAGTATCTATTACTACAAAACTGGTCCCCAATCTTTCTTTTTTATTTGAAACAGAGTCTCACTATGTAGCCTTGGCTGGCCTGGAACTTACTATGTAGACCAGGCTGGCCTAGAATTCATAATAAAGAGATCTACTTGCCCCTGCCTCCTGAGTGTTGGGATTAAAGGTGTGTGCCACTACTCCTGGGATACATTTTATAATAAAAATAAGCTAGAAAATGAAGAGACACGGGATAGAAAATAAGAAGAAATAAGAATATAATAAAAATCAACAAAACATTTGATGCTATAGAAATCAGAAGACTGAGAAAACCCCGATGAAATCAAGAACTTGTTTGTGAATACCAATTAAATTAGTGAACTCTGTCCAGACTAATCAGAAAAAAAGAGGAGATGTCCAAATTTCAAACTAATGTGGGAATAGCTCACATATTTTACAGACATTAAAATAGTTAGGTAGCAGTATGTCATCTATAAAGTTGACAACTCTGGTGAAGTGACTTGTTTTTTAAAAAATAAAATCTACTAGAGTTTACCTAAGAAATAGATAACCTGAATGGTCCTATATAAAGAAACTGAATCTTCAGTTTAAACCTTTCCACAGAGAAACCTCCAGGCCTAGGTGGTTTTGTTGTCATATTCTGTAGAACATTTAAGGACAAAATATCACCAGATCCATGCAAATAGTTCCCAAGAGGCTGAAAAGGAGAGAATACACTCAAACTCAGTCTACCAGGCTTGCATTAAAGATATACAAATAAAATAAAATGTTCATTTAAAAGTGGCCCAAATTTTTATAGCCATTAGTATAATATGATAACTTAAAATCAGTTCAATTAAATTCACATAGCTAGAGATCATAACAAGTATCCCAAGAAAGCATGGTCAGCTTAACTTCTAAACCTCAACTAATATAGTTTATCACAATAATAAACTAAAAATGCAGAGCTGTGTTAAAATATCAAGGGATAGAGGAAAAGTACTTTACAACACCTTTCTTTATGGAAAATTAAGAATAGGAAGAAGCCTCCCCTGCTCATGAAGAACATAGATGGAGCCATCACTGATCACAGAAAAGCTGAATGTTCTGCTTTTATCATCAAAAGAAAATGAATCAGCCTTCCCCACTTAACACTGACTTCAGTTCCTTTAGGTAAACTTGAGAGCCAATGGGAATCATATATCCCATTGGGAAAAATATATCCATTGGCATTGAAGAAGCAAAGTTACCCAATCACTGTGGAGAACACAACCACCTTGTGGCAATGTGAATGAGTTACCCCTACATTCTCCTGCGTTTCAATACTTGGTCACAGTTGGTGACCCTGTTTTGGTACATTTAGGAGGTATAGCCTTGCTGGAGGAAGAATGCCACTGGGATTTGAGGTTTCAAAAGACTCGTGCCTAAAAGGCGGGCGGATGTCTGTGAGTTTGGAACCAGTTTGATTGATATAACAAGTTACAGGTCAGCCAAGGTTACAGAGTCAGACTCTTTTGGAGGCGTGTTTGTCAAGGTGTCTCTGATGAATCACAACAAAATCGTCAAGCGCAAGAGGACTTCAGCTGTACTGGGCTCCGTCAACCCTGTGTACAATGAAACCTTCAGCTTCAAGGCTGACAGCAACGAGCTGGACACAGCCAGCCTTAGCCTGGTGGTACTGCAGATCACAGAAGGGGACAGTAAGGACTGGGGAATAGGAAGCAGGGGGCATGGTGTTGGATAAAATGAGAAGTGGGGGCTACTCTGTTGTAGGCAGCACTCAATGGCTACCCTCAAGTGGAGTTGTCCCTGCTTCTGATTAAAGAAACTAGCTCTCAAAAAAAAAAAAAAAAAAAGACTCTTAAAAACTAACCAACCAATCAACAAACAAACAAAATATTTAAGCCATTTTGAGTGTGTGCTGTCCCTGCTTCCTGTTTTCAGTTCAAAATGTGAGCTCTGGGCTACTGTTCCAGCTGCCTGCAGCCTGCCACCTCCACTTTGCCATCATGGGCTATCATCCAAAAGTAAGCCAAATAAACTCTTTCTTATATAGTTTTTCTGGCCATAGAGTTTTATCAAAGTAATATAAAAGTAGCCAATATACCCCTGTTGCAGAAAATCTAATGAATTATAAGCTATAAAACATATATACTACCATGAATAAGTAAAGATATCAAGAGCACAGGGGCAATATAAAAATAACCAAATATATAACCAAAGGGGAAAATGACAGTTGAAATGCAGTCCACATTATTTATAAGCATCCACATGGCTCAGTCTGACACGAGGCATGAAGGGCCTATAGAACATTGCTGAGAGAAAGTGAGGAGCCCAATGCTGCTGCAGACACAGCTGCTCATGAGCTAGACATCTGTATCTAAGATGTCCGTTCCCCACAGAGCAATTCCAGTTCCCATCACAGCAGGCATTTTTATATAGAAATAAGCTCCTTGGAACCTGAACATCTTATCGAAATGTGAAAAGCCTACAACAGCCCAACAACTCTGAAAGAAAACAAAATTGGGTTAACTTTCCTGTTTCTAAGATGTGTTGTAAAGCTACAAGATTAAAACAGTGGAGAGAACTCAGTCGCAGATACACACCCTGCAAGTGTGCAGGCCTCTATTAACATTACCAACAAGCTAAAGAGTGCTACCCACAAATGTGGGCATCTGGTCCTGCACTCATCTCTCCTTCATGGACATGTCGGTGATCACTCCTTCCAAAAATTTTATTTTCAGTGACTCTGTAAAGTGGAGGAAAAAAGAAAGAAAGAAAAAAACCCTGCTTGTTAGAAGATATTTCCATTCTCTAAGGAAAGAAAGTAGAATCCTACATTGGAGGAGTTTGGGGAGTAAGGGTTAATCCAGTGGGGATCTTCCCCATCAAAGGGCCCTGGTCATTTTCTCTTCCTGTTTGCAGAACCCAAGGCCATGAAGATATGAAGGGCCCTAGTATGTGAGTCAGTTACCAGGGCTCCTGTCTGGTCCTCGACAGTAGCTACCCACCTGTACTTACAGATCCCTTTCATGCCCACCTTGCTTTCAGAAAAAAGAAGATAGCTACAGACCAGAAATTCATTAGAATAGTGTTGTTCAAGCTATAGCCATTAGCATAGGAGTCTCCAAAGTTTTTAATTGTATATCATTCCAGGAAAAGCTGTGACAATATATATTGAAGAGCTTGTGTTTATTCATAAGTGACATGTGCATTTTTTCTAGTATATCAACAGATTACAATAAATGTCACAAAAATGTTTTCCTTAAAGGTGAGATGAAGAACAAGTAGACCTTAGCTACTGTTCTTACCTATCTCTCACTGTATATTTGCTTTAAAGCCTCAGATTCAAGACAGGTCAGTTTGGTGGGTGGCCTCTCGATAGGCTTTTTTTCTGTTGCTCTAACAAAATACCTGAGGCTAAATAACTAGTTTTGTTTGTTTTGTTTTGTTTTGTTTTAAAAAAGGTTTATTTAGCTACCAGTTTTGGAGCTTCTGCTCAGCTGTGTAGAGGGTCTCATTCACATGTTAAGGAAGCCAGAGAGCTTAGAGAACAGTCTTGCTATTTTATCACCACTTGCTCTTTTGAGAACAAATTTGTTTCTTCATTTGAAGGAACAACCATCAGCAGCCCCTCTAAAACGCTTACCCTACATTTTTTGTCTCTGTTAAGTCCATGAAGCTTACATTGGGGCAGAGGATGTAATATTAATATAATAAGGAATCTGCTACATGATTTAGTTTTCCATTACTGTAACAAAACACATGAGGCAGACTAGCTTTGAAAGAGGTTTGTTTAGTTCACAGTTTTGAAGGTTCAAGTGCGTGGCCCCACTCTTGTGAGAATTTCATAGTGATTAAAGTGTCATGATGGCAGATGTTTGTGTGAGAGGAGGCATTTACAGGGTAAGATAGGAAGCTAGATCAGGATCAGCGGTCAGCCTCAGACCTTTGAACACTTGTCCTCAGGAATTTTTAGAGATCCCATGAGAGTTGCCTTCATGTCTTGAAGAAACATTTTCCTCAGTGACCTACAGAACTCATTCTAAACCTTAAAGGACCATGTTCCCCTCCCCCTAACCCCATCCTGATTGGCGCATTGGAGACTGAGCTCCAACACAGTAGCCATTAGAAGAAACTCTCAATTCACAGCAAATCCTGAAAGGCCAAGAGAAGGGACAGAAGATATCAACAGTGTGAATCTAGGACCTGGTGTGGCTGCTATCAAGAGGGAGTAGGCCACACCTCCCTGGCAAAAAAGCAACTGGAATCCACATTGAAAACACTCACAAGTGGAACAAAAAAATTATATTCAACTTGTAAAACTAGTTTTCATTATAAAGCATGCGCAGAATCTGCAACTGCATGGGCTTTTTGTCTCTCCCTCTTGCCTGATCTTCACTTTCTCCTGACCAGTTCTGATGTTGGTCTGGGCAAACCTAAAACAACTCACCCCGCTGACAGAAGGCAGAACTGAGACATCACAGCTGAGAAAGGTGGCACCAACTGGTGTGGAATACATAATAACTAGTGTTCACATGCCTACTGGGCTTGACTGCAAATAAGAAACTTGGGAGATGAGCATTTGAGTATCTGTTCATTCAGCTGACTCCCTTGTTGAATTTTTACATTTTTTTTTTCAAATTGACACATAATTATAGCTATCTACAGGGTGGGGTTCCCATACAGGTGGATACTGTAGAGTGATCAGATCAACATGCTTACCATATTCAGTACTCTGATGCTCTGGGGTGTGTGTGTGTGTGTGTGTGTGTGTGTGTGTGTAGAGCATGTAAATTTCTCCCTTAGTTTATTTTAGCTGCATATTAAGACTGAGGTCAGTCACTGTATGTCCAAGTCATGAGACATTTCCCATAAAAGGAAAAAAAGTAAATGTCGTAGACTTTTGGGCCATAGAGTCTTAGTAACAACCACTGGATGCTGCCTATAAAGCCAATGGGTGGGCATAAAAAGCATTTCACACAAAGAAACAGAAGGACCCAGCCAATGAGGTTTGCAGACTGCTGATCTGAGGAAACACCACATTGTCAACCACCCTCACTGTGCATCCTGCAATATGGAACTGAGAGTAAAGAAGGTAAGAAGCCCTAAGCCATCAAGAGAGATACAACCAACTTGAATCCCAACGCTTATACTCTCTATATAGACAGAGTACATGTAGTAGCTGGTACCCCTAGTCTCAACTGATAGCCTTGTATTTTTTAATATTACAGATAAGTTTCTTGTTAATTAGTCTGCCTGTTTTTGTAAATAAACATCCCTTGGGACACATCCGTGGCCTTGTGTTGGTGTATTGTCTGTGATCTCTTGGCAGAGGTAGAGTTGACTGACCAGAACAAAGCTAGAGATATTTGCTTTTTGCCTTTCAGCGAAAAGATTTGCCAACTCCTGCCTTAGATATGATCCTTGGTACCAGACCTCAAGATCAGTATTCTAGAAGATAACTATTTGTCTTCTCTCCCTCTGCGTGTTTAATAAAGAGGCCACTGTCCATGTGTACTTTCCAATATAGCACATTCAGAAGGAAAGCAGATATGGACATAATAACTAAAGCAAAGATGATAGAGACCCTAGAGCAAGCGTTCATCATTCAGCTGATGCTAGCTCTTAAAGCACCCCTTCCACATCTGTGGCCTAATTAGGGTGATTACTGCATCTGCCTTGGTAATAGCCATATTTATCTCCCCAAGTAAATTAAATGCACATGCAAATATTCATCAAATGTCAAGGTATTTTTCATCCTCTGACCTTTGAAAATTTATCAGATAACTTTTTGAAGGAAGAGTCTCTTTTGAACATGCGAGCAAAAGTGAGATCATTGTGATTCCCAAAAGGAGATAATTATTAGAAACAAGTAATGAGGGTAGTTTCAGTCCATGGTTGAGTAGGAAAATGAGATCCAGGCAGGTATCATTTGGACCTTGATGTAATGCCAGACTATAAGGCTGAATGGGACCTGGTTAGCATGGCACTATGCGCTCTCTTTTCTCTGGTATCCCATTTCCTACCCACCCATCACTCTGCCCTCCCTGCCTGCCTCCTCCTCTCCTTTTTCTCTTCCTTTATTCCTCTATGGCCCCTTTTGCATTCTGTGTCCTCTCTTGTACCATGAGCTGGCCTTGCTATCATCACTCCCTAGTCTTGGTGGAACAGGAAGTCAGGCCAAGAAGCATGAAGTGGTGAATGGTTTAGAGGATTGAAATCACTGCTTCCTCCCGCTGAACCTATAGGGCAGAGCACAGATACGGTTCTCCGTCTTCATCTGGAGCTATGTTCTTTGGGACTTAAAAGTCATGTCTTTAGCAGCCCAGAATGACCTGCTTTAGCATTCTAAAGGGTCCTAATGGATAAATAGTCAACTGAATTTTTCTGTACCATGTTTATTTAAGGTTGTTGTCATTGTCATCTAAAGTCCCTTATTCCCAGACAGAACTAAGGAAAACCAGGTTGGAAGACAGCACAGGCTTGGAAAATCGCTAATGGCAAGAAGAAAGTGAATGAAACTCCATTTTCTTTCAGGAGCAGCTTAAAGCCTCAGCCTTTCTCAAGCGCAGATTCTTGTCCAGGGATGGAAAGCTTGGAGTCTATGGGTGCTTGGCATTTGATTATGTTTGTCTCCACATTGGAGCCCACAGTGCCTGATGTCCATTAGTTTCCCACATGTGTGTTTATTCCTCTATACTCATGAGTACACACACAAACGCCAAGAATCTGTCCACACAGTCTGAGCATAGATGAGGAAGGAGGGCAGGCAGATGGGTCAGAGAAGCAAGCCTGGAGCTGCAGCCATAGGCAAAGAAGAAACATCAAACACCTGAGAGAAAACAGTAGGAGTGGCTGCCTCAGTTAGGGAGGCAATTGTCCAGAAGTGGCAGAGCCAGTGGAGGACCCCAAAGATAAGAATTTAGGCTTCGTGGAAGCCCGAGGTTGTCACATGCATTGTGAGAGAAGGATGGCCCATTGAACGCTCTTGAACAGAAGAAATGCATGCTAATATTTCACTGAGGAAAGATACTGGCTCAAAGAAGCTCTCTGGGAAGGCTGGACAGTACTTCCTGTTGGCCTGAATGCGGCCAGGTAGGAACTTCCTGTTGTGGCACAAGACTAAATGAGCTGAATCTTACAGTGTCAAAGGAGACGTGCAAAACAAATCTTTTTCATGGGGCTGGTGATGAAACTTAGGACATCACACACACTGGACAGTTGCTGATAATGATCCGCATCCCACTGGTCAAAATAATTTGTAAAACAAGACTTGAAAGGTTTGTTTGATCTAGTGTATTCAAAACCATGTTTTGCTCAGGATATGTTAAAAACTGACATTTGCCTTCTTGACTCAGGAACTTTCATTTTGTAATAAAACGTGACACAATGGGGAGGCTGTTTAAAACAGGTTTCACACTGAACTAAGGTGGGCTTGTGCATCTTCTTGATTGACTTTAAGCATTGTTCAGATATTTAGTTCTACTGTCAGGGTCCTTAACTGCTTCATTAGCTCAAATGGTTGGTGTTCTGGTTTAAAAGGGTCAGAACGGAGGGGAAATTATCCAAATAGAGTGGGCCTTTCAACTTATGAAACAAAACAAACAAACTAAGCTAATTGTTAAAAATGTGTACACTCTTCTCTTCATTGAATTCACAACTGAAGAGAATTTTGACATCAGAAACTCTTATGGCAGTAGAGGGATTCTCTTCTTTTGAATTAATCAAGGCAAAACTGTCCGGGAAAACAAAAACAAAAATGTTTAATTATTTCAAAATAGGTACAATTGTATTTCTTGTCTGGCCCAATGCCAAGAAAGAAGGAAAAGGAAAAGATTACATTTGACTCGTAGCTCATCGCTATGTTTTTTATAATGGCCTAGAGGAAATCCCATTTGGGTTTTATTTTAAAAGATCACTTTTAACTCTTAGAAATATGAAACAGATTAAAAGTCCATATCCTTTCTTTACAAAAACAATAAACCCAGGTGATACAAACAGATCGAGTAAGCCTACTATTTTTGTTGAAGTAATTTAAACATGCTGTTTAACTTCCTCAGTGGTGTCTTTGTGTGCCCATAGTGCAGCATGCAGAAGCACTCACACACACACACACACACACACACACACACCCTGTCCAAATCCATGATCAATATATTTAATTAGAGAATTTCACCTCATATTGACTCACTAAGTATGTACCACAATTAGTCCCCATGCCCACAAAGACCAAATTAAGATCCTGTTCACTCATTTAGCTGCAAAATTGATCTGAAAGTGACCAAATGTGCCTTATCCTTCTCTTCCCCACCCTCTTCTCCCCCTCTACTCTTCTGCCATTCTCTCCATCTTCCTCTATCCTTCCCCTTCCTCCCCTACTTTTGCTTCCTCTCCATGGGCTTTTCCCCTCTCCTTCTCCTTTCCCCTCTTTTTCTCCTTCCTGAATTATCATTGATTGAACTGAATGCATAGATTTCAATCAAATCGACTTAAAACCAATCATTAGTAAATCTCAACCTTTCAAGGCTTGTCAAGAGATGCCACAGAGGATGTTGGTTCTGGTCCCAGGAAGAACTGCTACAGGGGACAGTCATTTGTCTCAGAAGCTGTCTGTGCTTGTCAAAGGGCTGACCCAGATGAAGGTGAGACTTCTTGGGGGCACCATGGCTCCTAATTCTACACCAAGATTATCATCAGGTTTCTGAGCTATCCACAAGGAAGTCCAGTGCCAACAAAACCCAGAATGGAGTCCTATTAGCTGTCAAAAAAATTCAGCTATTTAAGTATTTGAAAAAACAAAACAACTCTTTTAACTCAAGAATTGAAAGGAAAAGAAAACAGTCTAAGCTGATGTCAAGCCATGATCCCTGAAGCTAAAGCTCTGAGGATGTTAGCATTCAAAGGTGAAACTTTGCAGACACAATTGAGTCAGTGTTGGGAAATGGGTCTTGGCTCATAGTTGAGGACCAAAGTGAAGGACCCTAGGTCTTTCCTGTAAGCTTATGACTGTAGCAACCCAGAAGCAGAACCCAGTTTCAATGCCTCTTTGGGCAGGGATATACTCTCAGAGATAAGATAGCATTGACAGTGTTTGTTAGGATTTTAGAATTTTTGTTTTAATTTCAGTAAAGGAAGAGGATGAATGGAGAACTCATCCCATGGGTTCGCTTCCTGAATCACGTTCAGGAACACGTGTCTTTTCTTAGAGAAGGCTCCTCTCTCTCGACAAAGCTTTTTTTCTCTTTCAACAATCCTTGTCCACTCAGCTGTGGCCCCGAAATGGCTGTGGTTGATCAAACCTGCCCTGTAGCTGAGAAAAATCCATTTCAGTGTGTGTGTGTGTGTGTGTGTGTGTGTGTGTGTGTGTAACAGAGAAGCAGAGCTACTCTGGACGTTGCACTCTGACAAGATCTGTGACATCAGAGTGTCTACAGGCTGTGACCTTGTCTGGATGGGACAAGTGACCCTCTGTCCATAGAAAAGTGCATTAGCTTTAGATGTACCAATATTATGGACATATGATTCCTGCCTTCTAGGATCCAGGGCCAAGAAGAGGGCTGCTGACGGTGCCTTCTGTGGAGTAAGTGTTTTGGACAAAACCCAGTAGGTCGATTTCTACAAAACCAATGCTTCCCAAACTTTGCTGTACAGCAAAATATTTATGTATATGCAAAATCATAAAAAAGCAACAAATGCTATTTTACTAAACATGTAGTCAGTCTACTGCCAGACACAGTTTGAAGCACATGGGTTTCATTCCTCTATAATATAAGGAGAGCTAAGCACTAGTGTGCTGGGAAATGCTTAATGATGGACTCTCAATAAACAACCCATCACCAGCTCTGAGTTTCTATGCATGTCTGTGGTATAAATGGTTCACCATGGCAGATCTTGAAAGACCAGTGTGATAGCTCTGATGTGGCAGAGGGAGGACATGCCCACTGCTGGCTCTCTTAGCCCATTCACAATGAAGAAACAGAGGTTCCAAAAAAACCCTACAACTTGTTAGTCAGAGTTCACTAGTAGAAAAAGCTAGGCATGAGATGACCCAATTAGTGGGATTCCCTTGGGTGGGATGTACAAGGCCTCGAGTTCAATTCCTAGGAAGGGGGAAGAGATTTCCACTGATCTAGACAGATCTTCCAGTGAAGAAACAATTCCATTAGAAGCATAAACACTAGCTTTTCTCATTGCACTCACTGATTTCATCAGAAAAAATCTTCTATGTTGGGAGGCTGTAAAGCTTATTTATGGATGAAAACCTTTGCAAAATTCAAGCAATAGAATACATAAGACATGAAAGCATGATGACAGATATCAGGGGGAAGGAAGAGACCTGCAGGAGTGCAGATGGAGAGAGAGGAGGAGGAAGAGGATTGACCACAACAGAGAGCATGTGAAGATGCTACCATGAAAGCCATTGTTTTGTATTCCAATGTAAAAAAATAAAATTGGGAAATAGCTTTCAAAAAGAAGGAGCAGACAGAAGACACTTCATTATCTCTGTTTCAGAGCTGTACTGCCCTCTACCTTGAAGACCCTTCAGGGAGGCTGAACCATACTTCCCATCCCACCCAAGCATCTCAGAGGCTCCACTAACCAAGGCTAGGGCAGAGGAGTTAGACTAGAAGGTCTCATTTTCCCTCCCAAACTCAGAGTTGACCACTGTCAATACATGCAAACAATATTTCTTAAATAAACAGATTTATTTTCTTCATTATTGAGAAAATATTGCATACACTCATACACAAATGACCGTGCTGTGCCACAAAAAAAAAAAAAAAATCACCCAGCACCTTGAGAAATGTCCTAGAGATGCTTTCCTGGGTATCACCATGGCCCTCAGGGGATGAGGTGGGCATACCTGTCAACTTAACATTTGATTCTCCCATTACTCTGAACATTTAGACTTCTGTTTTGAGATGTATAAAGAGGTATTGCTCATTGTATTCACTCTCTGTATCACAGAACCACAGAACTTTTTCCTGTCATACAATATGGGGCTCACACTCACTTGTTCTCCCAGTGTTTGAGGCCTAGCTGAAACACTATTCTGCTCTCAATATCCATGATGGGAGACACTGTGCACTGGTCCTTCTGTGTCCAACTTACTTGACTAACATATGGTCCTGAGCTCGGTTCATGCTGTGATAAATGATAACAATTCATACTTTTCATTGTTGAGCAATGTTCCAGTCTGCAGGAACTTCATTCTCTCAGATCACCCAGTGATGACTCAACACACTGACAACTATGAGTGATGCCACATGAACTCAAGAGGGCTGGCATCTGATTTAATTTTCTGTCAACCTAACATAAACTATATGAATCTGGAAAAACAGAATCTCAGGTGAGAGAATGCTTCTATCAAATTGGCCATGGGAAAGTATAAGGGTGCATTTTTTTAATTCGTGGTGATGTGGGAGGGCCCAGATCACAGGGCTGGTGCTACCCCTGGGAAGGTGGTCTTAGATGAGTAAGTTGTGGGGAGCAAGCCAGTAAAGAGCACTCCTCCATGGTCTCCAGTTTAGTTCCTGCCTCCAGGTTCCTGACCTGAGTTTTTGCTCCAACATCCCTTCATAAAGAATTGCAAGTTATAAGGTGCAATAAGCTCTTTCCTCCTAGGTTGCTTGTAGTCATGGTCTTTAACACAGCTATAGAAATCAAACCAAGGCAGTTGGTGTCTTCTCAAGACCCCGATTCTACTTCCTCTAAGTGTGTGCTGGGCAATGGGGTGGCTGGACTGTAGCAATGTTAAGTGAAACTGATGTGCGTCTTCTGATCTGTTTCTCATTACAAAGGCATTCAGACAGGAGTCTTGGGATGGCCTGCCTGCTGCTGACTGGCTGTTACTCTGGCACCTCAGTGCTCAGTGGACAGGAAAGGGTATCTAGATTCTCATCTCTCGTACAATATACTTGAGAGTCACTATTGCAGGCTAGCAATGGGTCCAAGAGCAAATACACACCCCTCTGGCAGACATGAAGTCAGGGTCCTACACAATAGCTGCTAATTTAACCTAGATACACCCTCCCTTTCATGTGGTAGCAAGACTCACACATGTTTAGGGAATGGGGACCTTGAAACAAACTGATCTCACAGATTGAGGACCTCTTATTCCCGTATTGAGAATTCAACAATTTAATGATGGAAGAGCCTGTGTTGTTGCTGCCCTGTCTGGTTATTTTAAATCTTTGAACTCAGAGAAAATGAAGAAATCTTAGCATGCCACATATCCCTGGACAATTTGCCTCATAGACCCAGTCATAGCAAAGACCCCTAGATCTATATTGGGTCCACCCAGGATGTTATGACCTTTTCCCTATGTCAAAGGGGAGCAATGGTGTCTGTGTTGAGGAACATGGATACACCTCAGGATCCAGCTTCCAGGCACTCCACACAGTGCTTGCAGAACAAGCACCTTCAGTGCCAGTTACTATTAGGCATTTATTAAAGCAACTTTTACTAACGTCTTCCATTTTTAATGCCATACAGAAGAGAAATTCACATTTTTCTGCTGACATATACTAACAAACAGAAGGAAAATTCCACCTGGAAATATGTGTTCAAATGCCAAGAAACAGAAGTACCTGAGTGCTTAATGACCCCAGCATAAATCACCAGGCAGGGTTACGAAAGCTTTGGGTTTATCAGAGGGAGCGGCAGATAAAGGGCCTGGATGGTTGGTGCATGTCTGGAACAGGGAACAAGTCATGATTTTCATGTCCTACCTTGCCAAGCTAAGGCTGGTAAGTGAGCCAGCCTAAATATTTCTAAGTGTCAGGCAGTGAGGAGGAAAGGCAAAGCTGAAAATGGAAGCAGAGCTTTTTTCCTGCATAGAGAATGAACCTGTTCTCCAGCCTGCTCTTGGCTGAGCACTGGTTTCCCTGGTGGGACTCCTTAGACCTTCTGAGTAACTTGTGTGTGTATCTGGGCTGGCTCTGGGCAGACATGCATGTTTGCAGAGCACATATTCCTAACACAAAAAGAGGAGCATGTGCTGGTCTGCAACAAGACTCACATGAGTTTGATGGTAGAGCTCAGCTCGTTTCTAATAAACTGTGAATGTGCATCTGTTAGTAAGGCAGTTAGCTGCAAAGAACAGCAAAAAGCTAGCTATGTGGCCTCAAAAGCTTAGCTGGACCAGGCAGGATACACCTGCAATCTCAATGTTTGGGGATTAATGCAGGAAGGTCAGAAGTTTCCAGGCCAGCCTGGGCTACATAGCAGGACCCTGTCTCCAAACAAAAGGGGAGGTTTATTTTGTGGCAAGGTAAGTTTGATGTACCAGTTGCTAGTGTTGCAGTGACTCAGTAACTCACAGGCTATGCTGACATCTCTGAATTTCCTTCAGATTTCCTCTTCTGGTTATAGGACATTAACATACCTCCAACCACTCTGCCAAAAACTCAAGCAGGCTAAGAAAGGAATGGCTCCACCAGCCATGTCTGTTCTTTCTTCAGGAAAAGAAGTATGGGCTTATGCTTTTCTCTGATCAGCTCGAACCATAAAATGCTTGTCACTGTGTCCTATGTCTATCCTAGTTGTAATGGAGGCTAGAAGTGTGTGCGTGTGTGTGTGCGTGTGTGTGTGTGTGTGTGTCTGTATCTGTGTGTCTGTGTGTATATGTGTGTGTGTACACATGTGTGAGCATGCTGTCAGAATTGGGGGTCCTAGACAGGCAGTGACAGTCACAGACTTCAGGAAAACATCAGTCACACAATACATATTCATCACATCAAAACTGACACAGAAGGAAATTTGAACAGTAATGCTTGTAAAGCCACTAAGGATGACCTTATCATTCCTAGGCACCAAGGCTAGCTGAGTTCTTGGGAGGGCTCCACTATCACAGGTTCATATTCATTATCAGGGAATGGATGCTAACAAAGACAAGTTAGCTCATAGTTCTCCTGCCTTTGTCTCCCAAGCACTGATGACACAGGTATGCTCCCCTGACACCTGTCTGCTGTCATGAAATGCTGAGCCTCAGAGTGAGAACTAAACACAGGGAACATTTAAGAAGGGGGCTGTGAGGGTCATTCCTGCATCTGGATTTGTTTCCCCTGCTCTGTTGAGGAAGGGCCGAAAGTTCTTCCTAAGATGAGGACACATTTTGGTGAAGCTAAATTTGTGACAAAACAAATGGGAAAGTCTTTCTAATATACAGAGACACAGAACTATAACTGTGAATCCATACATGTTACCCTTAGCAGTTCTAAAGATTGTACTAAAATCATGGAATTAGAATAGTGTCAGAGCCAAGAAAAAACTCAAACTCTGAGATGCTCCAAAGGGTGGAGGAGTGGATGCAGGAACTGATTCTGAGGAGAGGGAGGTAGGTGAGGGAGGGTTAAGTGGTTAAGAGCACTGGCTGCTCTTGCAGAGGATCTGTGTTCTGTTCCCAGGATCCACATGGTAGCTTACAACCTTCTCTAACTCAAGTCCCAGGAAACATGATACCTTTTTCTAAACTTTGCAGGTACTGGGAACACATGTGGTATACAGACATACATAGACATGTGTGTAGGCAAAACACACATACATATAAAATAACGAGTTTTTTTTTTTAATGTAAGAAAATATCAGAGGCTGGGGGTAGGGGGTTACACATTCTTCCCTCTTGTAAAATCCTGAATCACCAATGTGTTGGAATCCCCAATAAACTGGAATTTCGAACTGACCAAAGATCCTGCATCCAGAATGAGTGCCTATGGTCTCTATCACTAGCCATTTACATAATAGTAATTTCTTATTCCCACATGTTAGGGGTTGTGTGTCTAGGTTAAATTATCAGCCATTATATAAGACCCCAATTTCCCACACAGACCAGGGTCTGCCAGAGATATGGGTATTGGTTCTTGGTCCCTTTGCTAGCCTGCAACAATGACTTTCACTGTACCTAGATATTGTCACTGAACAAAATGCATGGCCTTGTTCTCAGGAGTTCAGAAACAGGAGCCAGATCTCAAATTCTGAAATGGCTTCAGTGAGCAAGGGGATCCCTTTAGCATGGGTCACAGAGTTCCAAAGCCTAGCAGAAAGTAGCTGTCTGAATACAGTTATGACTGGTCTCCTATGGCCAGGAATTGGCATGACAGACGTGACAGACAAGGTAGAAGCATAGCTTCTCCATCCACAAGTTGGCTCACTGCAAGCAAGAACACTCAGATAGCCCTAGTATTATTTTACTCTCTGTTCTTCCTCCAACTCAAGCTGCTGTGCCTTAAAACCTATACATCCTGTAATTTGTTAAATGCTTATGCCTAACAGATTCATTTTATCCCCTTAAAATGTCATAATAGCGTTCACAAATATGTGTACAAAGGCTATCATGATAATGTTTGGATTCTTGTAATTATTTAATTACCACAAGGGATGTTTATGAACTGTCTATTAATATGTAAAGCTCTTGGGGTGGGGAGTCAGCCTTAGAACATGTAGTATCATCTAAGATAAAATGGTAGTGGGTGGAGAGCTGTGGTCACATGACTGAACACCTGGCATCACACTGCTGTTCCATGTTCCAGGGGTTTTTTGGAAAGTTAGTAGTTATGTGATCTTTAGCATCTACTGTAGTTTAGACTGGGATGTCCTGCAAATGTGTCAAGACTTGGTCTCCGCTTGGTGCTATTGGGAGATGGTAGGACTTTTAAGAGGTGGAGCCTCAGGTTACTAAGAATGTGACTTCAAAGAAGAATGTGGATACTGGTCTCTATCTTTCTCTTTCCCACTTGACTATAAGGTAAAGAGGGATCCTCTCAATATGCTCCCAGCATGCTGTTCTGGGCTGCCATCTACCCAAAATAGTGGGGCCAGTCAGTCAAGGATAGATATCTCTAACGCTGGGAGTACACAAAAACACCTGTGGCATCCCTTCTTAAGTTGATGCACTGCAAGTATTTATCACAGCAGCATAAAGTTACACAGAAAATCCTGAACATCCACAAGTGTATCACCAACAATTCCGGTCAGAGATGGGCTGTAGGCCTTAGCTTTCTCCAGAAAATCTTCAGTGCAGCTGAGTATAAGAATTTCAGTCTACAAAGACCAGGCAGGATGGCACATGTGTTTTCTGTCCAACCGATGGACAAAGGCAGGAAACACAGATGCAAAAATTAATCCTCTTTTACAATCCAGAACTTGTTGTTTAATATGAGTTTTGATATAACTGAGGACTGTGATACACACACACACACACACACACACACACACACACACACACCACAGTATCCTACGCACTGAAACCCTGGCTATCCATACAATACTTCTATACCCAAAAATAAATGGTAGATTCCAGGCCAATAAAGGTACTTGATTTTTTAATTTTTTTTTATTTTTTATTTTTTTGGTCCTTGGAGAAATTGCACTGACTATTACAAGCTGGGGTACACACAGTGAAGTGAACATATACAATGAACAAACCCAGGGAAGCAAACATCTTAGCCAGCAGTAGAAAAAGCAGAAAATCCAACCCAAATTACACCAACAGCTCACTCAGGTCCTGGAAATTTCATACAAGGTCTCCATCTCCGTCTCTGGTTGTCTAGTGCGACTCCCAATGTCCAGCACTATTGAGAGCCTGGCTGCTGCAGAAGAATAAGTAGAAGGCTCTAGCAGGCCAGAGCTTGCCAAACATGGCGCAGGAAGGTTTTGGCTTTTACCTTTCTCATCCTAAACCATTAGATTACATTCCCAAACCCAACAAGGTCTATTCCCTTATTTGTCACTTGGTTCCACCTGACTTATTCCTGAGACTGATCACCAAGGTCCAACTATCAAAACTTCAAAGTCCAGCAATCAAAATTCATTATTTTAACTAACTTAATTAAAACATACAATCAGAACTTACCAACACATCCTAGCTCATTCTAACACAGGCCTTCTGCCTTTTCTCTCTTAACATTAACACTTGCAAAGTTGATTGTTGCTGTTTCTGCCCAATTCAGATTCAGCCACCTTGTTTGTCTCTTTGTCTTGCTTAAGAAAGAATCTCTTTGTATTTGGGTTGAGCTTGGAAATTGGTGTTTTGGTGTTGTCTGTGCTTAATCTGGGGTACAGAGGAAAGCACCCCACAGTACATGAGTCCTTTCAATAAGGACATCCGGATGTTGGAGTCCTCCAGTTTCTGCCACCTCCAATATCTGGAACCCCAGCATGTCAGCAGGTCCTCCTTCAGATTCGTATCTTTGTTAATTTGGTTTATTTCACTGTGGTGTTGGGAAGTGAAGTCTTTAAGAGATGAGATTAAAAGATGTTACTGCTTTTGTCTTGGGAGTTCTCACTGTCTTGGAACTAGAATAGCTATTTTGTCTTTCTTTCTTTCTTTCTTTTTTTTTTTTGGTTTTTCGAGACAGGGTTTCTCTGTGTAGCCCTGGCTGTCCTGAAACTCACTCTGTTGACCAGGCTGGCCTCGAACTCAGAAATCCGTGTCTTTCAACGTGCACCCTTTGCCCTTCTGCTGCCCACTATGAGTTCAGGGAACTCAAAGTCCTTACGAGGGACATACTTTCTGACTCCCCTCTTCTAGGACCCTGAGCAAATATAAACTTCCAGTCTATGCACACCACCAGTCTCAGGTATTCAGTGATAGCAACAGAAAATAGACCAAAACACAGATTATTTCATCAACCAGAAATCCCATTCAGGGTGCTATAGTGCAGCTCATGTGTCCTTACAACACTTCAAAAATACCAGAGAACCCACCAAAGCCCTATCTAAACTGAATTTCATTGAATGTGGTTAACCAACCTGCTATTTAATTATTTGGGGATTTGAATGTCCTCTTGGTGATCTGTTTGTTTAGTTTGCTTGAGCTGTTTTCTCTACAGCTTTATTGTAATGCAAATAGCAAAGATTCCATACATTCATGTAATGTATAGAATGTGATGATTTTAGAACCTTACTCATTATGAAATATTTACCACAGTCCAATGAATTAACCCACTAATATCACCCACAGTTATACATGCATGCAAGGTGAGGAGGACACTTGGTTCAATGCCAGCCCCTATCAAGGGAGAGGCAGGTGTACATGGGCACAGGGTAATTCTGCATAGACCTTTGATTCTCTTACCATTACAGGCTTGCCTCAGCACAAAGACTGCATGTACCCTGTGAGGCTTACTTCAAACTACTCTTTAAAAGCCTTTGGCAGCATCCTTACTAAAGACTGGCATGAGCCTTGGCTCTTCTTGTGCTGGCAGCATTCCTACATCCCATTTCTCTGGATTACAAATGTTCTTGGCCATATCACTCCTTCTACCTTCTAAAAGTGCCCTCTGAAGCTGGAGTCAACAAAGGCCCTTTCTTAGATGCTACCTCCTTCCTCTAAGGTTGTATGTGACTGTGCTGCTAGCACATCACCATAAGGCTGTCTCTCAGCAACTCTGGCCATAGGATGGCAAATCTTCCTGAGCCAAATACTACTCAGTGGTCTGACAAGAGGCTAAGAAAAGCCTCAAAGATTAGGAGAGCCAACAGGGCTGAGGTAAGAAGCCATGTCAGCCCTCAGGCATTTGACCTTGTGGTTTCACACGACTAGAGGTTTCTGAAGTTGTTTGAGACCACTGAGTCAAGTCACCCCTCCTCCCGACTGTGTCATGTCTGGAAATGGAACTACCGACACAGCAGAACTGTGGTCAGTTCTGTAAACTTATCTGCCAGACACCGTACCTGACTACTTTGGTATTCTTCTGCTGTATAGCAGCCCAGGGTGGGGTCCTAAGGTCTCTGGTGGTGGGCAGACTGAGGTCAGTAAGACATGACTCCACTGAGGTAATTCAATGTCATCTGGGCTGTAGTCACCTAACATCTCAGCTGTATTAGACAGCAGAGGTGGCCCCTTCACATTGCTGGATGTTGATGCTGACTGGGGCTGGTTACTCAACCAGAACTGTGGACCAGAGAGTCTGCACCTATGAGCAGCTGAGGTCTCAGGCAGAGGTCCCCAAACAAAGCATTCCAAGGGGGTCAGGAAGAACTAGACTATCTCCTTCAACTCACCAGATGTACTACCTCTTTCTATTTGCCAGGAGAACTGCACATGTCTGGCAGAGGGAGGTGAATTAAGACTGTCATTCCTAGTCAGGGAGTGTGCATGGAGGAAGGCTTTAGTGTAATCACCTTAGGGACACTGCCTCTTGCTCTAACATTTCTGAGAGGGGTCTCACATAGAGTCCAGCTATAGCATAATGTACATAAGGATGTATAATCCCATGTTGGGTATGTTAATTCTCAGTCTCTATAATCCTAGACATCCCTCCACACACACACACCCCTTCCCTTGATAACCAAAGCCTAGATGTGGTCTACCATGTGTCTCTGGTTTGAATAGGCTCTTATAGGGAAAGGATCATTTTTCCAGAGGCTCAAAACAGGCCTTTCTGACAAGAAACATTTACTTAGAAAGAAAGAAAGAAAGAAAGAAAGAAAGAAAGAAAGAAAGAAAAGAAAAGAAAAGAAAAGAAAAGAAAAGAAAAGAAAAGAGAAAAGACAAGACCCAACCACCACCACCACAACAACAACGACAAAACTTTCACTTGTCTGGACAACTGTTCGCAATTACAAACCCACTTTATTCTGTGCTTAATCAGCAGATCAGTGGCATCAAAGATTCCTGATGCAGTGTTAGAGGACTATGCCAATCCTAATGGGAAAGACACACACTGCCCAGGTTGACAGGCTGGGCTCTGCACAGCTATGCCACTGCAGTGTAGAAATGAATAGTAGAAGATGACAAAGAGAGAGGTGCCAGGCAGCTAGAGTTTAGCCTGTGGCTGGGGGTGAGGGTGGGGCTAAGGAAGCCAGGGCTCTGGAGCTGAAGGCTAGGATCTAACACTGGTATTTCACCCTTTAGGATCTGAAGTCTAAGCTTAGTGCCTCCCTTGGTCCTCTCTCAAGTCTAAAGTTACACCTGCTTCTTGGGTTTCCAGAGATACTGCAGAGAACTCTGTGGCCTTAGAGTCTCATACACCTCACAGCATTGACTAAGGGGTAAGTACTGTTTGCACACGGAGCCAACAAGCAAAGCAGAATTTTATTACACTCCAATCAATCAAAAAAGATCTCCGAAATTACATTTTCTTTTCCTCAACAACATAAAAATATCATTAAAATATTTTTGAAAACTACAGCATCAGTAAGAACATGTACAGACAGACTTTTTTCTTGTAATTATGTTTCATAACATAACTTATGCAGTATTTATGTTGTATTCGTCATTATAAGCCATCCAGGGATTATTTAAAATGCACACAGAAATGCATGGACGGCTATGAAAACAATGCCATTTTTGTCTCCTTGAAGTTTGGTATCTGCATGATTCTAGGACTAGTTACCCATGCATACAGAAGGATGCTGTAGTACTATCTCACTTCATGGATGGGTGAATACCACAGATGAGGAAACTAGCCCCAGGTCACCTTCCAGGGAAGCAGAAGAAGTTTCCTACCCAGACCTGCTGCCCAGAGGAGCCCCAGGAAAGAATCAGCAGGGGAGGGGTATCTGACCTAAAAATCTGGATGCACAAATAGGGTGCTGGGAACAAAGTCCACTCAGATACTAGCAAGAAGATGGAACCTACTCCATAAGATGACTTTGTAACCTGCAATTGTCAACCACTCTATCTTGGCCTGTCCAAATCCTAACTGAAGCAAACAACACCTGGGGGCCTGATGGTGTGAACAAAGAGCTGACTCTCCCCACACAGCATGCCTATGGCCTGGCAACTGCAGGTGCAGTATAGATAGATGGAGCTGGGTCAGTTCCAAGTGTGGTCTGAATATGGAACTGAGCCACTGACCCAATGGCATCTAACTTCCCTGAATGGTTCTGAGGTATAAGCAGAGGGAATGTCTACTGCTACTGGTTAAGCAACCTTCAGTGCTGTCTAACTTTCTCCAAGTTTAGACATCACCAAAGGACCAGAGTTTTCATCAAGAACAGACAGTTGCCTCTACCATTTGTCAAACTAGGTAATCAGATAAGACCATTCCTGACTATCCCCCAATAACAATGCAAGCATTCTAAAGTTTTAGGAACAGAAAAGACAGACAACAAGGAGGGAATGTAGAAAGACAGGAAGAAGAAAGAACTTGTGTAGGTGGGGCTGCTTCCTTTCTAGCTGCAATATACATCTGTCTGTCTGTCTGTCAAGGAAAATCCCTCCTCATATTTGGTTGCATCTGAGCCCTAATGACACATCTGCATTAGGATGAGTATTCAACCAAAGAGGACCCCAGACCATCACTTTCTCTGTGTTCAATGACAGAGGCACCAGGAGTACCAGAAGCAGCAAGATGACATGGCTTCTCATGAAGTAACACTACCAAAGGGCCAGGTAGTCTACACGTGAGCTAAGAGGGACTGGTTATGACTGTGGTCTCTTCAGGCATGTCTAGATGGTTCCTACTGGGATGGTAATAGCACCTCCAGCTCCATGGAAGGGATGACAGTTCCAACATCTGTTCTGGGAAGCAGTGCAATATCCAGTTCTCTCTCTCTCTCTCTCTCTCTCTCTCTCTCTCTCTCTCTCTCTCTCTCTCACACACACACACACACACACACACACACACACACACACACACACGCACATACACACTGAGCATTCCATGCTTCTCTGATAGTTATACCAAAAGTGTGGATAAGACCAGGGTGCAGTGATTGGAAGATAAAGAGGCAACATTCTAGAATGTTCTGTGTACCCTAATGAATAATGGTGTCTTCTGGATTATAGGGCACACAAAAGAGAGCAGAAGGTAGAAGTTTCTAGATGAAGTGCACATGCCACTGCTCATGTGTATCCTCTGCTTTTTCTTAAGAGCCTGGTATAAACTTTAAAGAAAAGGGAAGTAGACATCTCTCTGCTTCCTTCCTTCTGCATTCACAACCAAGTCCCAATCACCATGGCTCTCCAAGGGAAGACAAGCACAAATTCCATTCACTGGATAGCAGAAGTCTCCCTGAAGGAAAGCTCCAATCCTTCAGCCTGCCAAGTAATCCATCATACTTTGGCATTTCCGTCGGTCTCTTCCCATGTGTATTTGAACTTCACAAATGTCAAACCTCCAAGTGAGAGTTAAGATCTTTACTGCACACAGAAACTACTCAGAGAAGAGGTGGGAAATGCCTAGAACCCCGGCTTGTCCACATCCAAGTGGTTTATGATACAACAATGACATGGACTGAAGACTGCTCTGTGTATATGGGATAAAGCATGTAGCTTTTCAAAAATACTTTTGATTTCGATTATGAGGGCACAGGGGAAACCTAAAAAGCACTTTGGAAAAAATGTGTATATATAATTTTATGTATTTTCCCACATTCCACATCTGTATCCCATAATATATCTTACTTAGATGTGTTCCGTGTGTGTGTGTGTGTGTGTGTGTGTGTGTGTAATGGTTGGCCATTAAAACTTCTTTTGAGATCACTAATTGAATTTACTTAACATATTTTATGAAGTTTGCAGACGCACCAGTATGCCATGATCTGGCTCCTCACCTGAGCCATATGTGGAGAGTTCTGCCAGCTTCATGGCTTTGCCTGAAGGAAGCATGTGCCCCCTCTTAGGGCCAAGAACTTACTCCAGCATTGTGTCAGACTCCTGAGGCTTCGAAAGCTCTTTAAAGCAGCATGTGAGTCCTGTGTTCACACACGCAGGATGGCACATCCATCCGTACCTGCCATTAGAGTCTCAAATGGCTCGAGGTCTTAGAAAAATCTATCAACCAATCAAAAATCTTCATGTGAACCCTTCTATTGTTATTAATACAGTACCTCAGTACAAAGTCTAACACAGCCTCAGCTTGTGCTGCTTGATATAATTTGTACAATTTATTTTTCCAAAACTGAATCTTTCTATGTATTGTAAGCTGCTCTTAAATTTGTTATATTTCTAAGACTTTCCTGGAAATAGTTACATAGCCCAGTCTAGCACCGAACTTATGAACCTCCTGCATCTGCCTCCTGGCTGTTTGGATTAACAGGCATGTGCCACCACACCTGGCTTAAAAGGTCTTTTCTTTTAAAGATTTAATTATTTTATTATTTTACATATATAGTGTTCTGCCTGAATGTATGTATATGTACCACATGCACGCCTGGTGCTCAAAGAGGCCAAACGAGTGCATCAGATTTCCTGAATCTGGACTTAGATGTAAGCAGTCATGTGGGTGCTGGGAGTCAAACCTGGGTCCTCTGCTAGAGCAATGTGTGCTCTAAATCACTGAGCAACTCTCCAGCATGGCTTAAAACATCTTAATCATAGACTTGCTTAAAAAATGGAGAATAGTTTAACACGTTCACGAAGTTCAAATATTAGAACCAGACGCTGATGTTTATATATAGTATGCATCTCTTGAGAAAAAAATTATACAGCATGGTTGTTCATTTGAAAGTAAGTACTTCCCAAGCTTAATGGGGCCTTAAAACAATTGGTTCTCTTTAAAGGTTTTAAATTATTTTAAATTATTTATTACTAATTTACATACAAATCCTTGCTTTTGCTGATAACTGAGGGAGAATCAGTTTAACTTTCATCTAAATTACCACACATGACAGCATCAAAGTTATTTGATTTGTGTTGCACTCAGAACAGGCAACAATATTCTTAGGTATCAAGCAGAAAACAGGTCCTGTTGAGACAAGTTCATGTCAGCATTAGATGGACTCATGTTAGGAGAAACAATAAGTGAAAGACATCATTCCAAAAACTGGGCAGATGGTGTTTGCTAGCCAGGCACCAAGGAGTGGCAGGCTCACCACATCTGCATATATGTAGATGATCTTGTGCAAGGGGTCTTCCCCAGGCTATGGCTTCAATCCAGAGATTCTAGTTACCTGCTACTATATGCAGTCCAAAATATGAAATATAAAACTCTAAAACAAGAATTGTAAGATCTTTTTTAAAAAAATAACTTGTACTGCAGTATATTGTTTTGACCATTTTGATCACCGCTAATCTTATTGTGTCTAATTATAAAGTAAACCTTGTCATAGTTGTGTGTGTGAAGCAAAAACATAACACATGCAGAGTTTAGTGCCATCTATTTGCACCACTGGGATCCGCTGAACAGGTTGGCCCGTGTTCTTTGTAGATAGAGAATGCAGCGTTACCCAGTAATTTTGATACGGGTACAGGCCAGGTTTTGAGCTGTCTACACTGGAATGTTTCCCAATGCCCAGTAGCTCCTTGTCTTCCCTGAAGTTATTGGTACAGCCCTCCCTGATTCCTCCTTCTTGTCTCTCTCCATATTACTGATATAAACAACTGTCAAAACAGTTAATGCTATTGTCATTGTCGTCCATGCTTATAACTCTGGACTGTTCCTCCTTTCTTGATAGGAAGAACATATTCTTCATATTTTTGTATCTACTATCTTTAGCCATAGTAGATACTGAATAAATATGTGGTCTGGATAAAAATGAAAGGGTCCTTTATAAAAACACGAACAAATACAAAAATATAGGAAAAGAAAACATGACTTGGAAACACCCTTTATCTTGAAAACTGTGGTTCAAAAAAAGGGACTTTGATTTTTCCAGATTGTAGTTAGTGGTTTCTATGACTATGACAAAAAGACTACGCAACTCAGCCAAGGGTTTAGTGTTCTGGCTAATGAGCTTACTAGAGATCAGACACGTCACCCGCCAACCCTCAATGCACAGCATGCTTGGGAGCAATAGATCTGCAGCTACAAGCCTGCCTTGCACCAGCCTGTGGGGTCCTGCTGCTCTATCTACAGGAGGCCTCCGCCCAGCAAACGGCTGGTAGACTTCTCATCTTTCTTAACAATTAATGCCCGAGTGTGGCGTGTTTGGGTTTCCAGGGAAAGGTTTAAAGCACTAAGGGAGAGTCACTCTTGTTGCATCATAAACACTAATTAGCTGGCATTATTTCCAAATAGCCTTTGATTAAAGTCTTTGAGGTAGTGACAGGAAAGAACAACACAAGAACAACATGGTCCAAATCTTCATTCATCAGACAAAACAAACTCTGAACAGAACAGTCATCACTTGCAGCACATGGGCAGAAAAGCAGATCCACTAAGTGCAGGCCCTCATTGGACATCATCTAAAGGTAAGGTGGAGAAATGTCCAGGCTTGAGTAGGGTCCGGAGTCTCCAGAGCACCTAGATTTAGAAGGGTTCAAAAACATTCCTCAAAGAGCCAATGGGAAGCTCTGGGCCCTCAACAGATGAAGCAGACAACAATAAACCATGGATTGGATGACAAGACAGGGTCTCCTGCTGGCAAGTGTTTACTAGCCCAAAGCTGTATTGTACAAACTGCAACCTGCAGAAGGCTCCCACTTCTGCCTCCCTCTTCCTGTTTCCCTGCCTAGTGCTTGCTCTCAGCATCCTGAAACCCAGAGTCTTAGGCAGCTGCTGCTCCAACTCACATCCACGTTGTTCACCTTGTTCCACTCCACTCCTCTTGCATCTTTGTAAGATCAAGGGCAATGCTGATGACAATAAATTACCCTCTAATGCAAAAGCACTCAGTCCTGTGATCGCATTAGCTGAGTGATCAGAGGAGGCAATAAATAAAAGACTTTGCACCTGGGGAGGAGCTGGTGAGAAGGGGATCAGAAGGCATTGGTCCAGGTATCTTTGAACCAAGTCACTTTGCCTTCTTCTGGGACCTAGTCAGGATCCCTTGGGTTTAGCCTGGGGTGAGGCTCCTCCATGTCAGACGCTGTACTTGATTCAGTGGATGAAACAGCCAGGACACACACACACACACACACACACACACACACACACACACACCTCTACATCCATTCCAATCTCTGAGAATTTTAGTCTAGATGTATCTAACAGCTACCTGGATATAAGAGTTGAGGGAAGTTCAGAGAAAACCAACCCAGGCCTCCCAACCAGATCTTTATGGGGCTCTTTATTTCCAGCTTCGTGTGCCCACGGCCAACCACAGCTCAGAACAGAGCACAGTTCTGCAAGCTTGTACTTCTCTCTGCAATTGGTAGAAGTCTTCCTCCTGCTTCTGTTCCATTCCCTGAGAAAACAAGATCTATCTTCCCAAGGTGTGGCTTCAGGTAGAACCTTCCTTGTTCCACATAGTAAGTGTTAGTCAGAGTTTCTATTCCTGCACAAACATCATGACCATCATGCAAGTTGGGGAGGAAAGGGTTTATTGAGCTTACACCTCCATGCTGCTGTTCATCACGAAAGGAGGTCAGGACTGGAACTCAAGCAGGTCAAGAAGCAGGAGCTGATGCAGAGGCCATGGAGGAATGCTGCTTACTGGCTTGCTTGCTTCTCCTGGCTTGATCAGCCTGCTCTCTTATAGAACCCAAGACTACCAGCCCACAGATGGTACCACTCACAAGGGGCTCTCCCCCCCTTGATCACTAGTTGAGAAAATGCCTTACCGCTGGATCTCATGGAGGCATTTTCTCAACTGAAACTCCTTTCTCTGTGATAACTTTAGCTTGTATCAAGTTGACACACAAAACTAGCCAGTACAGTAAGGTATTTCTGCACAACCAGACTTGGGAAGCTTCCTTAATGAAGCTAAAGAGATTTTCTTCACCTAATTTTGTCCCAATCCAGACAGCAAAATTATCTGATTCTGACATCACATTAGTCAGAGGTTTGAACACCATGGCTTGACCTCCAAACACATTAGATAATATTAAGTCAAGGTCTTACAGCTTGATGCCAGTAATTACCCTAGCAACAGTTTACTTACAAGTCAAATACATTTAAACAGTGAATAAAGAATCCAGAGAGAGTAGCACAACCACAGTGCTATACATACGCCACCAAAACACACAGCCTATTCAAGACACAGAATCGCCTCAACATTAACAGCAGACCAAACACAGATTAAAAATTGAAGTCCTTGCACCTAAGTGGGAATTTGGACCATTCATTCCTGAACGATGTTCTTACTGTTTGTTATTGATGAGCTGGAAGATAATTTGCAACAGTCTGATGCACTAATGCCAATGTTTATAAAGATTCTACTCTTTATCCCCAGATTACTACCCTCTAAAGCAGTGGTCCTCAACTGCCTAACTGAAGATACTTTGGTTGACAGATCTGAGATTGGGGAAGAATGCTACTGGGCTCTAGGAAAGTCAGAGATTCCATTTCAACATTCTACCATGTCCAGGGCAGATAACCTCAACAAATCTTACCCAGACGAAAGAATCCACAGTGCCAAAGATGAATGACTCTACTGGGGATGTTTATCATCATTACAGCAAAATACCTGACAAGAACAACTTAAGGAAGGGAGGGAGAGAGGGAGGGAGGGAAGGAGGAAGGAAGGAAGGAAGAGAAGGGGAGGAAGGAAGGAAGAGAGGGAGGGAGGGAGAGAGGGATTATTTTGGCTCACAGATTAAAGATGGTATAGTCCATTATGTTAGAGTAAGCACAGCAACAGGAATGTGAGGCAGCTCACATTGAATCTTCAAAGAGCAATGCATGTTGGTGCTTTGCTTGCTTTTATTCAGTTTTAGGTGCCCAGCTTTTAAGGGGGAGGGTCTTCACACATCAACCAAATCTCAAAACTACCTCACAGACATACCCAGAGGTTTGACTGCTAAGTTACTCCAAATATTGACAATTTGAGTACTGATATCAATATCTACCACAGCAACCAACTAGTTCTGAAGAATCCACTGGGCATGTACAGCACATTGCCCTCACCATTGTCCATGTTTGTCCATGACCTCATCTTTTCCAGGTCCCTTGGTGAGGTTGTTTAGTATTCAATATGGAATTATCTGTCCAAAGACCATGTTGGCACTCTAAACTATGACCAGATGCTAGATGGCTTTTAATTTTCTATTCTATGGGAAACATATCTCAGCATGGCAAAAAGAGAGAAGAGTTGGCAGGCAGATTCCCACAAACCTCAGAATATTCTAAGCCCTTGAAGTTTTCAGAAGGGACCTAAACCAGAGTTGGATGGGATTTTTTTTTTTTCATTTACTTAGTTCAGATCAATAAGTGGACTGATCGCCTGGGCTGAAGAGTTAACCACACTGGACACAATACATGGGATATATTAATGTGACACAAATTATATCTCTATATAAAGGGATTACATGTTCCTTTTTGAGTGACAAGTGACCTGTCACATTCAGATCCTCCTAATGAATGTCCTCAGGTACAGGTTACCATGAGCACATCAAGGCTTTGATGTTCTGGCCACAACCCAACAGTTGGAGTATCTGTGCTATGTACAGTGACAACAAGATCAGTTGAAAGGAAATGGCGAGCAGAATCTATGTGGCACAGGGTATCAGCAAGCAGAAGTGTGAGGTGGACACAGAGGGAGAATCTATTGCATAAGCTTGTGAGTCCCTCATACCGAGAACAATCACTGTCTTACGTGTAGATGTTTAAAGAATGATTTACAAATATGGCCAACTGGGCACAATAGTGCAGGCTTACAATCCAAATACTTCAGAGGCCAATGCAGAAAGATCAAAAGTACAAGGCCAACCTGAGCTACAGAGTAATGTCAAGGCCAGCCTGAGCTACAGAGCAGTGTCAAGGTCAACCTGATCAACTCTGTAAGACCCTTTGTCAAAACTTCAAAAACCAACCAAACAAGGAGCTGAAGAAATATTACAGTGGTAGAGTACTTACCAAGCATGTACTGGGCCCTAAAGTCAACCCCCAGTATAGCTAAAAACAAAACAACAGCAGCAGCAACAAAAATCCATAGGAAATTTCAGCCATTGTTTTTGAGGCATAAGAAATCAGAAGAATTGTCCCCTGCTGATGAGGGACAGCAAGACCATTTGGTCCATATCCTGGCCTGTATCCTATTAATATCAACTCTCCTGTTTTCCTAAGGCTGAGTTGGGTCACCGTAACGGCTACTTCTTGAACTTTCATTCTTACCTGTATAATTCCAAAGTGAAATGATATGTATATTCACCTGAAACCCTCCAAAAGTCCATGACAGCTCATCAAAGTGGGAAGATGTGGAGCCTGGTGAGATCTGAAGACAGGTGGAAGCCCAGTGAAGTGGGAAAATGGGAATGTGGACCTTTGGCAGGTACAAATTCCCAAGTACCTTGACTTCCTCCTCTAGTTCAGAACTTGGTTAATAATGAAGCCAAAACCTCTTGGTGAGCCTAAAAGCAGAGAAGAATTATTCTGCGGATGCTGGATTTTCCACTTTGCTCTAGATTACACTCTGCCTCTTGCTGGATCAACTTGGGGGTTATTGTACTGCCTTGTAGAAAAGAAAAAGGTCCCAGGACTCAGTGTACTGCTTCAGCTAAGACCTGGAACAGATGGGCCTCTATGCCCAGGCTCATTCTGTGTGAGTCAGCACAGCTGGGCCCACCCTATAATCAAAGAATGATTTATTCTGGGTCCCTGAACCCACAGCAAAACATTAGATAACAACTAGCCTATTAATGAGAGATGAAAGTGTTATTTTTAGATTAGGTTAACCTAGAAAAAAAAGTTGACTCATTTTTTGGCTTTCTGAGATGACCAAGATATGTCTATTAACAGCTCACCTGTTAGTGTGTTTAGCAGGGCTCAGGTTAACATGTGTGAGTCTACTCTCCTAACTGTGGCATTTCAAAATGGGCACAGGTGACCACAGTACC
Organism: Rhynchomys soricoides; assembly: GCA_019843965.1. Lineage (NCBI taxonomy): Eukaryota > Metazoa > Chordata > Mammalia > Rodentia > Muridae > Rhynchomys > Rhynchomys soricoides. The sequence goes on along the minus strand of JADRCH010000156.1, from coordinate 1,641,352 downwards.
CAAGAGTCACCACTGCAGAAAAGAAGCTTTCTCTGTCCTTGTAGAAAACATCTTGAAGTTGCTTCTAAATGCCACATGGAGCCAGGCCTGTTGGGATGGCTCAGGCTCAGTACATTCCACTCTGATAGTGCTTCCCACTGAGCAAGCATCTGCTTCCCTCCTTCAGCTCTCTCTGACAGTGAAAGATGACAAACGCAGACAGGATGACACTGTGTAAGAGCGATGGCACTGCTGGGTGCCAGAATAAGATTTTAATTAAGAGTTCGTTGTTTCTCAATCCCCACATGGAGCTAATCTATGAAAAAAGTGAAGAATAAAGGACAGGATAATTTCATTGGAAAACTCCCTTTCTTCTTCACTGAAAGTGTCTTCAGTAGCTCTGACAATTAAGTCGATGGAGCAATGAACCCATTTGACAGACGTGAATTGAACTTAGGCAGGCCATCCTCACAGACAATTTTATATTGATCCTGGAAAGAAAGCCTAACATTTCTCATTTTAATGCCAGTGTTGTGGCTTCAGTCATATATATTTCATTATCTGAATAAATTAAATGAAAGAAAAGCAAGCAATTACCACTCTGGTATGGTTACTGATAAGGGACTTTCATTGCTGGCTCAGTCCAACCATTCTGCTCCTAAGTGCTTTTGCTGAACAAAATAAGAAGCTAAGTGTTCAATGGCAACAGACCATGATCAAGCCAGCCAGTACTTCAGAATCAATATTCTAGAGCAAAATCCAAAAATAAATGAAGACTTCACACACACTTGCAAAATTGGAGCACTATGAATGCAACAAGTTAAAAACACAGTAGATTCGTTAGAATTATATCACCAGAGGTTTGATATTCTGAACGTCAGAAGTGTAGACAAATGTTAAAAATTACCAAGGATAAGAACTGGAGGTAGAGACAGGAACTGATCAGATTCCAAGAAGCAACAAGTACCCTGAAAGCTGACTCGGACTTCCTGGAAGAAACACTTGAATCAAGATGATGCATGCATGTGGAGGTCACAGGAAAACCTCAGATATCTTTCTCACATCATCCTCCTAGCTTTTTGAGACAGCATCTCTCTTTGGCCCGAAGATCACCAGTAGGTTAGGATGGCTGGCAGATAAGCCCTGGAGATCTCCCTATCCCCATCTACCCAGCACTGGGATTCCAAGCACACAGCACACAGCATGCACCACCAAGCTTGTACCACCAAGCCTGGAGTGTTTACATGAGTTCTAGGGATCAGATTCAGGTCTTCATGCTTGCAAGGTGACCATTATACCAACTGAGACACCACTCCAACCTGATGAATAACATCTTGACAAAGCTAAAATAAAATTGCTGTAAAATTCTAGATGTAAGACTGGGGAGATGGCCAGCAGCTAACAGTACTTGCTGCTCTCGCAAAGGACATGAGTTTGGTTTCCAGCACCACATTGTGAAACTCACAGTCACTTGCAACTATGGATCTGATGCCCTCTTCTGGTCTCTGTGGTCACTGTCTTAGTTTGGGTTTTACTGTTGCTGTGAAGAGATACCATGACCAAGGCAACTCTTATAAGGACAACATTTATTTGGGGCTGACTTACAGGTTCAGAGGTTCAGTCCATTATCAAGGAGGGAGCATGGCAGCATCCAGGCAGGCATGGTGCAGGAGGAGCTGAAAGTTCTACATCTTCATCTGAAGGCTGCTAGGAGAAGGCTGGCTTTCAGGCAGCTAGGATGAGAGTCTTAAAGCCATGCCCACAGTGACACACTTACTCCAATAGGGCCACACCTACTGCAACAAGGCCAAACCTCCTAATAGTGCCACACCCTGGGTCAAGCATATTTAAACCACTACAGTCACCTAAACCCATGTGAACACACACACACACACACACACACACACACCTCTAAAAAGAAAATATTTTTAAAAACCTAGACCTATAAAAAATATATTATAAAATGTAGATTAGTCGAATCATTGTAGTTACCTCTACTAAGAAATAGAATAGATGGTAAGGCTGTTTATATAAAAAGGAAATGATTTATATTACACACATTATTCTTGTGTGTATACCCCTTCTCACTAGGATATACAAGAGTAATCTAAGTCAGAAATAAGAAATTATTCTGAAGAGCAACCATACAGGGTTAACCAACCTGCAAGCCCACAGGCTACATATGACCAAGAGTAGCTATGAATTCGGTCCACTGAAAATTCACAAACTTACTTTAAATATTTGGAGATTCTTCTCCAATTGGTAACTAGACTGCATGATGCTCAATGTGTGAGCTTTCAGATGAGAGTGTATGTCGATGCCACAGGGTTTTGAAAGGTATTACATTTTTCTTGTCCCTATTCATAATTGGAAGGAAACTTTGTCTTCAAATCTACAAAATGCTGTATATAAGTAAACTGTCCAGTTTGAAGCATCTGAAAATTAACTTCTTTAGTTTGGCATAGCATCACCCAAAACTGGGACAGAGAAGGAGATGCCTTCCTTCTTGGTACTGTATTTCTAATGATCTAATGTTGGGCAGAAGACACTCACAGAAAGACAAGCAGATATGCAAGGATTCCTCTGGGCATGCAAAAACTGAAACCTGGGGTATCTAGAGACTTAAATGCCTGGTCTTACAGAATTTGGCACAGTGCTTAGGACAATAGTGGCTTTGGCACTAGACACACCCTCCAGACCAACTTACACGGTCGTCACATACAGTCATCCAACCCAGACAAGGACTTGCCCTCAATTAATTAACTAACTTATTTATCTATTGAGACAGGGTCTCACTACATAGATATGGCTGACCTCAAACTCCTAGAGATCCACCTGCCTCTGCCTCCAAGTGCTGGAATTAATTAAAATGGTGCTCTATCTTTGAGATGCTAATATTAGTCTGGTACCTGCTTCTAAGAGCTATGAAGATCTAATGAGATCATGAATATGAAGAGCCTAGTGCAGAGCAGGACTCTAAGTCAGCATTGACAGGAGGAGGAAGATACTGAATATCAATGTAGAACCTGTGACTTGGGCAACACTACCAAGGGAAGCCCATTGTTGCTCTGAGAATAACTAACAGAAGTAGCATGTATGCACACATGCTGGCTTCGCTATTCTATGAGCTTTGAAGTTCAGTTGCCTTAGAAATGGGGTAGGTGTTAGTGCCCCATTAAAAAAAATAAGCATATTGCTGTATAGGAAAACGCATTTAATTAAATGCCATCTGAACCACCCACACTGGGGACAAGGATTCTGGCAACAAAGGGGTTATTCTTGCCAAGTCCCTGCCAAATGTAATTTCCTAAGTTAGTTGGTTTTTGTTTTGCTTTGGTTTGGTTTTGGTTTTGGTTTTTTTGTTTGTTTTCTTGTTTGTTTGTTTGTTTTCCTATCCAGGTCCTGAACAAAGAGTTCCAAATGGCAATACCTAATGGAAAGCACCCTTGCCACAGACCAAAAAGCTCCTGAAGCCCAAAGGAAATTGGAAAAACCTTCAGAAATATTACTGCTGGACATAAATAGCAAAGGCAGGTATAAAATGGGGACCAATGGTCACTAAAGCTTAGGGTAAAATCTTGGAGGTTATGCATTATGGGTTTGTTTGTTTTTTTCAGTCTGAGCATGGTGGTGCTTCATACATGTGATCCCTGCATACAGAAGGCTGAGGCAGAAGAGTTGCTAGGAGTTTGAGGCTACATATCAAAACCCATCTCAATAAAAGCAATAAGAATAAGAATAAGAATAATATACTCTACCTAGCAAAGAATGCAATGCAGGAGCTGTGCACATCCAGCCCTTGGGCAGGGAGTTGACCTGACTCCTGGGAAGGAGTCTGTGATATTCACAATAAGCTAGACAACACCAGTGCTTTTTACAGAATGCAGAAATCATTAGAGAAGTGGCAGGGAATAATAAGTATACTATTCTCAAGGGTTTATACAAAATAAAGTGTAATTGCCAAAGGGGACCAATGGATTCATTGGGTCAAGCCCAAACCCCTTAATCTAAAAACATCCTTGTGAGAAATGGGCTTACCTGCCCTGAGCTCCAGAAAGTCTTTGATAAAATAATAGAGTGACATCAGCTTGCTAGAATCTTCTCTGCAGAGCAAATTCAGCCATGGAAAACATTGTGGTGAAAACACTAATCATGAAAGACAGGTGTGCACAAAATGATAGATAGATGGATAGGTACTGAATGGATGGACAGATGGAGACAGCCTGTCCTACACCTTAGCCAATGAGGATGCATCAGTGGAACACTATTCTCCAACAACTTAAGCACACATGCACATCCAGAAGCTGGTAGTCCAGGGACTCTCAGAGGGACCAAGTTATCCACAGAGAACACTATGGTCTGATACCATAGGAGGTCATAGCTCTGGAGGACCAATACCTTATTCAAAAGCCAAAAAGAGTGAAAGAAAAAAGAAGTAGGAAGTGAACAAGTGAAGAACAGAAGATGGGGAAGAGGAGGCTTCATAGCAACAGCAGAAGGGCAGTGACCAGCACCAACACCAGAACAGAGAAGACACGCTCACCCTGAAACTGTAGAAGAAAACACATAGCACCAACAACATGGGAGTGAAGGAGCCCATGGTGGGGGAGTGGTCAGGGTCCACCGTTTGCCTCAAACACAGGTAGAATTGCTGAGTTCATTCACAGACTGTGGACCAGGCAGCAGAAGATAGAGATTCCACAGATGAAGGAAATGGACAACGTGGGCTCTACAACAGTCCAGCCAGTGCAGAAAAAAGTTCAGTTAATTAATAGTACAAAAAGAAGCCCAAAACAAACCCAGCCATTCCCCTGAGCCAGCTATACACGCTGTGAGTTTGGGATCACCTATGGCTATGCTTGCAAAGTGGAGCAATTGAAAAGAGGAACCTTCTGAGAATCCTGGGAGAGATTCCTACAGCTTCTCTCTCTTGCTGTCCCTGTTCTATGTTCAAGACATTTGCAAGGAAGAAGGGTTCAACGGGTGTGAGGGCTCCTGTCTGCTCGGGCTGACAACTAAGTCATTAGTGGCGGTAAGGACACTACCTGCAGTGGGAGGGAGAAACGGCAGAAAGGAGCTCATGTATGCTGGTATACTCAACATTCCCACAGACAGGGTGAAAAGACCTTGGCCACAGAGTGGACTTAGAAGGAGATATATAGACATAGATATAGATAGATAAATAGATAGATAGATAGATAGATAGATAGATAGATAGGTAGGTAGATAGAGATATATGTTTCCATGTAACTTAGCTGAGTCTAGAACAAGGCCCAAGAATATTTAAAGGGATACGACAAACAGCTGACACTCTACAGAGAATATGATGCACAGTTGGTAGAGCACTTGCCTAGCATGCATGGAATCCTGGGTAATCCTCACTACTACACGATGTCAGAGCTCAGAAGGTAGCAACAGAGGAATCAGAAGTTCAAGGTCAAATCTGGCTACAAAACAGTTTCAAAGTCAGCTAGGACTTTATGAGACTCTGTCTTCAAATAAATTAATTAATTAAAAAGAAATTTTAACTATTCTTCCAATGTGTGGCCATGCATGAACCAATTACCAGACATGCAATTTACTAGGGATATATAATCCATGATATGTGTGTGTGAGGAGGTGCGGGGGGTTGTTAGTATAAATAGACCCAGACAGTTACAGATGTATAATTAGCACATCGGAATATTAAAAGCTATAACATAACAAAGAGAAATTATACTAAAATATCCATAAAAACATTTGAAAATGTCCCAAATTCTAAAAAATACCCCCCCCCCAAGCTAGAGGTATCTCTATGACTTTGAAAGGGAAGATAACAGCATCAAATGTTATTATCTGGAGTGATCATACTATTTATTGTCTAGCAATAATCGTTTTGAGACCCCACTCATAAGCTGAGAGTATCTAGAGCAGTGGATCTCAATCTTTCTAATGCTGTGACCTTTGAATACAGTTCTTTCTGTTGTGGTGACCCCCAACCATAAAACTATTCTCATTGCTATTTCATAACTAATTTTGCTACTGTTATAAATCATAATGTAAATATTTTTGGAGATCGATCTTTGCCACAAGGGTCAAGACCCGGCATTGAGAACCACTGATTTAGAGTGCCTGTGCTGGGCTTAGCAAGAATAAACCAAAGGCAGGAGGCTATAGTACATGACCATCAAGGACGGTTCCCAACTAAAACTTTTGTCTTAGATGTCTTTCAGCCTCTTGGACATCTTAGCTGTACAAGCAATAACACACTACAAACTTTCCTGAAACTGGTTTGTGCTCCAGAGCTACTCCTAGTTGCTACATAGATAACTTAGACCACTCTCTGTGTTGCATTTAATTCTGTCACTGGCAGACTGAGGGTTGGACTCCACTGTCCTTTCCCAGGTCACAGCTAGCTAGCCTCTGTCACATAGAACCACATAGAACCTACTACTCAATGGCAGCTACAATAAGAGTGCACTGAAAGGTATGTTCTCCCTCCTTGGGGTAGGCCCTATAACCTTCCAGAAGCCACAGAAGTACCTGAGACTCAACATAAAAATGCCAAGCACACTATGACACAGGTGATGCTTGCATTTCAGGAGGCACTCGTGGGAGATAAAGCCAAGGTTTGTGGAGCATGGCAAAAATCTCCTTGGACTGTAAATGTTCTACATCATTCGCCTAAATAAGTCAAAATATCATTTGTTGCCAGAGAGAAAGCTGATCTCTTGCAAGGTAAGAAACCAACCTCATGAAACCTTACTGTGTCCAAATGAGTGGTGAGAAACGTCAATCCAAGAGCATTGTGCAAAAGACACTGGGTGTGTTGGGGCTGGGTATCTCGTTATTTCAGTGCTACTCTGCTTCTGAGAATAATGAGATTATCACAGATCTTGGCTTCATGTTATGACCTGATGGAAATTCAACCTAAACTTGTCCTAGAGCATGTGATAAACCAGAGCAGCCTAGAGCTCAGTTGTCACCACCTTTTCAAAGAGAGACGTCTTAATTAAAAAATTATAAGCTAGACTTCTGCCAAGAACTCAAACAGAACATCAAAAGGATAGGGAAAGCTGTCTTTCTGGGACCATAAAAAGCAGGTCCCAGATTGGGGGACAGCTGCATAAAGCCACACAGAATAAGCTCCCAAGACCTGGAGAGTGGTTAGGCTTGAAGCTGGTCCCTGATGAGGACACCAGTCCCATTTGGTGAAAGATTCAAAATACAAATGATCGTGTACATAACCACACCTCTTCTTTCTACTCCTCTGTCTTGTCTTCAAAAGCAGCCTGTCCCAGCATGTGGGAAAACATACAGAGCACGCTGAGCTCAGATATGAATCTGGATCCTATGGAAAATGGCCAAACCAAAAAAAAAAAAAAAAAAAATTGCATCTTTTCTGCCACTGACAATATCCTGGATCCCTCAATACCTTTCAGAACTAACTGCCACTCAGACTAGGCTCCCAGCAGAAGGCAATTCAAGCCTAGGGACTACCTTGGTATACATGTTCAATGTCCCCAGTACCTGGTGAAAGATGCAGCAGCAAGAAGGGAGGGGAAGCTGAATTTTAGAATCAGAAGTGTTGGTATGATAAAAACCAATAAGTGTTGATCATGAAGGCAGAAGGAAAAAGTCTCTTTGCCCAGTAATATATTGACAGTGACCTTTAAGATGCATGGTCTACTGGAAGTTAGGTCACTAGAGCACTCCCCCTGAAGGTGACATTGGAACTCCATTGCTTTCATTTCTCTTCTTACTTCTTGGTTACTTTGAGATGGGCAGCTTCCTCTGCCATGTGCTTCCATTGTAATGTATTGCTTTGCCATGGACCCAAAGGCAGTAGGGCCTGGCAAACATAAACTGAAATCTCTGAAGCTCTGAGCCAAAATAAATCTTTCCTTTTGTTAAGTTGAGTCACCCAAGGATTTTGTTATAACAATGGGAAGTTAATTAGTACAGGAAGGATATGTAACAATTCTATGCAATGTCATATAGAACACATACACATTCCATGGAAGTACAAATCTAGTTCATTCATTAGTGATATATGGCATTTTCCCAAACAAAATTTACTACGTATTATTTCTAACAAGGGAGCTAATGAAAAGCAATGGTCTTTTGTATCTTTGAGGAAAGAAAAGGACAAAGATTCCAGATTTTTATCAATGAATTCTGAGAATTCTGGTCTCCATTTAAGTTATTAGGGGTCTTGACATTGTTTTCCACAGCCCATAAATAATTAGTTATCCTTATAGGGAGCCTATACCCTTTTTATTGGCCATGTAACAATAGTATCAGTTTGGCAGCCACACATTCCCTTTTATGACCCAGTGAGATAGTTTCCCATCTGGCTAAACCAGGAGCTTGGCTGAAAGAGTTAACGTGCAGTAAGAGAGCAATGAACACTATTCACTTGAGCAGACCCTGAGAAAATACCAAGGGTCCACAAGAGAAGCATATTCATGGAGTGTATCCACCCTCATTATCAAAAATGCCAGTCCTAGGTCAAGGAGGAAGCAAGCCCTAGGGACAAGAGAGTCAACTAGAACTTAGGACACCTGGGCACCAGCTCTACCTTCCTCGCTAACCACCTGGGGTTGCTAAGAAGATCAAAGCTCTGAGGGGGCTCTCCCTTGCCTCATCTATAAAGATCCTTTCAACTCTAGGTTTATGTTGTTTCAGGCATCTCTTGCAACAGCTGAGTCACCTGGCCACCAGCTGTACAACGTGGAGCTTACTAACCTCCTTTCCAAATGACAGCCCAGTAAACTCTAAGTTTGACTGAAGAATCCATGATTGGTGAAGAGCTGAGGCTGAGTGTGGATAGTAGTTGCAAAGATAATAGGACACAGATCACTTTCGCCTAATATTGACATCAGTGAAGTCTTCAGTCTTGCTCACCATTGCCAAGAAAAGACATGGCTGCCATATACCAGTGAAAGGTTAGATCCCAACAGGACAGTACCTTGATACTATCTTCATTGAGCAGCATCAAACATTTCCTCAAAAAAACATCTCAGAGTATTTTGATTGGGCAGCCAAATGCCAGACAATTTGTTATTAGGGCAGGAAAGCATAAGCAAAAAAACCAGAGCCTTAAAAGAAACTTACCCAGGAATGAGCCTCAAACAACAACCGTCTGGAGTGATCGCAAAGAGCCTTTGGCCAGAGAAGCAAGAGAAGGAGTGCGCCTCAGAAACCAAAACACGTTATAAATGTGCAAAAATCAACACTGAATGATACTGAAGTAAGAGTAAGTCAGATAAATGAAATATGTCTTAAGATAAGTCCCAATACGTAGGTGATTATATGTATTAGTGTGACTTTGCATGCATGAAACGAAGTCTGAATTGTTTAATTAAAGGGAAATGTTTAGCAAAGACTCACACATAACTCATATCGGATACCAAAATAAATGTCCAATGGATGACAGAATGATACTGAAATTGTTACTAAACAAACTATAAACCGATATAGATAAATTCTCATCCTTATTAAAAGGTAGTGTTTCTGAGGACAAATCATGGAAGACATAATGAAATAAAGCCAAAAATGTAGGACTGAATAGGTAATAAATGATAGTACCAACCAATGTGAATTAGTGATATTTGTAAAACAACCTCACGTTATTCCATCGATGCCCACTTTTCAAGTACACATCAAACACTTCTCATGGTAGCCTGCACCATAACATAAATCAAACAAAATGTGCCGTGACACTACACTGGAATTACATTAGGAATATATGAGTGAAAAGTTTTCCGAAACATCCCTAAATGTTTGAAATAAAATCGATTGTAAACTCATGGATAAGTGAGAAAAGAGAAAATCATAAGGAGTGCTTTGGAACTTACTGAAAATGAAAACAGCTCATAAAGTTCTGAGATATAGCTGCAGCTGTATTTAAAGGGACAATCACACCATGGTCATCAGTGCACAGTAAACCAATGAGAGGAGAGCAACTGTTCAGTGGGAACAACCAAGGTGAGGGTGAGGATGAGGAAGTGTGGGAAGGGAGGATGTGGACAGAGAAAGAGGCAAAGAAAGATGTTGCCTATTTTAGCTGCGTGGAGTCAGAAGTAAAAAAAAAAGATTTTCTGAAAGTGATATTAATTTCCTTCAAATATGACTAGATATCTACAAATGGGTGGCATGGAACGTGGAAGAGAATCTAGTTAGGAGGTGCAGAAGAACAGGCTGAGTGGGAAGCTGCCAGTAGTCAGGAGTGGCTAGAACACTGGGTGCCAGAGAGGAAACAGAAAATACTGTTTAGCTGCAGAAGCCAGAGTGGAGGGCCTTCCATGACAGAATAAGAAGGGTGATCTTAATCTAGCATACCTTGGACATCTCTGAAATTTTCCATCAAGTAATGACATAGGCAAAACTAAAGGCTGGTTGTGATGTTCTGTAGAAAAGAAGTTAGTGGCAAGCAGGAAATGACGTGAGGAAGAGACAGTCTGAGCATGTCAATTAAATACAGATAATCCAAGCCACAGATGCAAAAGCTAGGCGGCTTCAAGAAATATCATTGGTGTTTGAAACAATGGCGGTGACTGAAGTAAATGCTTACCTATTAGAAGATGCTAATGAAAAAAAATCTCAAAAAACCAGCACCACTACACAAATCAAATTTGGATTTGATCCACAGGGGTTGATTATAATTGAGACATTTGGCCCTGAGAAGTCAAGGTTAACTCAATTATCCAGCTTAGGCAGCAAAGAAGGAAGGATGAAAATCAGTAGAAGAAGAAAGAAAAGGCCAAACGCTTGGGATAGAACTAGTTTAGCTTGCTGGGGATAGTCAACCATAAGTTTTGTGTTAATTTGCATTATGGATTTTGTGTTGTAAGTAAATATGTAAAAAGGAATGTCTTAGTTAAGGTTTCTACTGCTGTGAAGAGACATCATGACCACAGCAAAACATTTAATTGGGCCTGAGTAATAGTTTCAGTGATCTAGTTCATTATCGTCATGGCAGGAGGCATGGTGGCATGCAAGCAGATATGGTGCTGGAGAGGGAGCTGAGAGTTCTGTATCTGGATCTACAGGTGGCAGGACTAGGCCTGGCTTCAGTTTCTGAGACCTTTAAGCCTACCCCTTTTGACACACTTCCTTCAACAGGACCATACCCTCTAATAGTGCCACTCCCTGCGGGCCGATGGGGGTCGTTTTTATTCAAACCACTGCAGGAAGACTATAGTAGAGGAAGAGTAATATAGGTAAAAATACATCTAAAATAATAGCAAATTCAAAACAAAACCAGAGAGGCCCCTGATGGCTAAAATACCAGGAATCACTTAGGGGCATTGAACACAGGCTGTCACCCTCCCACCAAACATACCTGAGACGTAGGAGCTGGAGCTGAGCACACTAACTACTACAGGATATTGCAATATTTAAAACATGCCGAGGTTTATATCTCGAACACAGGGACCTTCCAAACTCTGTGACCTTGGTCTCTTTGTTTTACTGTGCCTCACTTTCCTCATCTGCAACACCATAATTATACTACAGATAGCTGTTGGTGAGAAGATTCAGTCAGAGACTGCACATAAAGTGCCCGCCATGCAGTCTCTATGAAGTTAACTGCCTTTAATGAAGACAAGAATGTCTCCAAAGACAATGTGATCCACTATGTATATGGCTGGTTTCTTCATGTTCTCAGAAGCTGACAACAGTCACATTTCTTTGTCCTCTCCCCAAAGAAGAGACAGGGTGAGCTATGTAATCCTCAAGAGCGGGACGCAAGCCATGCAAAACATAATAGATCCAAACACAGTGTAAACAGCTGCATGGAACTCACAACGCCTTTGTTGAACCCTATAAAGACAACAGGAACAATTACGGCAGTGAAGCTGCAATTATGACAATTAAGTTTAATGGGAGCAATTAGGCCAACAAAAATAAATGAGCATTCTTTAGATACCTTTCTTACTGTCCCTATGATTCAGAAGAACAAAATAAAGATACACTTCCAAAGGCTTCTTGCAGAAAGTAGTAGACTGTCCTCCCTGCTGGCTAGTGTCATCAGCACAGAAGGAGTTATACAAACTTCTGGGAAAGAGGAGTCATCAACAGTCTTCCCTGGTGTGAACAGAATGCTCTATATTTCAGATGTGCCAGGCAAGATGTGCTCTAATCCAATAGTGGCACGACTGTTATGGTGGTAACCAACTACTTACTGCTTGGATCTGTGACCCAATTTTTTTTTGGAAAGAACTCATACTTGGTACTGTAAAACTGATCAAAAGTCCATATCTGGTGAAGCCACAGGCCCTAGGGGGAAATGGGCTGCTAAACGCTTTGCAAAATGGAACATTTATGTTTTCCCATAGACCAATGATGCTCTCAGTCTGAGTGAGAGAAGTTTCGCCCCTTCATCCCAACAAAAGGTGAGAATTAATGCAGAGACTCACAACTCATCAACTTGCTGAGAATAAGAGAAAGCCACGGTGGTAGGAGGGTGACTAGTCACGGTGGTAGGAGGGTGAGTAGTTGGGGGTTAAAGGCATCAGCAAGAGAGGGACCATGAGAGGAACTGAGGATGACATGGTCACAATACATTTTATTCATACATATAATTGTCAAAGGTAAAGAAGGAAGCTAAATGTCTATGTCTCCTTCCTTGGAGGTACAGAGAGCTTGGGGTAAGAGAGCAGAAGTTGTAGTTAAGAAAAGGGCACTGAGCAGCCCAGCATCTCCAGGCAAAGAGTGGCCTTGCAACTGTTGATAAGCACGTTGTGTTTTATACCTGGGAGAAATGGATGAAGAAATGTACTATGGAGACCCCTGAAAAGAATCTAGAAGGCCTCTGAATTAGCTACAGCATGATAACAGCATGAAGGCCTCTGACTGTAGCCACAGAGGTCTCTGACGACAACCGTGGAGTCCTCTGATAAATATTATAGAGGACTCTTACAATAGGGGCCTCCTCCACTAGCTGACCACAGAGGCCCCTTCTGAAGACCATGGGATTCCTGACACAGACAGGGCCATTTTGGAATCAACTACTCTGTTTCTCAGCATTTTTCTGCTAAAGTGCTACCTCCCTCACGAGTTCCTCAGAGGATGCTCATGTTGACATGAGGAAGCAAAGTCACCAAGAGTGATTCTTCCTAGTCAGGGGCTGAGCTGTTGTTGGTTTGACCTCAGGGGTTTGTGGAACTTAATAGATGAAAAAGGAAGAAAAATAGAATCTGTGATCTCAGCATGTCAAAGCCCACTGGCACACTCTGCTAGCTTCTGGAAACACTGGGTTCTCCTGATGCACAAGTGATTTAAAGTAAACATTCAATTTGCCTGGGCCCAAGTCACAACTGCCACTGAGGTGACTTGTCTAACTTCCCATCCATCAGTCACAGCTCCTCCTTGTGTGGTTGTTTAGGGCATAGAAGTGTGTTATTCAGTGTGTGCTCTCGTGTATGCCTGCATGCATGCTTGAAACTGCTCCTGCAGAGTTAACTGGGAATTCTGTGTATTCTTAACTACAGAGAGCTTTCACCTGTTCCATCTTCTCCACGGCCAGCCTTGCTGCTCTTGGAGTTCTGACAAACACATGTGGCATTCTCCATTAGTAGGGTGGGGTCTCATCAAGTTGCTTACATATTTTACCCAAAAAACAACTCTTTAGATCAGAGATCAGCCCATCACAAGAACTATATGACATTTCCCAGTATGCTTGCTGCTAATCACTTAACTAGATATTATCCCCTTACTCAATGACTTTTTTTTTCTTAAATCAGACAAGCCTTTTTTTCTAGTCAGGCCTCCTTGTCCATATCCACATGTCTCCACCCATATTATGACTAATGATAGGAGCAAGACCCCTACTTCCACTAATAGACACATTGCTTGACTACTTGCATGTTTACAAAGTCAGGGCCATGTGGCAAAAGCTTACTACGGGATGAATGGCCAACGTGCCTTGGATGATACAAATAGAAACTTGGGAAGCATTGGAGACACCTCTGAGCATCCTACATTCCAAGGCATGTGAACCTGCAGGTCCTCTTTCCTACCTGGGTCTAAGCTAAGCCAAAGTCTCTCCATCCCTTCCACCCACTGGACACTGATTCAAAGAAGACAGATGAACTATTGATTCTTGGAACACACTGATAGCTCTATCCATGTCACCTGCAGGGACTTGGGGCATGGAAACCCATATAAGTTACTCTATAAATGAAAGCTCTGTTCCTTAATCAGGCATCTCTTCTCACCTTTACCATAAATTCCTATAGGACGGTCTCCAGCAGCATGGTTGTTTAGACATGTGTATCTGTCTCACCCACTGTCTACCTGTCACCTAATATTTCTATCTCTCCATCAAGCTAACTTGTTAGTATGTAGTTGAGGTAAAGTGGGACCCTTTATGGTTACACAGTAACTTCCTCTTCACCAATGCCAATCTCTTCCCCAACATTCACTTTCTGCATGAAGTGTGAGTGGCTCTTGTTAAGCATTTCTGAAGGACTCTAGTGATTTGTTCTTGGTGTTTTTCAGCTGTTAGTATACTTCTCTTTCCATGTAAACCAAAACATACAAAAAATATCTCCAGTATTTATCAGAGCTTAAAACCTTGTCATAATGAAGATCTCTGTAGAGTCCCGGGGAAGGGGGAGAAGCTTAGAGAAATTGGCTGCAAAGAGCCCCCAGGAGACTATGTCTGAGCAGGGGAATCCTGACCCTAACAGCAAGCATATACTTACCCAGAAAGCATAGAAACAAGCGGCCTTCGTGTGCCCCCACAGATGCAAACCACATGCTACTGAAGACCTGCAGCTCTCACCAGTGCCAAGCAGCAAGTGACAGAGGGCAGGTTCACATGCAGACATTGGTGACATGACAAGTATCTAAAATACAGATCCTGTGATGTTACTCTGACTGCACAGGCCAGGGAGAGGCTATGTAGCTATGAGGCAGGTGCATATAGAACTTTTTTTTATTCTACTTAAGTGGGAGCTCAGTTCTGATTTGGAAAATATTTCACTCTGTGCTCTGGCCATGGCAGTGTAAAAGGCATCATTTCTCCATGGATTTACCTCTGAAGCTCAACCCATACAAACATTCTGATAGCCTGGCTGCTTATGAACATGTATGCCAATGACTAGTTCCTTAAATGCCTCCCTTCCTTAAGTGACAAAGGATGGCTCCCACCGGGTCCTCACTTCTCCTACTCTCTACCCTGTTAAAGGCCCCTATTGAGGTTTTGTCTTTTGCTGTTATTGTAATGCTAAGTGCTGGTCCCCAAGATCTGAAGTCTGCAAGTAGCTTCTGGGAACCTGCCACCAGTTAATTCTGATTGGAAAATAAAGATTCTAGACAGCCAACATCTGGAGAGAAGAGAGGTGAGGAGGGAGAGAGACAAAAGGCTGCCATGGAAGGGTAAGAACATGCAGGAGAGAGCTGCCATGGAAAAAGAAGAATGTACAGGAGGGAAGTGAAGAGCCGCCATGTAAAAGGGCCAAGAGAACATGTCCCAGAGGGCTGCTCAATTGGGTCAGGAGCAGCCAAGATGGAACATAGAAATTAGTAAATAGTAAGTCAGAGTTATGGATGGGAAAGTAGATTCTAACAGCACAGAAGGTAGGCAGCTGCCCAGCTATTGTGCTGCATAAGGCATGTAGATGCCGTGTGTGTGTGTGTGTGTGTGTATTTGTGTGTGTCTGTGTATATTTGTGTGTCTGTATCTGTGTGTGTATGTCTGTGTGTGTGTCTGTGTGTATCTGTGTGTGTGTCTGTGTCTGTGTATATCTGTGTATGTGTGTCTGTGTGTGTCTGTGTCTGTCTGTGTATCTGTGTATGTATGTATGTGTGTATTTGTGTGTATCTCTGTGTGTCTGTGTGTGTCTGTTTGTGTGTGTCTGTATGTGTGTGTGTGTGTGTGTGTGTGCGTGTGTTTCATTCAGGAGCATGCACCATTGAGGCTGGTAGTAACCTGGCTCTGAAATTTATTAAATTATTCATACTATACCTCCTTGTTCCCAGAAAGGTGGCACAAAAACCATCCATTCTACAACACAACTTTGCTAGGCCTGCTCTCTGTTTTCACCCTCCTTCCAACAAGACAAACGGGAGTTGAGGAAGCACTGATGTTCACTGCCGACCATGAACAAAAGGAAAGGGAGTCTTCTGGCTTCCTCTTCAGAACTGCAGTCACCTCAGGACCTTCAGAACCTGCTGCCCTGCCCTGGAGAGCCTAGGAAGTCAGTCAGATGCAATATGCCATTTTCATCGGAACCTCCTCTGCTTTTCAGCTCACTCTATCCTTTCTAGCAGCAAGCTACACCCACCATCACTCATCCTGCTTCCTTCTGGGGGCGTTTGCCACCAGCCTTAAACACCACACAATGGGGATGTTGAGCAGGCTCCACTCTTTAACTGGTTTCAGTTGTTTTATTACCAATACCACTTGCCTCAGACTGAGAAATCACACGTCAATTAGCTCTCTCTGTCTCTGTCTGTCTGTCTGCTGTGTCTGTCTGTCTCTCTCACTCTTACTCTGTGTGTGTGAACATTGTGCACTGGTATGCATGTGTGCGTGCGTGCATGTTTGTGTGTGTGTGTGTGTGTGTGTGTGTGTGTGTGTGTGTGTGATTGCGTGCCTGACTTTGATCTATTCTCATGCTGTAGTCACTGGGTGTGGCAAGCAATAAGTCAGCAGACTTCTCCAGTATTCCCTCTGTCTCAATCTCATCCTTCCTTTCCAGCTTTCTTATCCCCAGTTCCTGGACGCACTTCACTTTGATCTGCTGTGCTGTGGGGTTTGAATGAAAGAAAAGGAAATACTGGAGCCTGGGAATGAAGCCAAGCCAATCTGATGATGTAAGATTCGGAGTGTGGCCCTGGCTGTCCTTGAGGCATGAAGCAGCAGAAGGAGGCTTTTAATAACAAAAGTTGCAATCTGTTGATGGCATACAAATCACATACAACTTACATACACGTCTCATGTAATCTGCACACTGGGGAGACATTTTGTATAGCAGAATACCAGAGACTGAATAAATGATAGGCAAGGACTTCATTTTGGGCCATGATTGTAGAGGCCAGGAAGTCTAAGAACAGTGGCCATGGAAGCCACTTTATCTGCTGAGGGTGGTAGAAAGGCAGTGGTGCATACACAGAGGGGACAGAGACACAGAGACACATTCACAAATGTTCCCTACAGTGTGTTGCTGTAACTGTGTTTTCTTTATATTACCTATTACTATAAATCTGTGTGCCTGACTTATAAACATTATCACAGGCATAAAGTATACATGGAGGAGGTTAATAGAATACAGGCTTAGGGTTAGAGAGTTGGACTCAGTAGAGAAAGAATGCCAGCCATAGGGATAGAAATGAGGCAGCTTCCATGGCTGCACAGGATAGAAAGTCCTTGAGTCTCAGAATAACTGTCATGATACCCCTGAAGAATGGCATCTGGTCCCACCAGTCCTTGGTCTGCTGGTGAGGAAGAGGCAATTGTGAGAAACACTTTGATGTAGTAGTTGCCCAATGAGCAGACTCTTCAGCCTGGCATTTACTTCTGATTGGATACATTGTATAAAAAGCATTTAGCAAATAAAAATTAGTGATGAATGAAAATTCTAAATTTCTAATAAATATTCCTCTTGCACCATTTAAGACATGCTTATGTATATGCCCCATTCATCGTTTATTTGAAGTTCCCACTTAACTGGGCATTAGATAAAAATAAAGTTTCCAGGCTTTCTTGTATTAACATCAACTGCTTTGGATCAGAAATCCAAAACGTGAACTTAGAGGACATTTCATCTCCCACTCAGTACCTTACAGTACTAAATACTATTTAAATACCAATCCCTTGTATCAGGCACTCTCTCCTTGATATTTAGAGTACTGTCTACTTGAATACTCTCTTCTGTGCTAGCTCTCCTCATTAAGATGGCCCAACAAGAACCAACATTCCTATGTGGAAAATTGTGTGCACCCCACTGCAGCTGCAGTTCTCCAGGAAAGCATCCACTCTTTTATTATGAAATTTTCATTATCTGAAATTATAATATAATCCCATATCTTTCCTTCCCTTTTCTTCCTCCAACCCATTTCATGTGTCCCAAACCTTCCTATCATTCTAATAAATGGTCTCTTTTTCATTAATTGTCACACACACACAGACACAGAGAGAGAGAGAGAGAGAGAGAGAGAGAGACAGAGAGACAGAGAGAGACAGAGAGAGACAGAGAGACACGCATGCCTGAATAGTTGCATGCAACTGCTCAGTCTGTATAGTGTTACTTGTATATACATTTTAAAGGCTGGCCCTGTGTTTTAGATCACCAATTGGTGTGCTCTTGCCTGGGGAAGGCTATTTCTCCCACCCCAGCATTTCTTAGTTGCCTGTAGTTCTTTGTCTAGGGTTGAGGTCCCGTGGGCTTTCTCTGTTCTGCTGCCACATTTAAAGCATGTGAACTTTGGGAAGACACACAAATCATAGCACCGATAAACCACGTAACTTGCTTAAAGTTTCATGAGCTAGCAAGCAGAAAGGGAGAGGTGCATGCCCAGACAGGGTTGATGCTAATAGGCTATGCTATTCTGCTGTGTAGTCTGGCTCCCAGTAGAATGATCCCAACAGGCCAAGACTATGCCACTGACATGAGTAGCAGAATCTACAGCAAAGCAACAGCCCTCCTCTGCCCCACTCAGCCCCTCCAGTGAATGCTACCAGGGCTAGCCTTGGGTAGTGGGCAGTCATCCATGCAGAGAGAGGGTGAGTGCAGCCATACATCATGCAACTGCACAGGTCTCTGGGATTCTGCAGGCTCCTGTCCAAGGCTCCCTCAAGCTCAGGTCAGCATAATGCCCCAGGTGAAGGAACAGATTTTCCCAGTGTTTTCCCCCAGTATTGTCCTTAAAAAAAAATAACACTCTTTCCAGAGAGCCACATAGATGATGGACACATTGTATCCCGTGTGTCAGAAGGAAGAGCCTGATCCAGTACAACCTACATTTCAAATCCTATTTGGGTAGTTAGGCTGCCTGCAGAGTTTCCCACCTATGGGGAAACTATAGTATTTGACTGTGGTGGCAAAATTGAAACATTCCCCAATTGGATTTTAAGAATGGAGGGTTTTTTCCAAATTACATTCTGAAAGAGATCACAACAGTTGGTCATTTCCTAATGCTAGCAATGATGATACCCTAAATAATAATCTGCTGAAGGTCAAAGACAGATTCCAATCCTTTGAAGCCCTTCAACCTTCATCTATGGTCCTTTTGATCTCCTGCTCCCTTTAAATCTCTGAGTGATTAGCAGCTCATTCCAAATGTATCTTCTATGATATCTCTTAATTGCTGGCTTGCTTAGCAACCACAGTGAAGATGTAAGGGCCACTGATGTCGCCTCCCATTCCCGCATCTCACAGGTGAGGTTATTTCACTCTCATCTGGACATCAGTGTGCAGGTGTCTCACACACCTCAGCCCACCCAGCAGGATTGCTGGACCAGAGCCATGATCTTCAGTTCATAAATTCTGGATATGTAATGCCAATGATTACCCACTTGAACAACTCAACTTCAAGTTCCTGTTTGGCATCCAAGATCCCCCCACATGGCTCCAACATTTCTACAACTAT
Source organism: Rhynchomys soricoides (assembly GCA_019843965.1). Lineage (NCBI taxonomy): Eukaryota > Metazoa > Chordata > Mammalia > Rodentia > Muridae > Rhynchomys > Rhynchomys soricoides. The sequence goes on along the minus strand of JADRCH010000156.1, from coordinate 1,621,792 downwards.
CTAGGAGTTTCCTGCAGCTAAACTTGGCAACTATTGGTCCCTCGTTCCATGGCTGGACTTTAGCTTCAGAGCCTTCTTTTATGTTCTTTTTTTCTTTACTTTTTACCTTATACCTTTCACCCTGGGCACCCATTTGAGTCACTTGTGACCTGAACATGTGCATCTTCCTCATCAGAGTCTGTGACAGAATATATACACTTTAAATATAAACTTTAAAAGGTACTGGGACTTCATAAACACTTTCTCGGATGTCACTCAACCAGGAGAGTCACTGTTAGAAGTCCTCTGAGGCCTCCTGCAGACACTCTCAGGCTCCTGAGGTTCATCCTCTGCCCTGTGGCTTCTGGGTACCCTTAACACAGTTCATGTGGCTCTTTATGAACCTGGCCAAGCTCCTTAAGCTGGACTGTGAACTGCTTTCAGGCAGAAACTTCATCTCATTTCCATGCCCACCACTCTAGTATTGGTTTCAACCATGGTCTGCTCCACACAATTCTTGTATTCTCATGGATAGGGGCTAAATTTATCCACATGTTACACATGAAGGAGTTTCATGTATATTGATTGGTTCCTACCAAAAAGCAATTCAAAGCATTGCCAACTACTCACAACAGCTAAATCAGCATAGATACCCATCAACAAGTTGATTTGGTAAAACACACACAATAGAGTATCATTCAACTGTAAAGAATAAAGAACAAAATTAAGTCATCTGCAGGAAAATGAACAGAACTGGAGATCATTGTGTTAAGCAAAATAAGCTAGACTTATAAAGAGAATATAATTTTCTCTACATGCAAAATCTAGACTTCTTTTTAAAACATTAAAATAGAAGAGGGATCATTAGGGAAGAAAAATGGACCAGAGGAAGGGGACAGAGAGACAAAACAAAGCAATGGGGGCATTATGATCAAAGCACACTGTGTACATACATAATATTAGGATGAAGCCCATTATTTTATATAAGTAATACATGCTAATAAAGAAAGAAAAAGATAAAAATTAGACACACTGCCAGACTTTATCTCCATCACTCTAACCACAGAATGTACCTCTTCTAAACAAGCCTCAGATGCACTGCACTACACTGAAGTGCTGATCTTCATTTGTCTCTTAGCTAGCTTTGGAAAGTTGAGACAGATCTGGCAGAACTCAAGATTCAGAGGGCCAGGTAGAGAGCCCAAGTCTCCATAGAGACCCAGTCCAAAAGTTGACAACCAAGAACAGCCATCACACATATCCTGCCTGCCTATGATTTCAACCAGCCCCAGCTCGATGGAACAGGATTATTTACTTCCTGCTTATATGAGGAATGGAGTTTAGAGACAAGGCCCATGAGCCTAATTTAAATGTCCATGTACTTCACATTTCAATAATAATACTAATAACAATATAACTATTAATGGCTTCAATTCTCCTGTCAAAAGACACAGACTGGCTGAATGAAACAGGAAACAAAATCCATCTATCTTTTATCTACCTATGAACCACAATGTCTAGCATGGCATAATAACTCTAAGGGTCTAGTACTGACACTCATACCTTGGCAATAACCAACAGCTCTCAAATTGGATTTAAAACCTACTCAGCAAGAGGGAAAACATGCTGGTACTGGGAACCTAGCAAACTACCCAGGGCTAATGAAGTCATGGATCTTAGAATAAAATCTGTAACAGCCTCTTTACTAAATCAGCATAACCCCTAACTATACTCGATTTGTCCTTATACCCACGGATAAAAGTGGTCCCCAACCCTCACTAAGAAAACTTCCTTTTGCAACAGAAAGTGGGAGAAATGGTACTTTCCCAGGGAAAAACATACCAATTGGTTGTCTGTTATGAAATAGCCAGCCAGCACTGAAACTATATACATACAAGTAACGTTGTAAGGCTGATCAAAATACATATTATAAACATTCATATACATATAACATATCCATATATTCATATATACATATATGTCAATACACAACAATTGATGAAAAGAGGCCATGAATTTGAAAGAGAGCAAGAAAGAATAAACAGGATGGTTTGGAAAGAGGAACAGGAAGAAGATGATGTAAGAATATTATAATCTCAAATAAAAGAAAAACCTTTTCATCACTAACTTAGCACCAGCCAGCATCTCTGAGAGAGGAGAGGGCCAACCCCAGGTATCTCTGTTGATGACACTGATGCTAGTGACAGTGGCATTATTGGCCAACCAGAATTTAGTACTTTCAACCTAAAGCTTCATATTTACATCTCCTACGACAAATATGAAAACAAAAGCAAAAATCCGTGCCTCGTTCCTTGATAAAAACACTGCAGATCCTGCTCACTACAAATTAGCCCCTTGTTCTGCAGCTAAGGGAACTGGGTGCCCTGGGCTGCTCCCATTTGACCTTTGCTTCTGTCACCCCAGCTAGCTCTATCAGTGAGGCCGGCCTGCAGTTTTCTGGTAATGTCCCAGCTTCCCCACATGAGTGCTCTGCACAGGGTGTTCCTGCTTCCTGGTGTTCTTCTTCCCAGTTCTCAAATATGTTATGAGTGCCCCTCCATTCAGACAGGTCTCCATTAGCCACATCCTTACATAGTCCTAATAATTTGTCAAGATTTTTCTCTATTTAGCTACTATTCATTTACTCGACATCTATGCCCTCGGCCCTCCACCCTCTGCCCTCTGCCCTCTGCCCTCTGCCCTCTGCCCTCTGCCCTCTGCCCTCTGCTGGATTCTTACTGTCTCTTGTCATTTGCTCTATCTCAGCCCCGGCACCAGTGACTATCAACCCTTTGGAAGGAAGGAAGAGAAGGAGAAAAGACATTGAGGAAGACAAAAGGAAAGAACAGAGATAGAAGTTCCTGGCGTATTTTGTGTTACTATCACAGAGTGCTATATACTGAGTAACTTATTAAGAATGTGGTATTATCTGGCTCTTGTTTCTGGGAGCTAGAGGAAACACATTCAAAAGTACAGGTAAGCAACTGTGTGCTTCTCACAAGAGCCTTGAGCTGTTCAAAGAGGGAACCCACAGCATGACAGCACATTGTGCTTAGCTGAGGGCCTCTCTTTCTCATGACGTTGTAAGCCCCAAAAGCCATCATGGAGGCCCTGCCTTCATGACCTCACTACATCCCAATTACCACCTGAGGCCCTACCTATAAATATCTAGGAATGTGGAGATTAAGTTTCCAGTGCAGGAACTCTAGGAAGAACATTCAAAACAGGGGACAGCTTTTTTCGACTTCATCATTTAGGGTACCATCAGCACACTGCTGGGCACAGGCTACCTGGGGTCACACATACATACAGGTGAACAGAAGTGATATCCCTGGGCTTTTACATGAGGTACATCCAGTATTCCCAGTCATCTGGAGGCGACCCTTCCTAGGGTCACCCAACACAATCATTGGTTTGGCACATGCTATTTAATCTGCATCAGTACTTAAGTCTGATCCAGATAATTTTATAAGACAACAGGTCTCTGAGAGATTAACCTGGCCTTACTCAGAAGTCAGTGTTTCACATACACACAAAGGATTTCCAGATAAAATATAGAATAGCCAGTTAAGTGGGAATTTCATAAACCATGAATAAGGTATATACATAAGCATATCCTAAATGGTGCAAGGGGAATATTTATTAGAAATTTAAATTTTTCATTCATCACTAATTTAATTTAGCTGGGAGTACCATATTTTTATTTGCTAAATGCTTTCATATAATTTGCCCAATTAGAAGTAAAGACCAGACTAAAGATTGGGTAACTGCTACATCAAAGCATTTTTCACAATTGCCCCCTTCCTCACTAGTAGGCCAAGGACACCAAAACCCCTGGTAGGGCCAGATGCCATTCTGCAGGGGTATCATGTCAGTTACTCTGAGACTCAAGGACTTTCTGTCCTTTGGAGCCCTGGAAACTGCCTCATCCCCATTCCCTACCTGCTCCAGCCTTCTAACACTAAGCCTGTTCCCTGCTCCTTCAGAGTCCCCTGGGAATGTCTGGCAAGAGAGCCATCCTTTTCTCCAGGAGACACATTTCAAGATGCCAGTAGGTCCTTTCATGCACAATGGCTTTCCTCCGTGTATACTTTATGCCTATGACAATGTTTAGTTTATAAGTCAGGCACACAGATTAATAGTAATAACTAATATGGAAAAGAACAGATATTGTAACACACTGCAGGAAAAGTTGTGAGTCTGTGCCTCCATAGTTGCTGTCTCTTGCCTCAAGTATTTTCTTGTACCGTGGCCACCCATCTTGTGATGATGTGAGATCCACACATCAGCCACACAACGGAATGTATGAGATAAACAACAGTGACACCATGAGAAACAGACTACAGGTGACCTTCAGAAGGCATGCCAAGTGCACGAACTGTTTACTTCTGGAGTTTTCCATGTAATCTCAAGTAGCTAAACCTGGAAAGTGAAGCCATCAGTACCCAGAATGTGGCCATGTCACATGACAGAAGCTGTTAGTTTGCTGCTTTTCTTCTCTCCCCTTTCGGTCACGCATGCTCCCCCATCAGCCTGGAGTTTTTCCAGTTTGCTTCAGTATCTTGAAGTCCTCTCAAGCCTTCCTTATGGCCGTCTACACCTGTCTCAGTTCACTCCTCAGTCTGCATGGATGTGTGCCACATTCTCCTTTGCTCATATTAATGAAATAAAATTAAAATTATAACAAATACAGATAAGCTGAAAATGACATCTGCAGCCACGACTTACATGCTGCCTCTTTGCCATCCCATCTTCTGCACGACTGTGTGCACCAGTGGTCACTTATCTTCCCGTATCTGAGAAGTAGCAACAGTCCTGGGAGAAAATGGCATTCTGTGTGGTGCCAGAAGAGGAGAAACACCTGCAACTACACAGTCAACAATTTAGCATTGTCCAATCCATTCGTTAGCACAGTTACCCAAGCTGATAAAAGCCCTTCTTCATTTCTAAACATTTATTTTATGTGTATGGGTGATTTGCCTGAATGTACGTATGTGCACCGCATGTGTGCCTGGTTGCCTGCGTAGGTCAAAAGAGGACATCAGATGCCCTGCAATTGGAGTTGTGGGTGACCGTGAGCCACTATGTGGGTGCTGGGAACCAAACATGAGTCCTTTGTAAGAGCAACAAGCGCTATTGACCACTGAGTCATCTCTCCAGTCTAGAGTGCCTTTTTGAAGGAGGAATAAAGGGGAGATGGAGGAGGAGAAGGAAGACTGAATTACAGACAACTTTGTGTTTCCTGCAGCCTTCTACTTCTGAGAACTGCTGAAGAGTCCAGACATGTTTTACTGGAAAGGCAGGGTTGGGTCTTAGTTGCAGCCCTAACAAAGGTACCGGAGTCTGAGGCATGCACCGTGTTCCCCTGCAAGACACTGTCCATAGAGCATACCCCACCTGAGACAGCCTAGATCTTGGTCTTGCTTTCCTGTACAGAACTGTCCCCGTTTACAATCGACTTCACAATGATGCAAAAGTAATTAGCCTTCAGTAGAACCCCTATATGGAGTCTGGATGTGGATCTTTTCTCAAGCTAACAATATGTAGGCAGAACTCTGAGCCTCACAATCATAAGAGGGAACAGTCATATCTGCACAGAGCATCCTGCAACTTAGGAGGGGCAGGGAGCAGGGGAAGTGTTGAACAGTAGTTTAGGTGGGTCAGGTGCATTTCTCCCTTTGGAAACTTCCAATTCAGATTCAATCCTAGATTTTATCAGGACATGAGTCTATTGCAAATTGATGAGCATCTGAATCCTAATGGCATGCTTTTGGGGTCCCACTGTGGTGACTGCATCCTCAATGCAGATATTTAATCTTGACATAACATGGGGTCAAATGACTAGGTGCTCTCAAATTTTGGCTCAGCTCTGTGCTGCTGGATGGTCAACATTGTACAAATGACATTCTCAAACGACTTGTCATTTTAAGATCGTCATGAGAACCAATGAAAGATCAATGAAAGCCTTTAAGCTTGGTGTGGGGTCCATTTGGTATATGTATGCTTAAAAATGTTTATTACTTGTTTCTAACATAATTCCATTTAAACCCTCTGTTTTTAACCACAGAAGTCACATTTCATAGAAAGACATATAAAGTCAATCTTTTCGACCTCAATAATTTCATATTTCCATGACAATTTTTGTCAGTGTAAAACAATAACCCAATTGTCCCTGTAGCCATATAATGTGGCTTTGAAATGATGCTAAACACTTAGTCTGTTACATGAGTATTGCTGTATTTTGGGTCTTGTGTGTGACCTTTGGGTCCAAAGGCCCATGTGTTGAAAGCTTAATGTCTGACTTGGTGTTACAGGGAGGTAATGCAGTTTACAAAGAAGGGCTTGGTGGGCTTAGGTCTTTAGAGACTGTGAGATCCTAGTGCTCTCTCTTACCTTCTCCCCTTCCATTTTCCCCATGCCCCACCATGGAGTTTGCTTCATTGCATGCTCCCCCAGGATGTGCTGGCCTACCATAGGCCCAGAAGGAATCAGGTCACCTGACCATGGACTGGAACCTCTGAAACTGCAAGCCAACCGGAACCTTTCCTCCTCTTCCATTGATGATCCTGTTATCAGTTAGTGCAGGAGCACCTACTACCAGACTGCTGTGATAAGTAAAAGGAGCAGAACTCTGCCCTGAGATTATGTGATGTCATACTTAGTAGAGATGTACGGGAGTTATTACCCTCAATTGTAGGACTCCCAAACACATATAAACTGAAGATACTCACAGACATTGGGAATGGAGACTGATCTCAGCCAGCTGCAGCTTGTCATTGAAGCATGCTCCTTCTGCATTGCATATGTCATGAGGGACCTTGCCTGTCCTCAAGGACCTCAGCTGTTACTTCCAGGGGCCCTGCTAAAAAAGCACTCCTCCGTGTCTAGTAGAATGTTCAGGTGCAGTCCCTTCCCCTGCTAATTGGATAGCTGGACTCTAATAATTCAATCCAAATGAAGCTGCCATCACTCTGCACTAGCGACCCTGCTTGCTGTGACATTTGTTCTCATTGTTCATTTTAAGCACCATGAAAAGGACAAAAAGAAAATCTCCCTGTATAGCAGTAAACCATGTAATGCATAGAAACTGTGTTTTTAAGATTGTCTTAAACATGAGATATGCCAGACAAATAAATCTTACTAAGATGTAATAAGTTACCTGGACAGGAACGGAACTGAGACTCAAAATGCACAGGTTCTAGGACTTCTAGGACCGGGATACTTAAATGACTACCTTCATCTCATCTTAAACCTTTCTTATAAAGGAATTAAAGCTTACTACCCTTTAATTAAAAATTCTTTGCTGTGTTAGGGTATTCAGGCTGTCAGTACAGGGGTTTAAGAGAATGGAGCCCACAGTGCAGAGGACAAATGTTAAAGAGGTTACCTACTTCAAGACCACATTGTTTTTAAAAATAAAATCTAAACCCTGTAATTAGAAACGAAGAGCTGTGACTAAGTCTCTCAAAACAACCAGGAAACCACAGGAATGTGTCTGTGAAACTTGCCCATCAAGTGGTTCATGCCATTGTCAGACCCACACCCAGCAATGGCCACTGCCCTAAAAAGTCTGACTGGCTGTGAGAGTAGGAACTGGGGGCTTACCTGACTCTTCTCTGGGAAATAAAGCAACTAAGCTTCAGTTAGCTGAGAGGCTGTGTTCTCTAACTCTGCATCTAGTGCATAACAGCAGGAACTTAAAGCTGGCCAAATTAACACCATCAAGATGGGATGACCGGGGCTCACAGGTCCTCTGACCTCAGAGCTGTTGTTAAACGTTCTCCAGCATACCTTGTTAGATGATCAATGTGTTCCAACTAAACATCCCAACTTCCAGATTGTGTCTTCCTCTTCATGAAGGCAGATCTCCCATGTTTTCAGTTACTTTCCCTCCCCCCTTTTAAAAATTATTTTATTTATTTACATTCCAGCCCCCATCCCAGTGCCCCCTCCCAGTTCCTCCTCCCACAGTTCCTCATCCCATTCCTCCTCCCCCTTGCCTCCGAGAGGGTGCTTTCCAACCCCACCAGGCAACCCCCTTCCCTGGGGCCTCAAGTCTCTCAAGAATTAGGCACATCTTCTCCCACTGAGGTCAGACCATGTAGTACTCTACTATATATGAGCTGGGGGTGGGGGAGCTCAGACCAGCCCCTCTATGCTCCTGGTTGGTGGCTCAGTTTCTGAAAGCTCCCTGGGGTCCTGGTTAACTGAGTCTGCTGGTCTTCCTATGGGATTGCTCTCCCCTTCAGCTTCTTCAATCCTTCCCCTAATTCAACCATAGCAGTCTCCAACTTCAAGCCAATGATTGGGTGTAAGTATCTGCATCTGTCTCAGTCAGCTGCTGGTAAGGCCTCTCAGAGGACAACCATGCTAGGCTCTTGTCTATAAGCACATCATAGCATAAGTAATAGTGTCAGGCCTTGGTGTCTGCCCCATGAGATGGATCCCAAGTTGAGCTGGTCACTGGACTGCCTTTCCTTCAGTCTCTTTTCCATTTTTTTACCTGCAGTTCTTTTAGACAGGAACAATTCTGGGCTAAACATTTTGACTGTGGGTTGGTAACTCCATCCCTCCACTTGAGGTCCCATCTATCTACTAGAGGTGGACTCTTGGAGTTCTCCATCCCCATTGTTGGGTACTTTGGCTAAGGTCACCATTGAGTCCTGAGAATATCTTACCTTTCAGGTCTCTGGTACTTTCTAGAGGATTCCCCACTCCACCGCACCCATGAGCCTGCATATTTCCATTCATTCTCCTGGCCCTCTGGGCTTCTCTCCTGTCCCACACCCCAATACCTGATCCTGTTCCCTGTTTACCTTCCCTCTCTTCTTTTCCACCCAGGTCCCTCCCTCCCTCTGCCTCCTGTGATTATTTTGTTTCCCCTTCTAGGTGGGATTGAAGCATCCTCACTTAGTCCTACTTGTTAAACTCCTTATTTAAATATATGAAATATATGCTTTAAATGACTCCATTTAGGAATTTTCAACTTTTGATATGAGAAGAGAGAGCATTGAATAGCAATTGTACTTTGGGTTTGAATTTGAACCTATCCCCAAGCTGGTGATATGGCCCCATCCTCCATCATGATGCTGGATCGTGGCAATATGTTATGGTACCCAGTCTGTATGCAATGACAGGGAACTGACACACTGCAGCATGCTGTGGCTAAGTTGTCAGGCACAGTAAATGACTTCTAATTTCCACTTTCGATGGGTAGGATATGGCCCATTGTAGGTAGAGGATCATCTGTAGAGCTCATGTCAACATGTGTGTAGATATGGTATGTATAGGGTATACACATATGCATGTGTATATGTGCATATAGATTTGAGATTAATAAATATTTCATGGGAGGATTAGAGGCCTAGTCTGAAGTGAGAACCAGAATACACGAGCAACCACTCGTGCTTCCAAGCATTATTCAGTGGACCTTTATTTTATGTCTTGCCTGGCTTTTGCCCAGGTCTCTAAATTCTTCCTCATTACATTGCTGCGTGATTTCCTGTTTGCTCTTTCTTCCTTCTTTTCTCTTTTCTTTTGCACTTACTTTCCTCATTGCTCTAGAATATCTGTAACATACATCAACTGCTACCTGATGTGTATTAACACACAGTCAGGCTTTAAGCAGGCACGGAATCCAGGCACAGAGTCAGAGGGGTAGGGACAAACACCAGGTAGAGGAGTCACAGCATAAATATCAAAAGCAATGCTCCAGAAAAAGAACTATCTAACAGCTTACAACATGTACAGCCCAATGTTAATTATAGTAAAATATTAAATTACTCATATTTTAGAAATACATAGATCTGACAGAAAGAAAAATAAGGAAAGATACTACAATAAAATTAGAAAGTTGTAACAGAGTAGTTTATTGAGAAATAAAAATATACCTTTCCAACAATCCTTTAAATAAACTTGAAAATCAGATTTAAAATTAACTATATCTAGAAGTCGATCAGATATTACCAGATAATCAGTTAATAATATTTTATATGAAACCAAACAGGGGAGTGGGGAAGGGTCTGAGAAAGTTAAAGCAAAAGAATTAGAGTCAAGGAAGATGCAATCAATAAAGATTAACTAAGCAGTTGATATAAATGAGAGAGCAAACATAAAAAAATAAAGACAAGTAAATTGTAAAGCTCTTTATTTGGGATGGCCATTAACATGAATAATCTTTCATAAACCAGAGAAGGGAGAAAACATAGTTAAAAACAGATTATAAGTAAACAGAATCAATGACACTTTAACATTAAAGTCAAAGCTTAAAGAAATTTAGCATTTCTCCAGAAAATATAAAATGCCACATTTTACCAGTGTAGAGGAAGAAATAAAAAATGTCACCACTACATGAGAGTCTTGGTGGTAAAAGGCTATCATTGAAAGGCCAGCTGGCTTTAAGCTGAGACTATCTAATGGCTCTTGATAGTTCATTTTAATGTAACATGCCCACAGCATATGAATGATGGAATTTTACTGGCTTGTTCACCAAAACTAGTGTAATCTTAACAACAAAAACAGATGAAATTAGAACAGTATCCAAATAACCTTACAGATGAATGGCATTTATGAGTTAAATCTCTGCTAAAATTCTTAGTAAAAGATTCAAAATTAAGTAATAAAGAATATAGAAAAGTTCAAGTTCGAACCAAAAATGATGAATAGCTAATTATCTGTGGGAAGAAAGCTCAACAACTCAGTTGTTGGTCAGGGTTGTCCAAGAGACTTCCAAAACACTTATGTATTGCTATTGTCCTTGGTTGCCCCTAGAGGTGGGAGGTAAGTCCCTATTGCTGAAGCTACCATGTCCTTCAGACACAGGGCCCAGAAGACCCAGAGTTGGAACGGACCTGAAAGCCTCCTCCATTCAGACTAGTTTTCACAGTAGCAGAAGGTACCACTGAAGCTTCCAAAGGAGTCTATCATCCAACAGTCCTACCAAGCTTTCATGTCTATGAACCACAACCACAACCAGCATGGCACAATAATCCTAAGGGTGCAGTAGTGGCACAGGTAACTTGGCAGTAACCAACAGCTCTCTAACAGGTCTTAAGTAATAGGGAATCCTGCCTGGTACAGCCAACTACCCACGACAAGTTAAGTCATAGATCTTGGAGGCAAACTTACAACCACCACTTTACTAAACCAGCATTAATCCCCAACTATATTCTTTTTGTCTTTATACCCACAGACACGTGTGTAGATTGAGACCTTTATAGAAAACCACAACCACTCAAAATGTACAGTGGTGGAGCTCAATCACAACAGATGCATCTACAACAACATTCCTATACCTAAGCTTCATGGAACATTGTAGAAGAGTGGTCAGAAAGACTGTAAGACATGAAGGATCAGGGAGTTTGTTCTGAGATTATATCTTTTAAGAATGTCAGAGACTACACCCATAAAGTCTCACCAATATGACTGTCTAAAAAATGATCTGAACAAAACAACATCAGACATACCTAAGTGGGTGGGGCAAAGTCCATGAGGCCTGAACCCTACACAAAAGTCTATAGGCAACTAAAGAATGCTGAGAGTGGGAGGGAGAGTCTTCCTCAGAGAGATCACACCAATTGCTCAGCCCTGATAACATACATACAAACAACATTAACATTGTACAGGCTGAGCAGATACTTAGGAATATACATGCAAGATACAGATATGTGCATATATATGCATGTAACAACAACTAGTAAAGAAGAGGCTATGAATTTGAAAGGGAGCAAGGAGAGGTATAGGGAAGGGTAGAGGGCAGAAAGGGATGAGAGAATTATATCATTTCAATAATAAAAAAAAATGTTACAGAAACTGAAAACTTTTATTTAAACAAAGAGGCGGGGAACAAGGAATCAATTGGCTGTCAGTGGGATGGAGAAGTCAGTTCAATAAAGTCAAAATGCTCAATGTGTAACAGGGGACACTTCCATAAACCCCAAAAGCATTCTAGAACACTGGAAAAGGGTTAAACTTATTTCAGTTAACAATAGGAGCCTGCAGGGATTCCCACAAACACCAGTGCAGTTCAACACAGCCTGGCACATGAAATAAGAACACAGCCCAGAAATACTGCAGAATGACTTCATAGATTCTTTCTCTGCTGAAGATACGATTCTGTGAACACAAAATCCACCCTTCCTGTTGGGGGTGGTATCCAAATTAGATCAAGAAGTTTCTAAAGTAAATATACAAAAGTTAATAACACATTGTGAGCTAATAAATCCATGAAAATGGGTACTGGGGGAAATGCTGTATTTGTCATAGGGAATAAATCCATAAAGTAGTTTAAAATCCAATAAGAAACACTGTTCATGCTACATAAAGAAAACTGTAAAATCTTATTGACCAATACAAAATAAAGTCTAAAGCAAAGGGGAAAACGGATTGTTATTTCAAGAAAAGATTTAGTCTTATAAAATGTCAATTCTTTTTAAAAAAAATTAGTATGCAACACAATTGGATTTAGGGGAAGTTTCATTAAATAAAACAATCCTACCATTCAAATGCAAAAATAAATGCCACAAAGTAACAAGAAAAAAGTTTTTAGTGTGGTGAGCCAAGCAGAAGTGGGAGGCCTGGCCTTATCTGCTGCTAAGACACAGCAGAAAGTCGTTATAACCAAAATAAAATAACATTGGCATTGAGAGAGACAGCAGATTAAAGAAACAAAACAGAGAAGCCAGGAACAGATCTCAGTTGCTACAAAAGCATAATAGGGACACAGTTGGTGTTCCAGTGCTGTGGGGAGAGGCAAGTTTATTGAGCAAATGATGCTGGCACAGACAGCGATCCATCTGGCAGAGACATTTCAAGTGCCCCTCATACTAGGCATGAAGCAAACACAAAAGGAAGCAAAAGCTGAAATGGAAATAAGGTAGCAACAATAATAATCCGGAGCAAGCTTTAGAAGGGTATTTCAGAGTGAACAGGTAGGGTCTTAACAAACAAAGGGGGAGGCAGAAGGAGGGGAGCTCGGGGGACACAGAAATCAGTTTAGAATAGCTTGCATGTAATATAGTGTTATAGTATAAATATGCATATTTGATGATAGAAGAAGTTCACTAAATAAGGGAGAAGTTGAGACCCTTCTCCTTGTGAGACTGTGCTCAGGACTCACAGCAAACAGAACCGACAGGTGCTCAGATCTATTATACAAAACAGTTGGTGTTCACACAGAAGCTATGAACGGTCTTTCCAACGCTTCACCTCCCGTCTGACTGACTTAGACCACATCATACAATGAAAATGCTGTGCCCATAGTTGTTACTCCTAGAAAAAGTCTGTACAGGTTTGGTATAGACACACTTACATTTTTAAGAATATCTTTACCTATAATTTATGTTTCCCTCTTTCTTCTCTCATTCTATTTTATTTTGGTCCACTATAAACATTGTTATGATTACTCAAAAGTCTGTAATCCACTGACAAGTTTTGTAGACTGGGTTGCTGCCTATGAGCTGTCTGGTGTGAATGGAAGACTGGCTGCACAAATAAATGCAAATGACAGAATCCTCTGGCACCAAAATATCTTTAATGTCTAAAGAGAATCAAACACAAAGAAAGGGAAGTGTCCATACTATATACTGCACTTCTATGAATTGTTAAGGTGGATACACAGAACCCTAAAGTCAAACAGGCCATGGAAGTGAGATGACATCATAGGCTGTAGAAGTGGCATGACATCATAGGCCATGGAAGTGAGGTGGCATCATAGGCTGTGGAAGAGTGATGACATCATAGGCTGTGGAAGTGAGGTGGTATCATAGGCTGTGGAAGTGAGATGATGTCATAGGCTATGGAAGTGAGATGACGTCATAGGCTGTGGAAGTGAGGTGGCATCATAAGCCATGGAAGTGAGATGAGGTCAAGACATATGTCCAGGTGGTCAGCACTGTACAAAAACATGCTCAATTCCCCTGTTGTCAGGAAAATGGGTAAAGTTCAGATCAGTTATTACTCTTGTAAATGTATAACACCCACATAAAACCATGGCAACATTCAGGCAGGGGTGTGTGCTGAACTCTTTTGTGGCCCTTAGGGAGAGCATCAGTGAAAGTTAGTAAGAACTCTCTCATGATCCCAGTGGGAAGGACAATGGAAGCTGGTAACGCTTTCATAGGTCCTGGTGAGATTATCAATGGGATTTGGTCAAGAAATGTGTCATGGTCCTGGTATGACTTGCAGTAGAAGTTTAAGACAAAATCTCCCCCAAGGTTCTGGTTAGCACATCAGTGGCTGCCATTCTGCTAAGCATTCTGGCAATGTCTCTCCAAAGAAAACCTAGTCATCACAATGGGCAGCTCACAGTCAGCTCACAGTCAGCAATCCAGTCTATGAAAGTTGTCAGGGTATTCCAGACTTTAAGCCAATCATAACAACGTTTGTAGTGGACCAAAATGAGAGGAGAAGAAAGAGAGAAACCTAAATACCAAAAGAGAATCTTGAACAATTTTTTTAATAAAATGTTGTGGCAAACATATCATACACTCTGTAAAGAAGAGTTGTAGAGCTGTTTTCTAGATGGCACCCCAAATCTGGAGTGAACCCAGATGCTTGTCACAGGGAAGTAAACGGACAGAAGCTCGTATACTCATAAAATGAAAGGTTGTTCAGGGCGGGAAATTTATAATATTGCAACAGTCTGGTGGGTTGTCAAGAGCATCACACTGTGCAGAAAAACCGTTCTCACGAAAGTAAAAGAGGCAGTTCTAGATCCAACAAAAGCAACCAATCCACAGTGGGAAAAATTCCAAGGTCATTTTGGATGAAGTTGGAAAGGAGGTGACTAGAAAGAGCAGGGAGGGTCCCCTTTGTATTCTGTGTATTCTGTCTGGGCAGGGAACCTTTATCAAAGCTACCTTTATCAGAGCTCAACTGATATGCTCAAAGCATATCACATATCACAAAGCATATCACAAAGCAAAACACAAATTGTATGCAAAATTTACCTCCGAAGGAAAATAAATATCGCACACTAGATAATGGCATACCTGCATGCAAAGTGTTTGGGGAGAAGCATACTGACTTTGTAGCTTCTTTAGACACTTATCAAAAGACCAAGATGGTTAGACAGAAAGCTAGCTAGAAAGCTAAGTACAGGATAGGCATCCCCAACCTAATAGGTTTTGAAATCCAAAGCACCCAGCATAATACCACAAATCAGAATTGATCACTACATAGAAAATATTGTTTCACATTCAAAATTATTATTAAAAACATCTGATATTAAAAAAAAAAAAAATACAGGCCGGGCAGTGGTGGCGCATGCCTTTAATCCCAGCATTTGGGAGGCAGAGGCAGGCGGATTTCTGAGTTCAAGGCCAGCCTGGTCTACAGAGTGAGTTCCAGGACAGCCAGGGCTACACAGAGAAACCCTGTCTCGAAAAACAAAAACAAAAACAAACAAACAAACAAAACAAAAAAAGTGATATTGCTTTAGAGTCTTATGTAAATGATGTTTATGAAACACGAATAAGTTCTGTGTGTTTGCTTCACCTTACCACTTCTGGGGGGAAGTATTGGATTCTCTTAGATCTATATTCACTGATTTGGAGGGGAATCTACCAGAAAGGAAAGATACAACAAATGGCTACCTTCTTCATCATACCATGTACATTTTCTGGTATATGTGTGGAAATACTCTGCTTAGTTGCATGAACACAAAGAATAAGAAGTGAGACCTGTAGGAAAGATGTTAGCAATAGAACAAGAAACATGCAGAGATAGTCAAGATTAGCAGCTGCTGACAGACTGCTACTAGCACAAGGTAGCAAACGTTCAGGCCATGTTAATTTTCTTATAGCTTCCTGTGCTGTTTTTAAAATCTCTACTGTGATCATTTGCCACAGTGTAATTTTAAAACTATTTTTATTTCTGGATAAACATAAAATAAACCAAAGGAAAAAATCTCTATTCTTATTTCAGAAAAGTCCCCAGAAATCATCTTAGCCTTGGGCACTGCAGAAAGGCTTTCTGTGGGACTCAGTTTATCCTCTCTGCTGCAACAGAACAGACTCCACACCAGAATCAGGAATATCCACCACCAAGCTCTGTTCTTCTGGGTCTCCAGTCTGTAGAAACAGAACCCTCTGGAAATATTAAAGCTTTAACTCTCCCCATACCTGAGTGGAAGCTAGAATCACTCCCTTGTGGTCTGCCCTGGGCTGTCAGCAAACTTGCCCTGTGTCCCAGCCTTAAGAATTCAGGCATGCAGTAAGACACAATTAGAGATGACTGTGTCTAACTAACCAACTATGTACCCATCCTACTGTTGCTGCAGGTGAAGGGCAGCACAAAGGAGTTTAGAGAGGCAAGCCTCACCAGGGCTATTTCACAATTAGGATTCCAGGGTTCTAGAACATAGAGCTCTGAGCCTATGGACAGAAAGGCAGGGACAGGAAGTATTACCAGGCCACCAGATTTTGGGCAGGCCTCCAAGAACTGAACCAGTAGATGAAGGATGCAGTCTGTTTCGCTCTGTCCAGAGAAAGTGGGTTATGATTCCTAGCTCTGCCCAACTTAGTAGTGCCAACTTCTTGGGCTCCTACTTGACCAAATCCATGGAGGTGGCAACCTAGGCCACTCAGCAGGCAAAAATAAATGTATTTCAGGTGGAGCTGGAAGGAAGCTATGAGCCTGCAGACTTCTTGAATATACACCACATATAAGTGTCTAGGCAATCCCAGGGGCTCAGAGAAATCAAGCTTAGACACACAATGGCTATATGGACCTTGTGTGGGAAGATCATTACTCCTTGCTTGTTTATGATTCCTCGGGCCTTTTTTATCTGTGTCGCTCAGCATCTTAGAGTGCTGCCTAAGCGTGCTGCTTCCCAGCTTGCACAAGTGGCCTACCTAGCAGTCTAGGCAGGTCTTGGTCAAGGCAATATATAAATGCATCCACATACTATTTGAGGTAGCAGTAAGTGACATCTGTAAGCAATGGTTCCTTTTGCCCAGGTGACACCCAATGACATATCACCCTGCCAAGTAACTGAAATGGCTTTGCTTCAGCACTCTCTACAAACAGTAGCTTCACCCCATAACCTGGGTGCTGATTGCCATTGGCTGAATACCCTCATAGAGGCAGGGGGAGGGGAGAGGGCTGGCATGGGGGTTTCCAAAGGGGAGGCCTAGAAAGGGGAAAACATTTGAAATGTAAATGAAGTATCAAAAAGAAAAAGAAAAATTAAAAAAATAAAGAAACTAATGAATGGTGGACACCTGACCATGTGACCTCTGGGGACACATCAGTATCAATGCTCTATAGTAGCCTTATCTAATAAAGTCCTATGTTTACAATAAAAAAGTATGTATCTCAAAGGGCGTTCGTATCTGCTGCCTAAAGTAGATGAAAAGTTAGAAACAACCTAGAATATTTTAGTCCGCCATCCTGAGAGTCTGTGTAGCACAGGAACAAAGACCATATATTTAGGGGGAGACTGGCTGCTGCCACTAGCTATCGGACTATACGCAGATTAACAGATCTTAGTCTCAGCCTCAGCCATACATTGGAGATATCATTGACTTCGGGGGCTGACAGAGATTTAAACAAGGTGATACCAATTGGGGATGGTGAGCAGTTTTGTTATTGTCAGTTATTAAATATGAACACTTTGAAATCATTTTGCAATTGTTCTAAAATGCAGAGCAGCTGCCTAGATATTATGTTTCCACCTCAATTAATTACTGACAGGAGGGTGATGGTGCTGTTGAAGTAACTCTGGGTCATTAAATGATATTCCCAGATATGACATAGATGAAAATATGAGCGAGAGAGAGAGAGAGAGAGAGAGAGAGAGAGAGAGAGAGAGAGAGAGGGAGAAAGAAGCAAGCAACAAGCACAGCTATGGTCTCTCTACAAGAAGCATAGTTTCTTGACCATAAGAATGATACTTTAACCAACTTGGGTTTTGTCTTACCATAAAGAGCAAGAATGTACAGAAAGTCACTAGGCTGAGTTGTATGACCTTGTCACTTATTAACTACTCCACTTATCTAAACATTTGCTTGCCTGTTCTCCTGGGCCATTGTCTGCACTGGGCTGGCCCTGCCCCTCCTGAAGCCGTACTATCTGTAGCAGTGTGGGGTACCGTGAACAGCAGGGGTCCAGTCTTGTCTTTCTTGTGTCTACAAAGTCATGGGGTTCTGACCCGGTGACTGTCTAGGCATTTTAAGCTCAAACCCCCTTGTAGTTTTCTGACCAATCTCTTGTTTTTTCTGTCTCACTGTCCAGAAAGTTTGGTCTCTGAGACCACATTCTCCTCCCTGATCAGTGTTTGCACACTTATAGGATGAACTCTGCCCTTTCTCAAACAAAAACTAACTTACTGGGAACAGCTTTCTTCCCTGTTTAATTTTTTTTTTTTTTTTTTTTTTAGTGAAAAATGGATTGTATAATTCTCTGCTAAAATGAAACAAGAGTGTCACTGGTACCTTGCAGAACAGATAAGGAAAGCTTCCAAGGGGTAGTAGGGGAGCAAATGCATTTCAAGTTGTAGAAACGTGACTTCAAGCGGATGTGTATGGCTCTCCCATTGGCAAGATATGGCACTAGGTTTCAGAGCTAGCAGGTAGCTATGACAGTCCACTCCCAAAGCCAGCTGATCCTAGGAAGTGTCTAAAGATAGACTAGGATGCAAAGACCAAGACTGGATGCTGTCATCATAATGGAATATGCTGAGAGCAAAATAATGGTCTGCCAATCGAACAGCTGCTCTCTGGAGTCACAAGATGTTTTCCTCATTTGTATTTTACATCAAACATTCACAATGTTGTTTTGGTAGAAATCTACCCAACCACTCTACATGGCGTACTAATGGAGAAAAGCACTTTCCTTATTGGAATGATCTGTGACACCTAAGAGTCCATTGTGTGGAAGCTGGTATTGCAGGCGATCTGAGCCTTGCAAAAAAAGAGAATGAGTGGCAAGACGTAAGTTCAAACTGCAGAGCTTGCTATTTGGATATTTGTTCCACAACATGACAGACTGGCTTCCAGAGCAAGCCCGCCTCCTGCATAGGGTTCCTTATATGCCCAGCCTGGTTTTGATTCTAAAGTAGGTCTAGCAAATTTATTGTAATCAGGTAGTGTCTGAATCAAGGGCCTGTAAGAAGGAAAGTGTCATGCAAATATATGACCCCACCATATCCCTTGGGTGGAATCACATACATGCATGTAGTAGAATGTTCCATTTGTGTCTAAGATGTACATTACATGAGTCTTCAGATGGACACCTAACAAACTCCTCAGCAGAACTGTGCAAGGGTACAGTTCCATGGTCTCTAATTACGTCATCATAACTGAATGTTTACTTTCTGATCTCAGCATGGAGTACTGGGGTAGTCACCTTTGGATGAGCTTAGCCAAAGCCTGGGCAAGTGCCAAGTAATAGCCTATGCACCCTTCCTGTTAGAAGAGAGCCAACAGCTAGGCACTCACTTCCCAGTCTATATCAGCCAGGGTCTTCCTACAACCTCTGTGCCCTGATAAGAGCTCACATGAATGACATTCTCACGGTGTGCCAAAAACTATGTCCAGGTCCCATAGGTACATGCAGCATTCCCGAGAGAGAATTACAGTTATTACTTTGAAAAGCAAAGAGTGCTTAGCTCAGCATAGTGACACCCTCCTGTAATCCCAGTGCTAGAGAGGCCAAGGCAGGAAAATTAGCTAAAGTGAGACCCTGTCCCCAAAATATCAAGAGATGGAGTGGGATGGGAGAGAGAGACAGACTGACAGAGACAGACAGAGCAGAAAAAGAAACTGAGACAAAGACAGAAAATGAACAAAGGGACAGAGACAGAGTTGTAGAGGCAGAGGCACAGAAACAGAGAGATCGACACCCTGTAGACTGTCTTTCAGTCTCTGCTGGGGGTAACTCTGGGGCCATTAAATCATCTAGTCAGAAATCAGTGAGGTTCTTAGCTTAGCAATTCATTTAACTAATTTTTTTAATGCAAGTGAAAATTCTGAATAATATTATCTATAAAACATTGACTAATTTGGAAATACATTGATGAAAAATTTAGAATTAAATGATAGCTAACTTCAACAGTTTTATGGAATCCATATTGAGAAACTGTTGGCAACAGGATAGAATAGTGAGTCTCAAGAGAGGAAAGCGGAGGGCTGGAGAGATGGCTCAATGGTTAAGAGCACTGAGTGCTCTTTCAGAGGTCCTGAGTTCAATTCCCAACAACCACATGATGGCTCACAACCATCTGTGATGGGATCCAATGCCCTCTTCTGGTGTGTCTGAAGACAGCGACAGTGTACTCATAATGCATAAAATAAATAAATAGATCTGCCAGGCAGTGGTGGCACATGCCTTTAATCCCAGCACTTGGGAGTTCAAGGCCTGCCTGGTCTACAGAGTGAGTTCCAGGACAGCCAGGGCTACACAGAGAAACCCTGTCTCGAAAAACCAAAGGGGGGGGAGGGGTAGATTGACACCACAAGAAGTACCCATAGTGTCTGAAATTTTTTTTTGCTTTCTACAACTGAGGGTGGAGGTGCTAATAGGCCCCAGTGAGCAGTAGAATACAGTGTTGTTGTTCAATATCTGACAACACACTGGACACTTCTCCAAACAAATAGTTATCAAATCCAAAATGACAATAGTGTTGAGATTGAGAAGAGGCAAGAGATAGGAAGGTTAGTTTTCATAAGTATAGGAAGATAGACAGATGGATGGATGGATGGATGGATAGGTGGGTGGATGATGGATTGATGGATGGAACAATGGATGAGTGGATGGATGGGTGGAAGGATGGGTAAGTGAATGGATAGCTGGAAGGATGGATGAGTGGATGGATGTGTAGAAAGATCTACTAACAAGAATGTGATTGAGAAATCACTTTGAGTCAGAAGGCTGATTCAAAGGCCTTATCTTTTCAGTTTTGGTATTTAAATTAGAAAATGTGTCATTCTTCATGCAAATAAAAGGGTTGAGAAGAAAAGCAGACATTTCTCTGTCTTTGGAAATGTTGCATTTGAAACTGCTCTGATACTTCTAAACAAAATATTGGCAAGCATTTAAAAACAGAAGGCTTGCTGTAAGTCAAGCAAGGTTGAAGTCCCACTATAGTGATGTGGGAAGTAGGTAAACCTTTAAGAGGCAAGGTGTAGAGGGGCTTCATTAAGGAGTTAATGTAGCTCTCCCAAGAAGCTATATTAAAAGCCCTGCTCTCCCCTTGTCTGACTTGCTGTCACACTTGCCATCACCATGATGCCATCTACTGTGCCATGAAAGAGGTAAGAGAGCCTCAGGCACAGTGTCAGCTGAGGCACATGGCTTTCCAAGGAATTTCAACTTCACAAAACTTCCTTTTTAATGAATTTTTCAGCCTCGGATATTTCATTATAGTAACAGAAAATAGATTAATACAGGACTATAAACAGAATAAATGTGGAGCTGTCTGTCACAACTTGGAAGTTGTGGCTCAAGGACTGTTACTAAGGGCAAGACAATAGTAGCACTGATAGAACACTGGGCTTTAGGAAGGAAGAACTGAGAGAAAGGGGAGTGATAAGGAGACAGAAGAGGACTACAAACATTACCATAGCCCAGGAAAGGACAGTTCAAAGGACAAGAGTGTGACCATCAAAAGTAAATCTCACAGTTTATACAGACACATAAACTTTGTAGCTCAAATCACCATGGCTTGAAGGCCGGCTGACCATCTTCAGACATAGAATACATGCAGAGAATCTGGGAGGCGACAACCAAATGAAACGGAGGCACACTGGGCCGACAATGGACTTGAGAAGTAGAGAATCAGGTGTGGCAGATAACTAGGTCTGGGGCAGTTAACTGAAAGACAGTTTCTTCCTAAAGGAAAACTGTTTAACAGTGTTCTTGAAAGAGGAGGAGGACGAAGAGGAGGAGGAGAAGGAGGAGGAGGAGGAAGAGGAGAGGAGGAGGAGGGGGAGGAGGAGGGAAGAAGTGGTGGTGGTGATGGTAAGAATAAACAGGAAAACAGGCAACACACATTTGTAATCCCAGGGATATAGAAGGCTATACATCTACGGCCTGTTCTGGATACATAGTGAGACCTTGTCTCAAAATATCAGTAGGACTGGGGAGATGGTTCAGTTGTTAAGGTCACTGCTATGTAAGTATGAAGACTTGAACTTAGAACCCCAGCACCCATGTATAAATGTGGGTGCTGGAGAGATGGTAACAGAGAATCCTCATATTATATTATATTATATTATATTATATTATATTAGTAGTCAGTCTAGCCTAATGTGTGATCTCTGAATTCAGTGAGAGACTCTGCCTCATAAAACAAGGTGAAGTGTGCAATTGAGAAAAGAGACTCAACATTCATTTCTGGCCTCCACACATGTGCACACACATGCAAATGCACTCATACACATGAATACATACAATGCACAGATAATAATAATAATAATAATAATAATAATAATAATAATAATAACAACAACAACAACAACAACAACATGAGGAAAGTAAGAAGGAATAGCTAAAAAGACTCAATAGCATCAACTTTCTTTTGTCATTAGAAAGAAGAATAGTTATAAGTATTTGAAATGTCCAAATAACAAGAAAAGCTTCACTTAACAAATGTCCATGATCTGAGAATGATCAAATACTGAAATTTATTTCCTAATCTTCCTGAAATTCCCAGAATCTTCTGGTTCTATTCAAATTAAAATAAACAAAGCTGCAAAGATAGCTGGACATCATCATAGCCAGCCAGCCCCAGCAATAGCTGTAAGTTCCTTTCTGCTTTCCTATTCTGATTAGATCTTAAAACTTCCCAGGGAACTTACACAAGGTGTTTGGCATGAACTCATCAGCAGATGCCTATAGTCTAAAAGCAAGAGTATAGTGACCACTTAGAAAATTTGATTTTGTGCTAAGGAAAAAGATGATAATAGTGACCTAAGGTGGTGGGAGTGACACACAGACTGAAACAGTTAGGAGAATGGTGACTCCAGTTAAGGAGTGCACCAAGTGGCTTCTTTTCTGCTTTCCACTGCCTAGAACCAGAATTTAGTTACATAACCATCCTCTGTAAAACTTACCTCACAGTCAGAAACCAAAATCCAACCACAGAGATTGCAAAAGTATTTCCACATTGTAAACAAAATCCAGAGATCTCAATCAAGAGCATCGTCAGCCTAATTATTCTGATGGCTTGAAAGAAAGTTGAGTCTATCCAGACAGGCATCTTACCTTCTTCAAGAAGATTTGATGTCAAACTCAGTTTGTTTAAAAATGTATAGGCAGTACTAAAATTCAATCATTGATTTCATTTACTAATTGTATGTGTGTATACAGGTATATATGAATATATATGTATTTATGAATATGTATATATGTGTGAATTGTATATGTGTATGTATGTACATGTGCATACATATATGTATATTAGCCAGTGGGGGCAGCATCAGAGAAGTGATCTGCATAAAGCATTCCAATCACTCTGATCTTTACAACAAACAAGTATCAGAGTCATTGTTACTTCATCTCCAATGTAATTTTCTTTCCATTCTTGAGAGATGACAAAAGACATTTGGTACATAGTGTTACCAATTTATGTTCAATCTTCAAAAGTACATTAACTAAGAATGGCATGCATAGATTTGGATGATGATAGATAGATAGATAGATAGATAGATAGATAGATAGATAGATAGATGAAGTGCAATTAGACTTGTTTGTCTAAGCATTTTTCCAGAAACAAGTTCTAGCTTTAGGAAACCTCCAATCCTTTCCCAAAACCACAGAGAAGCCTGAATTCCTCCCTCAACCCCTACAATGCAGAAAGAGAAAGGGCTTTCCTGTGAAGGCCTGGATAGAGATAAGCAACATGACTGCAGCCTGCTCACCATCCTAACATGCAGGCTACCAGGTCCAGGAAGGTGGACTATAGAGGACAGGACAGTGGGGCTTGACTTGGCCAGGCTCTCAAGTATGCCAATTACCAGACAGAACTTGAAGAGGAAGCTGAAGAGCATCAGAGCCACAGTCAGCACTAACCCAGGGAGACATGTCTCGCCTGTGGGCCTCTGAACTGACCCTGGATAGTACGAAGCACAGAGAAGAGCCACCAGAAGTGCCTAGGACAAATTGTATGATTCTTTTGTCCCACCTCTCTCTGAAGAGTCTGCTAGCTTTCACTTTCACAGTCAAGGAGGCATCAGTCACCCTACAAACCTTGATGAACGTCAAACACCAAGAGTACCAGACCTGGTAACATCAGGGTTTCAGATGCCAGCACCCTGGTAGAGTCCCCAAAGCCACCAAAATGCTACTTTTCCTTTCACCCAAGTCCCTTCTCATTAGAGTTTGAAGACAAGTGACAGTGACTTCCAACACATAGATGGTCTTCGCTTTGTTCAGTCTCATAGCAGACAGCACCCTCCACTCTATCCAAACTATCTTTATAGCTTAGAAAGAAATATAAAATCCTTTTATTAACATGGCAACTAGTGATGGTATAAAACTGCCTTCTTTCTAGCTATTATGCTGATGCTGGGTATTTGACAAGAATCTGCCCTGCAGAAATGGCCCTGGAAGAAAAGAGCAAAAATAAGAACATCGACAAAGCATTCACACCATACTAAATTTAAACTTAAATCCAGGTGTTCTTTAACATAGAAACAAATATGTCCTCTCATATCTCTCCGCATCGGCTGACCTGAAGTTCTTAACACAGATAGGGACCATCGTCAGAGCAAAGCCAAGTTAGAAAGGAGAGAAGGCGGCACACGTGTAAACATTCCCTCCATTCAGTGATAAGACTGGCGAATCGATTTCAGAAACTGCAGTAAACTAGACCACATCTATCCTGCTTGGTGAGTCAGTCAGCATTCTGTTAGCAGAGCAACAAAAAAACTACTATGGAGATAATGGACTCGCTCCAGAAAAGGGTTGTCTTGGCCTATGTTGGTGCATGGTTGGAAAGCTAATAGTTTTGGGGGATGCATGTAAACAGCAAATCACAGCAGAAGAGCTCATGACCAAATACTCTACTCAAAGCAGGAAAGCAAAAGCAAGGAAGAGGAAAGGAGTGTCTCCAATCCCTACAGAGGAACTTCTACCAGGCTGCACCTCTTAAAGGCTCTAGCACCTCTCAATAGCATTCTACCTTAATGCAGGGCCTTGGCACTCCAGACCCTAACTTCAGAGGTTCATAATAGATTTATGTAGTGAAGATGTTTTAGGGCTAAGGATGCACTTCAGTGATAGAGCACTTACGTAGGGTGTCCAAGGAACCAGCATCACATAGTCACAGTTAGAAGGACCATATCCTTCCAAAGTGGTACTTTATAAATGTGTCACAAGGGTGCCCCAATGGACATTTCAAGGAAACACTGCTATAGTAAGAGCCCATTTGAGCACAGAATCCATTTCCCTGAAATTCTCAACTAAGATCCAATGGGTCTCAGGTTCTCTATTCATGAAACATTCTAAGGTCTCTAGACTGTTTCTTTGAAATACTTTAGTGTATCCACCTGTGGTTTGCTTTCACTGATGGTTTGCTTAGTAAAGCCTTTCTTCATAGATAATCCTAAGGCAAATTCTGCCTAGGTCTTATGTTAAGCATGGAAAGGTCAGGGTGAGCAAGGTTCTAAGCAAGGAGTGTTTAATGTTATGAATAAGCATGAAGAAATAGAAAGAAATCCTCATATCTACCACCATACTGAGCATACTTACTCCAGGAAATAGCAAGGGACTGCATCATCCAAAGCTTGCTTGAGCTCTTTGGCTCTGTTCTCTCTCCTCATTCTCTCCCCTAATTCCTGATACCCTAACATAGATCACGTGGAATAGTTGCTCACTTATGCTGGTTCGATGTCCTCATCAAAGTCTGCATTTAAGAAAGGTTCTAACACAGAAATCTCACCATGGGTCGGCAATCACATAAAGTTTTCAATGTTCTGTCCTGAAGATATTATAATGGAGCAAAAAGTCAATTGGTGATTAAAGACAACAGAAAAGCTGGGCTAAAGAGCATTGGAGATGGCACTAGATGATGCTGGGCTCCTGAGAGAGGGTAATGATGGCTCACGACCACATAACTGTATAGGAACCACATCAGGTAAGCACCAAGGTCTCTGAGGCATCAGGACACTTTATCAGACTCCCCAAATCCCTCCTTCTAAGTGTTAAAAAAAGAAATTACTGAAAGCCACTTAGCAACCGATTTCTTTTTTATTTTTTTATTTTTGATACTTTATTTACATGTCAAATGTTTCCCCCTTTCCAGATCTCCCCTTTGGAACCTCCCTATCCCCTCCCCCTCCCCCTGCCACTATAGGGGTATTTCCCCACCCACCCACCCATCCACTCTCTTCTTTCCTCCTTGGCATTCCCTTATACTGGGGGATCTAACACCCTCAGGCCCAAGGGCCTCTCCTCCCCCCGATGGCTAACAAGATCCTCCTCTGCCACATATGTGGCCAGCACCATGGGTCCCTCCATGTGTATTCTTTGGTTGGTGATCCAGTCTCCGGGAACATCGGGAGGTCAGGCCAGTGGATACTGTTGCTCCCTCCATGGGGCTGCAAACTCCTTCAGCTCCTTCAGTCCCTTCTCCAACTCCTCCATCTGGGACCTCACGCTCAGCCCAATGGTTGCTGTGAAGTGACTCTTGGGTATTCTGAACTTTTGGGCTAATAACCACTTATCAGTGAGTATATACCATGTTCATTCTTTTGTGACTGAGTTACCTCGCTCAGGATGATATTTTCAAGTTTCATCCATTTGCCTAAGAATTTCATGAAGTCATTGTTTTTAATAGCTGAGTAGTATTCCATTGTGTAAATGTACCTCATTTTCTGTATCCATTCCTCTATTAAGGGACATCTGGGTTGTTTCCAGCTTCTGGCTATTATAAATATGGCTGCTATGAACATAGTGGAGCATGTGTCTTTATTACATGTTGGAGCATCTTCTGGGTATATGCCACGGAGTGGAATAGCTGGGTCCTCAGGTAGTATTATGTTCATTTTTCTGCGGGTCCACCAAACTGATTTCCAGAGAAGCAACCAATTTCTTAAGACTGTCCCAGAAGGTACTGTCACTCTCAGGATGGGTAGGCTCAACATGCTGGACCCAGGTGTCTTCTTTGCACATCTGAAAAGGCAGTACCAAATACTACTAGATACTCTGAGCATCTCACAAGCTCCTACTCTGTGCCTGATCATGTTCAGACACTAAGGAGATGTGGATATGAGGTAAGTCCTCTGCCCTATGTCACTGGTATTCATAGGACAGAGAAAGACAGAACCAGCAGGCAAATGAGTGTACGTGTTATGCCACAATTGACTCTGCCAAGATAGAAGGAGAAAGGGGAGCATGGCACTGTCCTGTGTTCTATCAGATGTTTAGTAGGACCGTGGGCCCCTGCCCTCTAATCTACACAATACCTTCCTTGTGACAGAGGTTAAAGGTCTCCTCAGGGCAAACCTCCCAGTGGGTCACTCAGGCCTAATAATCCTTCCAGTTCTCATCTCTCACCCTAGAGTTCTCACTCTCACTCATAGAGTGGCTCACTTGAGCCATGGGAGAGATAACAACTCATCCCAGGAAGGGCTAGCTTTTTCCGAGAAACACACAGCCTGTGGTACAGTATCATCCCACTTCACCAACCTGAAGACGGCTACTTTGGGAGCCACTGTTTCTCTTACACTTTCCACAAGGTTAAACACTAGAAAGATGAGCTTTCTTGACCATACTTACTGTTCACTGCTTTTAACAAAAAAGTGCAAAGTTCAAGCCGCAGACACTAGTAGACAAGTCTCTCTCTGCAAAGCAACATGAATTCAGCCACAGGGTATCAAAACAAACATCCCTTACCCCAGACATTACAGTGGGGGAGGGGAAGGAAGGGTGCAGAGAGACACTGACTGTCACCTTCAGAGATCATTGTGAATATATGGATTACATGAAGACAAGGCAGGTACAAAGATTTTTGTCAACTGCAGAATGAATCTGGCCCACAGGCTGGCAGAGCCTGAGGATTACATCACTTACAATGCCATCCTTGTGTAATCCTGACACTCTGTCAGCACGCTAGTCCTAGCCAGCTTCTCTGACTTTCAAAGAACAATGTAATCACTCTGAAATCTGTGTGTTTAAGAAGCCTCATACACAATCACAGCCCTATGGAATTCTTTTTAAAGCCATCATCACAGAAACATCTAGAACAAATCTCACTAGGAAGGCACTTTTCACTATGGTTAACCATCGCCAATGGGCAAAGTAGAAGTCCTACACATGCTGTTGACTGAACTCAGAACAAAGAGCTAAAATCCCACTAGGAATTCGTATTTCATATGGCTTACTAGGAGCCTAGAGCAGGAGAACTACAAATTAAAGGCCTTCCTAGGAGATAGAGTGAGCACAGGCACCACCCCCTTGAAAAGTATAGCAAGGGTATTTCAAAGTAACCAGTCAGAAGGTTGAAGACATAGTTCAGTGGCATGCATCAAGCTTTATTTTCCATCCTCAGCGCTAGGGAAAAATATTTTAATTTAAAACGAAAAAAGAATTCATACAGCAGATAGCACTCTTTACCGGGAACCCACACAGAAAGAGCCAACGTCCTAGAGTGTTGCAGACCAACAGCATAGATGGGAAGTCGGCCAGGTGGCTGTGGCCTGGCCATACTTGTCTCTTCCTAATTAATGTCTGATCACTCTGTCCTTGTATTTCATTGGAACTTAGCCTTTCAGGGCTCAGGATCTAAGTATACAATGACCATTGTCAAGTAGCAGACAGCAAGTTTGGCCTTCTGCTATCTAGCACCTTTATCTGCAGCTAATTGGATGGTCATCAGAACCCAAGCCTTTAGAGCTTGGGTAAGATGAATGGAGCAAGAGCGCTCCTGCTCTGTTGACCAACCACTCTTTAGAGAGCCCTTGTTGAAACAATGCCCAGGGCTGTCTGCCACCTTTGCATAACTCACTCTCCACCCTTGCAAGAGCACAGCTGGATGGTGGCCTTCTGAGTATTTCCAGCAAGAAATTCCCCCAACTTCCTCAGCGTAAGGGCAGCAGGGATACTGCATAACTTCCCACTGAAGTTTCTTTTTTTTTTTTTCTACTTTATTTACATTTCAAATGTTTCCCCCTTTCCAGATCTCCCTTTTGGAACCTCCCCATTCCCTCCCCCTTTCCCTGCCACCATGGGGGTATTCTCCCACCCACCCACCCACACTCATCTTCCCTCCTTGGCATTCTCCTCTACTGGGGGATCTAACACTTTCAGGCCCATGATGGTTCTAGAGGCCTGCTTTCTATATAAGCCCAAGACCCACCAGTGGTTGTCCACTCTGCTCCTTTCATCTAGAGGGGAGGGACCCATGACAAGTTGCTTCTTGTTCTTCTCAGTTAAGTGTCTGTACCCTGCTGATTTCCTTCTCCATGGTGGGAACTGGGAAGCAGACAGAGAGAACATACTTCTATGCAGATGTAGAAACATAGAACTTCTTTCTCTGAAACCGGGACAGACCTAAAGGAAGTTAATTTGATCAGACAGCTTTAGGCTCCCTGAAGAAATTTGTCACCAGATCAGATAACAACTCCAATCCAATTGACGAAGAAGATTGACTATCACAGTAGTAGAATATATTTAGGAATTATGTAATCTACAAGTAAACTGTTGGTTACACCAAAGAGAATCCAAACTTCTCTTAGTAGGAAAGGACTCAAAAAAGATGATATTTGAACAAGACCTTGTAAAGACAGTAGTTGAACAGCTAAATCAGAAAGATGGATGAGAGTCAGGCATAAAGATGGCACATATCAACAAAGCAAGAGGGCTTAAAACTGCTAGACACAGGCTTCAATTAGGCAAGACCAGACCATAAAATATGGAAGAAAGCTAGTAGGGAAAGAGCGAGCATGGAGAAGCAGCCAGGCCAAGTAAGATGTTGGCAATACCCAGATGCCTGTCTTTGAGAGATGGAGACTTGGGGAATGTTTCAATCATCAGTGTAATCAAATAGCTTTTCCTTCCAATGTTTGCTCTAAGGAAAAGTGCAATCTAGCTTTAGAAAAACTCACAAGGATTGCTACACATTCCAAACAGGCCTGTAGAGAACAATCATGATTGGTATGTTTTGAAGCCATCATTGTTTTCATGAATAATATTGATTCCCTGATTGGCAAAAATCAATCTTATTCTCAGTAAAACAGGGACATTTATTTCACCTGTGAGATTATTAGGCAGGAACTCTTTTACCGCCATGTCTCAACACCTAGCAGAGAGACCCTGGTGTGTGTTCCAAGTTCTTATATTACCACATCCAGAGCAGCACTCAACAAACTCTGCTGCAAAAACTAAGTAGTACTTGGTTCTTATTTTGTATATCAAGTAGACTGCCATTCAGCTCTGACCCTAGAGGGTAGCTGCAGCCTCAGTCATGTCTAAATGAGTGAGCAAAACCTTATTCTAATAAATCTTTATTCATAAAAATGAAAAGCACACTGATAGGACTGGACATAGACTACCTACTTCTGTTGTAGACAAAGGTATTTGTTCTCAGTGAACTTGAAACTGGGGCAGTTAATCAATAATTCCCTTGGAATACAGGGAAGAAACCTCTTGGTGCTGATTGGGAGTAATTTACCTATCCTTGTAGACAAATGTGTCCACCATAATAAGCTCAAGGTAACAGAATGTCAGAAGCAAGAGAGCTTTGGATAATCTCTATTTATGCTAAAGAAACTATTAAGTTCTGTATGCAAGGCTCTCTGACTCTCATATCTGTGGGTTGGCTTACATCCCACACTTCTGAGGCAGAACTCGCTGTACATGTTCTAACTTCACCTTTGTGGGAAGCGAGCAGCTTCTGCATTGAGAAGGAAGAGATTCTAGAACTTGAAATGGACCACTCAGAGTCTAACCCAGTGAGATGTTTAACAAAACCAACCATGTTGTAACATGTCAAGCTATTGAGGATGCAAATCTGCCAGTCCCCCTATCAACTACATCCAGTGATGCACTTCTCACCAGAGCCAGAGCCACTCCAGGGATCCTCACTTGCAAAGATGCCCAAGGTGATAATAAATTCTTAGTTCCCAACTTAGTGTGAATGCAAAGCAGTTGGTAATCACTTGAACTTGAGCCATTGATGGAGAGGACCTTAGCACTCACTTCTATAGAATGACATTACTTTCAATAATATTGTATCCAAGGCCCAGGTAAGAAATCATTAAGGATCTAATTCCTGTTGATTTCTCCAAAAGTACTACCATTTGGTTCCAAGGACACGCCACTTTTCCAGGCTTTAGTCACTAAAATGCTGTGCACTTGGAATTTGCTGCAGGCTGCTTCCCTCTGCCCCACAGTATCCAGGATGCCTTGGGTTTTGTAAATGAAAGGACAAGAGCTGCACACAGGAATGCACTCCTGTAGTCTCAGCACTATAGGTAGGCTGAGATAGGAGGATCAAGAGTTAGAGGCTAGCCTTGGCTAACTTTGTCTCAAAGGGGGAAAGGGGAGGAGGAGGAGAAAAGAAGAAAAGGGCAAGGGTGAAAGAAGAAGGGGGAAAAGGAAAGACCTGATCAAACAGTGCTCACCATACAATGGGTCTACACCAGACCCACCTGGGCTCTACACCTTCTTCTCACTAAGCCTGTTACTTCAGGGATCTTCAGGAATTAGGGACATGTTCAGAGGCACAGAGAAGCCTCAACTTCACTGGATTCACTTTTGTAGGGACATGTGCCATCTGATCGAGGCTGCAAAGTAAGGTAATATAAGGTATGGAGTGATGACGTGTGGAAAATACAGCAGTGGTGCAGATCCAACCCTGAGACAGTCCTGGAGTTGAAAACCAGAGAGCTAGAAACTGTTGGTAAGGTGGAACCCAGGGATAAGTTGTGCAACAGAGCAACAGCAGCATGTGCTCCCTCCTGTCTTCCGTCAGGAACTGCTGATTTGTGAACTCAGATAGAAGGAAGAAATGAAGGAGAGGCATGTCCAAGTTATACAAACCTGATTGCTTAGACTTCACATCTGGACTCACATTCAAGTGAGAGAAGCTTTTTAGGTGTTTGGAAAAGCTAGCATCATTATTCACACGTTTACTAGAAAGACTTTCCATGGACAAGCATCCTTAAAAGAGGGTGGAAGTCATCCATTAGAGGTGCTTATCAACAGTATCTCTCAGCATCCCATTGATGGAGACTGCTAGGGTATCTTAGGAGAGATACAGCTGCTCTTTCAAATATGCTAAAATCTTGATTAACTTTGGCTCAAGGTTAGGCAAAGGTTAGGATCTACATACATACATGAATTTTGGGGACATTCTTCATATACTTTTTGGAGTAAATAAAAATTAAGTCAATACTGTAGAATATGGAGTATCAGAATATGCTGTCTTATGTCTACTTTACCCTACCCCTTCCTAATCAAAAGTCAAAACAAAGAAGCCATATTGGTTGTTTAATTTGTGCCAGTGGTCCTCAACTGAGAACACTTGCTTCCAAGGAAGGGGTCAATCAAGAGGACAATTGCCAATATCAGGAGACATTCAGTTGTCATCATGTCTACGACACATGGAGAGTAGAGGCTAGGAATCCTACACCTTATATACTGTAGAATGTCTACAGTACCTAGGACTATGGTCACTGTAAATTTACCCAACTCCACAGATCAGCGACACTAAGGCCAAGAAGCCCTAACCATGCAGCTCACAGACAGAGCAACGGACTGCATCCTCAGCACCTGCCCCACAAGTATTCTGATCTGCACAACATAGAGTTTGAAGAGGTGAGACCCTGTGCTGAGTGCAGCTGGGAAAGGCATACACTGGTAGCCATATTAAGGCATTGTTCTGGATGCCTGATAGTTCTAAGGAATGGGGTTTTATCTCAACCCAGCTTAAGGCAGGCTCCACGGAGAAAATGACACTGGCTTTCTTTAAAGGGCCTTGGAGTTTATTACCATAAGGTGGGTTGTGTAGGTAGACAGCCCTCTGTTATCTGACAAACCTGAAGAGTATTTTCAATGCTAAATGAGGAACAGTCAGCTTCCATGTGACCAAAAAGTTGATATCAATTGTAAAAGTCATCAGTGATATACCCAGGTAATTTTTCTGTACCCAGGTCAGGGTGGAGACCTCAGGACACAGATACAGGCTACAGAAGTTTCAAGAACAAAGAGAATTCACACCATCTGAAAGGTGGAAACATCAGATGAGTTCATATGTGTAGCTAGAAGCCTCCTTCGGGCTCTGGAGAGATGGTACAATGGATAAAGAGCTTGTTGTACAAGCTGAGGACCCGAGTTTAGATTCCAGTACCCACATCAAAAGTCAGACATGTGTCATGCACCTGTAACACTAGCACCAGGATAGATCCTAGGGGTTCTCTGGCCAGCCAGTCCAGCTAAACCAGTTAGCTCCAGTTCACTGAGAGACTTTGTCTCAAACACTAAGGCTAAGAAGTACTGAGGGATACCATCGACCTCCGACTTCCACATCACATATACAAGCTAGCACGATCACACACATGAATGCACACTAAGAGAGATTAGCAAAAATGATGGTTTTTTGTGAAGCCTGCTGTGGTTGTAGAAGGAGGTGAAGACTTTATCAGCTGTTGTCTCTCAGTCCTGGTCAATCCTCATCAATACACAGGTGTTCCTCACTGCTCTGGAAGAGGCTCTGAGTGCTCAGAAGCCTCCTTTAGCATCTATAGTGCTGTTTATCAGATGAGAAATTCAAATCTGACCAAAGGAGCAAGGTGGCTAGAGATGGCATAGCTCCTGAACTGATCTGTTATGTGGATATGGCACACAGGCAAAGACAGCCAGTGTGCAGACATTTACTGGGGTCAGTGCAACAGGAAGTCCCTGCCAATCCCTATCGGTGCTGGACACTGAGGTGCATCCCAGGACCTCACACAGAAACCTCTACCCCAACTAACTGTGGCTCTGAGTATACACATGTCTTTTGGGTCATCCAGTTTAGATCAGGCTCTGGGAGTCATATCTGAAGAGTGAGTGGAATCTCATGGCCCAGACCACCTACCACAGATGACTCTCCTGGAATTCCTACAACAGTCTCTCCACTTCCAGACACTTTCAGAAGCTAGGATCTGATGAAAGTTCACAACTGTTCCTTACCAGCACCTTTTCAATGACATCCAAGACAAGTAGGCTTCTAGATTCTCCAAAATCTCCCAGGTACTCATCTGCATCAGCTCATCATGAGGTCTGGAAAGTTTTGCAGGAATAAATCCACCATTTCCCAAACTTGTGTAGGATAAGAACAACGTTTTGTTTCTTAGTGTGATCGTCTTCATTCTGGTCCTTCAGTCTCTGGGATACCGAAGATGATTTCTCTATTTTAATACACTTGTCACAGGTCATATATATTTATTCAAACCTATGGCATGAGGGTTTCATGCACATTGTGTAATGGTTCTAATAACTGAAAGAATCAGCACAAGGCCTGAGTCAGGTAGAATGTAGAGAGCATACATGGCTCTGAGCATCACTGAAGATGCTTCTGCATCTGCTGGTCCATGTTGTGATCCATCCAGCAGAACAGCTTCCTTGGTCTCTCATATCTGTGTTTCAGTTTTCACCAAAACCAGTCAAAATAAAGTTATAAAAATAACATCTGTTGGTGAGAATATGGAAAAGAGGGAACCTTTATTCACTGCTATTGGGAATGTAACCTGTACCATATTCTGGAGAACACTATGGACTGCCATGTGATCAGTAATCCCATCACTGGGTACATAGCCAAGAGAATGAAAGCGGTGTACTGAAGAAGCACCTGCACTGTCAATGTTTATTGTAGCACTTTTCACAGAAGCTAGGATATGGGCTCACCCCTTAGCATAGTCTATCCACCAGCACAGCAATAAAGCTGTAGTGTACATGCCCAGTGGAATATTTTTCATCCTCAACAGAAAAGGAACCTGAAAGATACCATAAAACACACCAGATGGCAAAAGACAGATATTATATATCCACACTCTTATGTGGACCCTAACAGTCTACCAAAGAGAGTTATAGTTACTGGAAGCTATAGAGGGAGAGGAAAGGTAGAGACTGGATAGTAGACAACAAAGCATGGCAGGACTAACTCAACGGCACAGTGAGGTGACCAGAGTTCACAACAGCCTGCTACATGTTTTATGAATGCAACTAGGCGTGTATAGCTCTAATCATAAAGAATGATAAATACACAAGGAAAGTGAGATGCTAATTACTCCTGTTTGATCAAAGTGTTAATGTGCATGCCTGGAATTACCACACAATGCACCATACAGGTGCAATTATTGCTTGTCAACTTGAAAATGAAAGATTATATACACCAATAAATAAACAGTATAAATTAAACAAGAGAATCTGTGGGATCACCCTCAAGAAGCAGCAACAAATATTTGAGGAACAGAATGCCCTTTCAGAAACACTTAATTTAAATGTTGCCGTGAGAGTCCACAGCCAGTACTTTTTTCTGCACATATAATGGGAAAACTAAGGAAAGCATCAGGATACACTTGGAATCTTGGTCCTTGGGAGCCTGAGGCAGGAGGATTGCAAGTTGAAGATCTGCCTGGGCAACATAGTATGGACCTGTCTGACTAAACAGAAGAAAAAGTAATGAGAAAGCCAAGGCTTACAGAAATAGGAAAACTTTACCTAAGGTCACCTAAGGTCCCCCAAGGTCATCCTGGCAGCAGATTGAAAATATTAGGACCCTGCTAAGTCTAGTTCAAGTCTTGCTCCTGATAAACTTCTTGCAGGTATCAAGAACAACAAAAAAAAGATCCAGATACATCTCTACCCCAGTGAGCCCCAGTGAGCCCCAGTGAGCCCCAGTGAGCCCCATTGATAGACCTGGCTATATCTATGCACAAGGCACAGATATGTCAAGAAGCAGACCCTGAATCAAAGGTTTCTCCTTCCCAGAGAGAACAGCATGTGAGAACATGGCTATTTTCTAACTCTAGGCTTATAGTCATCCAAAGGACAACCATGGTGGAGGTGGAGGAGGCTAGGGTTTGTGACAAAAGGTACTCCAGGCCACCCTTCCAAGACAACTTGGAAGAAGCCAACTCAATGCTCTGGAGGTCTCTCACCCTGCCACACAACACCCAGAACTCATTCTTCATGAGCTAATGTGACATTGTCTATAAACCAAAGTTTCAATAGACAAAGCTAGAAACAACTACATCCACTCTATATTGGAGCCTCAAACCCTGAAGTCATGGTAGATACAGCAGCTTTCCTGACTTTGTCCTAAGGGTTAAGCAACTTCCAAGAGATAATAGCTGTTTTTGATGAAGCCCTTCGGGAACAACTACACAGATATATAGTCACTATAAAGAGTCCTGTTATTTTCAAAGCAAATTCCTCTTGTAAAGGAAATAGCTAAATGAGAGTATCTCGCTGAATCTTGACTGAGAAACTCTGAGTTCATAAAGAAAGCTATGGTCATGATGCAGGTGATTCACTTGTTGGAAGTAGGAAGCTTGCTCTTAAGATCTGAACATCTTCATCTCTTCATTGCCACTTGAGGTAATAGTTCTCCAGTATCGTTCCTTGTAGTTCTACAATTACCCCTTAGTCATACCATTTTTTTCTTACATAAGACTTATCCAGATTGTACATAAAGCATGTGTGCATATGCAAGGCCTTTGATCTGGAGCCGCCATCCACACAGGACTAATGCCTTAGGGTTGTGAAATTCCAAGGAGGCTTGAAATTCTCTATGATGTTGGAGACAGAAAAATCATTATGTTTTTCTGTGTTATTGCAAGTGGCAGTGCTTTCAATTTAATTAATGGTGGTAAATGACTCAGTTGAGTGATTCTTTTAAGGGTGACTGTTATATTAAGACAAATAGATCTATTCCTAGACCTGTTACGTACAATATATAAATGGCCTGAACATTTGATCAAATTGTATGGTTAATCCTCTAATTGCCCATTGAGAGACTGTTGCAGAGGTAATTATCATACCTGGTCCTATTCATATGCATTGCTAATCCCTTTAAAAATCTTTAGAAGCTTTTTAGCTTTACTATATTCTGAGGCTGAAGTATTCGTAGCTTTGATAGACATTTATAATAAAATGCCACCTGGAACACACATAGATTTGTTTTCAATGTGTTTTCTCCATTGAATATAAGTCTTCAAAATGTTTGCCTAAATTATCCATCTCTGTCAGTGAACCCTGTGCTAGGTTGAAGGGCGAACACTGGAGCAAAGCCAGAGAAGAGGTCATATTCTTGAATCTGGGTCTAATTAACTCTTGTCTCCCTCAGCCACCACAGAAGACATCACACAAGGGAACTAACTTTTGTGCTTCCACATGCCCTGAGTTTCTTCACACAAGGACTGGATGCTAGTGTTTCAGAGACATTAGAGAGCAAGGCCTGATGCTGCTCTCAAAGAACCAGAAAATAAGTGTGAAGTGAAGAAGGTTGTGTTGCTTTTAACCCAAGAGAGCCAGAAAGGGGGCATGGTTAGGAGAGGTATGGAAAGGTTTCATGGAAAAGTGAAAGCCTGGATGTGGTGACAGAAAAATCTAAACGACAGTAGTGTGCTCTTAGTCAGGGATAGTCTGGAATACCATTTCAGTCCATTTCCCAGTGTCATAACAAAATACCTGAGCCTGAGTACTCTACAGAAACAGAAGATTACTTAGCCCATTAACTGGAACCACAAAAGTTCAAGACTGTGAGACACATGTGGTAGTGGCCTTATGCTATCATGACAGACAAAAGGTACCCATGATGGAAGGTTCTGTGTAAGGAAGGAAAGCGAGTACTATACAAGAGAGGAGCAAACAAAGGTGGTAGCATGCTTTTTAGCAGTTCATTCATGCAAGATCTAATCCAGCCTGATTTAATTTATCTTAAAGGACCTACCACCCAATATCACTCCATTGGCAGCTGAATTTCTATGGGTTTGAATGGAGTGATCTATAACCAGATCACAGCAGACAACTTTCCAAAGACTCCCCACAAGATGCCTCAGGGACAAGCGATTATAGGGTCACCTGTGGTGAGTCCAAACTAGACCATGTGGACTTTCTGTACTGTTCATGAGCTCCAGTGTAAGTGACCTCTCAACATGGGTCGACATGGTGACCACAGAGGGCCAAGGCTTTCCTCTGCAGTGTTCTCCCTCAGCGCAGAGGGAGGGGTGCACATGAAGAAGCAGTCTGAGGACAACATGGAGTGGATATTTGAGACTTATTTGGCAGCCACACTCTCCTTTTCTGTTTAGGGGAAATTTGACATTGAAAGTTCTGATGAAGGCCCAGACTGTCCATTTGGTGAATTTAATCCTTGCCACCTTCATATCAATGGTATAGGAGGGGATTTGGGCTAGTCAGACCTATTCTAGTTCTGACTCAGTAGTTTTCCATGCAAAGAGATAGATGGAGCCTAGTACCCTCTTACCCCAGCTGTCCCTAGCCTACAGAAGTATCACTCATCCAGTCTAGCAGAGATGACATTCATCCTTGATAACAGAACTATAGGTAAAGCTGCGTTCACATAGCCTTGTCTTTGGCTAGAATGGCATTTTTAAAACTGATCTAGTTCTGTAGCCCCCTCTAGGCCTCATAAAGAGGCTTTTCTCTACCTTTTACTTTTGAAAACATGAGTTTTATTCTAGAATCAGTCTGATTTGTTTCTGTTGCAGCTGAAAACTTACTAGAGATAAGGCAGACAGACATAAGGAACAGCTCAGCAACCTAGGACTCAGGGCTTGAGCTATTCACACACCCTTCTTCTGCAAACATACTTGGAAGCCTGAGACCCTTAACTGCCTGTACTGTATTGTACTGTACTTGTCTCCAAACAAGGCACACATCAGCCTAGGGCCTCTACAGGCATCAAGCTATGTGCATACCCTACTCTGAACAATGGAGTTAGTTTCTTCTCCTGTTAACAATCTTCAAACATAGACTGGTTATATTCAGTCATTCTTCACTTATGCCCAAACTGTGTCCTCTAGGAGAATTGTTAGGAAAAGCATGCTATTTGCCACCATATGCCTACACATAACTAGGCATGCAAATAATTAAAATTAGATATATTATGGGAGTGGCATGTACAATAGAAATGGTTGTATAATAGTTCGCCGATCAAAATAAGACAACCAAAACTACACCCTTTAGTAACCAAATTTTTTCTCTTAAATCCCATAAAGTGAAACTCCAAACAGTGATCGGGAGCTCTTGCATCCCCTCACTTACCTGAGCAGCTGTAGATCTTAACACTGTGCTTCTTATTAATCTTTGCTCACTTTTCATTGAATAGTTTTTTTGCTACTCTGAAGTCTGTGTGCATGACAATTTCATTCTCGAATAAGATGCCAAGAACCTGAAGATAGAGGGCACTGCCTCAGGTGACAGAAGGGGGGGGGGGTGTGGATCCTCAGAAAAAAGAGCAAGTATTGTGCTGTAGATCTGCTCCACACTGGAAACTTCAGGTAGGGGAAGCACTTTACTTTCATCCAGTCAAGCAATTTCCAGGGAGTCCCAGGGAGGAGAGAGCTCAGAATCCAAATTTTCTCTTGCTTGCCTATGTTCAGGAAGAACTGTGTTTCAGAGAAAGTGGTTAAGAGAGCTACTTGTGTCCTAGAGTGTTGGTGTAGGCCGTGTAGGCTCCAGTGCTTGGGGCCCACCCTGCAAGTGTAAACTGCCCCTCTCCCAGGTCACACTAATTCAGATTCATGTCAGGGACAAAGCCTTAGTATTAAGCCCCCAAGCTCCTTCTCCATTCCCTTTTTCCAGCACTGCAAGTTGCCCCTGCTTCAGAGTCTTTAGGTAACCTGCTCAGTGAACAGAGGCTGCAAATATCATAAAACTTAGAGAAACCAAGACCTAGGTCAAGGTCAAGAGAGTATCATCAAGGTAAGCAGCGTGGGAGCAGGCTAGCAAAGATGGATGAGGTCTCTGAGTAAAGATGAAAGCCAGCCTGTGTGAGGAAGAGTGCTGGTTACAGAACACAACACAAAGGGATCAGGGGCAAGGATTGTTCTTTTCCAGGTGACAGACACCAAGTCAGAGGCAAACCAAGGTCTTGTCGGTTCATACGCACTCTGTAAAGTTTGTACTAATTGCAGGCTCTTGGGAGAGTTAGTGTCTCTAGGACAATTATTCTGAGCACAATAGCAATTAGGCATCATAGCATGTGTCACGTGAGATTTGTTGCTTTATTTCATCATATAACTGAGCCTGCCCTTGTTTGTTCAGTCACCTCTTGTCCTGTTAATGCAACTATCTGTCAACAACTGAGAACCAAGAGGTAACATTAGTTCAGCACAATGAACCCTGTGATAGACACTCCTCAGACACTCTGTCTACATATACACATACAGACACTCACACGCACGCACACACACACACCCCTGCCTAGCTCTATCTCCTCTTTACCCACTGGAGTAATGAAAATGGAGAATGAAAATACATATAATGAATAGAACATAAGAGTAAATTAGGAAAAAGATTCAGATCTGTTAAAACCTTAATAGTATGTAATATGAAATGGACAGATACTGGAAAACATTAAATTAGGAATTATGCAAGAGAAAAGTACAGCCTGAATTAAAGACCCCTTTACAATCCTTATGACATTAAAAACTGCCCACAAACTTACATTCCAAATAACTAAAAGAATAACAAGAATATAGGTGTGTGGAGGAATAAAGAGGTCATCTGAGAGAATTCCCAAGTGCCACAGGCACGGATCAGGCAGCCTGTACTAGGGAGCTGATGCATGGTGGGTACTTGGCTATTCCACATCACAGACCAAATAACCATTTGACTTTCAAAATGTCCTTCATGCCAGTGCATGGCTGTGCTCCCTAATGTACAGGGAATACATTCCAAAGCTCCCATGGATGTCTGAATCTTTGAATAAAATCAGACCATACAAATACTAAACGTAAAACTATAATCAAATTTAATTTATACTTTTGGTGCTATAAGAGAAATAGCTACAACTAATTAAAATGAGATAATTACAATGTACATAATAAATGTTCCATTACCACAGTGTCTCAGAAGATCTCCCCTACCATACTGTGTTGGGCCCCTTGTGATGTAATGACATGATTCTTACAAGAAGGAGAAAGGCATATCACTTTAGACTGTCAACCTCAGAGTATGTGATACTTACCAGTTGGCCATTTCTAGAATTTCCACCTAAGTTGGTCACAGATAACTAAAACCTCAGAACATGAAAGTACTCAGGTGCCACTATTTTACTATGACTAGGCCGAGGGAGCCAGGAGAGCAATGGGACTAGGGCTGTGAACCAGCTGTAGACAGAGAGTATTAGACACATGGAAGAGACACTGCCATAGTCACATTATCCAACTTCCAACTCACAGCTAAGACCTCCAAGAGCCACTATATTGCCCCCCCAAAAACCCAGGAGGAGCAAGGCAGCAGAGGGCCCCGTTACTAACACTGTGCTGGGGCTTATCATTAACCTGTTTAGTATCTTCAGTGAAACATCACTACAGACATCACAGTATGACCCTCATCCTACCACAAAGCCCTGACAGTACCCACACAAGCTGCAAGAGTTGCCCCAGCACACACCAGCACTCCAGCAGTACAGGGTGGAGAATCTCATGTCTTGGCTAGGGAAATTAATGGCTTTGGAGCCTGAAGTCCTGAGCTGAATTG
Source organism: Rhynchomys soricoides (assembly GCA_019843965.1). NCBI lineage: Eukaryota > Metazoa > Chordata > Mammalia > Rodentia > Muridae > Rhynchomys > Rhynchomys soricoides. The sequence continues at coordinate 1,580,155 of JADRCH010000156.1, read as the reverse complement.
TCAGCTCTGATCACACACTAACCACATGACCTCTGGGCAAGTTACTCAGCCTCAATTTAGTCACCTCTAAAATGAGGGTGACCCATCATGCTACCCCTATGCAGTTGTTGTGGACCATATATGACATGACACATGATGAGTGTGAGCCTCCTCCCTGCTCTTTGACAAACTCAGGCAAGGCAGCTCTTTTCTTCAGGCCTCCCTTGTCTTTTCAGATGAGGACACCCCCCATCTCCCAAACAACTGCTACCATGCTCTTCCAAGAGGAGACACTGCATGGATAGCCTACAGTCTACAAATGTTTATCTTCCCATGGTAGAGCCTATAATGAAAGCAAATGGGTTTTTTAAAGTCTTATATTTTTTGGCTTATAATGACCCTGTAGAAATAATGCGACATTGTTGTAACCATGAGATCTGATAGAGAATTGTTATTTTGAAATAATAAACTTGAAAACTGATAAAATAGATTTTTCATCACACATACACACATAGAAATGGCAGGTATGAAAGACAAAGTGCATGTTCGTCAGGTCAGCATGGCTATTCCACATGAATACTTATTTCAAAATACCATCAGATGTACTAACAACTCTCCTTTATGTCATGGCAGCCTGCTGACAGTTTCATTGCAACATAACCAAAACCCTGAGCTATAGTCACCCAGCTAAGTACAAGCATGCTCCTTGTTCACTGAAACTATGATGAATTGTATATTTACTGTCTTGATATGCTAAATTTAGAGCCATTTGTTACTGGGCAATAGATAGGTAACTAATATATTGCCTGATAAACACACATGAATACACACACACTCATAGAGAATTCCTGTAAATATTATTTCAACCAGAGAAACAATATATTCTGGAGGTCTTCCCCAAAGTGATCCTGACAGAGGCTCTACCCAAGATGCACTTCTGTCACATAAAGTCCATTGCATGCTAAAATGTATTCTAGACAGAAAAAAATCATATATATATGTATATACATATATATATATATATGAAAAATATCAAAGATACTATTTGTCCTTAATAAAGATGAAATGTCTTTGAGAGCATGCTATAGACTTGAAGAAGAACTATTCACATTTTATGACCCATGTAAAATCTGCTGCACCCAGGACCTAGGGTAAGTTAATGACACAATAGTGCTTAATGCATTGCCTGGTAAGAAGACTTTTTCTAAAGCATTTAAAGCACTGATTATTATTCAAAAGAATCAAAGAACAAAAAATAGTGGATTGTGCATGTGTTAAATCTGATGCCTTTAAGCATCTGAGAGATTTCATAAATAAAGATAACAGCCAGTCAGCATTTACATGATGCACAGTGTATATGACCATACATAAAAGACTAAAAAGATTATGCCAGGATCTGCCATAACAGATTAAGTTCTACATCCATCATTTGGCTAATCCTAAAATTCCTTGCCATCATTATGGGATGAAACACCCTTGACCAACAAGATGAGTTGTTTGCTTGTGTAAAATGATTCATAAAATAAAACTTTATTTCTGACGGGCTATAAAAAAATCCCATACATGAGTGATCCTATAGTGAGATGAGGTGCTGCAGGTACTAACAGTGGTGGCTGTTAACCATGAGCCCTGGAGCTGAGTACAGAAAAGGAAGGCAGGAACTACAACCAATCTAGCTTGGGGGAGGTGGTCTGCAATGTGAGTGAGTAAACGGCCTTAAAGCAAATCAGTCATGAGGTATTCTAGGCTTCATTCTAGTACACAATGAACATCTTCATCACGATGTGGTTTGGACGGGAGGAGGGCTGCCTAGGGGGTTTTGAGAAGAAATGAAGCACTGTACCTTGGATTTAAAAACAACTTTTCTAGCCTCTGTGGGCACTCCATGCACATGATTCAGAGACATACACACAGGCCAAACAGCCATACATATGGAAATAAATATTTCTAAAAGGATACATGGTTGATTGATTGACAGGTGATGAGCAGGTCAAAGGCATGGTGTAACATGCAGTGTCCCCAACCTGCCCTTGGGAGTCTGGGTGATAAAGTGGTAGCCCTTTATGTGGAACTGATTCCATTTTTAATATTTTACAGTTTTCATAATAATGTACTGAAAAAGAAAACTTCTCTCAGACTAAACATTCCTAATCACTCCCTCATTTAGTTTCAAACTTCAAAAAATATTTAGTTTCTTCCTTCACCTACCCTCAACATGTTTTTAGGATCATAAACAAGAATAATCAGGGGACACACACACACACACACACACACACACACGTGTGCCCCTGTGTGCACACCCATGTCTTGAGGATGACCAAGCAATGCAGCTGAGAATTCTCACAAAGACAGACCACATGCACGTTTGCTCAAATGCAGAGTCTTCAAAACATCTGAACATACCACTTATTGAAAGGAAAACATAGACAAGCACACAGGACTTTCTAAATTTAAATTGGCCCTGCATAATTTTAAAATATGCCAATTTTCATTAAGATAAGAATTATAACAATGAAAGTAACCCTCAAACTTTAAGGTTCTAATATAAATATAAGCTGATGAAAATGTAAGCAACGATTTAAGGACTTTTCAGTGAGCTAGCCCCAACAAATGAAACAGAGACAGAGAAGCAACGGGAATTTTTTTTTTTTTTTTTTTTTTTTTTTGTTTTTGGCGTAGTATCTGTGATGGGGAAAGAGAAGTGAGATGAACCCAGGCAAAGCTACCAAGGGGCTGAGATGCAGATGAAAGGCAGAATACTTGTCTAGCACTTAGAAAGCCTTCCATTCCATCTCTAGCACTGTAAAAATAAATTTTAATTGTTTAATTATATTAAAAGCCTGGGGGGCCTGACGTGCTACCCTGTGAGCAGCAGCTGTTGCACGTTCTTCAGGAGAGCAAACGTCAGTCAAGGGTGGGACCGTGGAGTGGAGAGGATTTAGGCGCAATGATGAGGGCCGAGTTAGTTGCATAACCCAGCAGTTTTAGGGGCTTAGTGAACTTCGATGTTTTCATGTGTCGCTCCCAATAGTGTCCTGTGATAAACAGGCATTAGCATGATCCCTATGTGACAGGAAAGCCTGAGATCACCAGCAGTGGAGAGCTTCAGGACAGGACTAGAGGTTTTCCAGGCCAGAGGCAAGAATTGCAAACACTCAGCATGTTGATCCAGAAGATGGAGACCACTGTGCTGTGTGCTGGTAAGCCCCTTCTAAATTGACAGCATTGTCTTCACTCAGCAACACAGTTCACTGTGTTTTCTGTAGCTTCATCACATTCCCAAGAGCCATGGTCACTGTCACTACCTGCACAGACAGAGAATCGGCATTCATAGTTCAGAGTGTGCTGATGGCCCCTAATTCTTGTACCTCCATGAAGCATGAGAAACCAGGCCAGGTAGAGGGGGCTGCTTTATTCACAGACCAGGAAATCAATTCCCCTGGGTCAGGTGGCAGCAGGTAATACTAAGGCTAGCTAGTAGAAAGCATGGTATCTTAAATGAGGAAAAATCAGTGGCCCAGAGGCCAGATGTGAGCACTAGACTTGCAAGGGGTTCAAACTCTGTGTTATACGTAGCCCTGTGAGTGGGTCTCCTCATTTGAAAGAATGGCAAATTGCCCCCCCCCCCCAGTACTGAAACTTCATATTCTTTCCTTTACAGAGATCTTTCTTATCTGGAGTATAGTTTAATTGCCTAGCATGTTCAAAAGTCTGAATACAGACTCAACCACTGAAAAACAAAATCCAGAAGCATCTCAGGCACTTGGGAATCTGATCATTCTCTACATACCAGAAGTAATAGCTGCTCTGATCTCCAGTGTATTTATCTCTGGATGTAGGTCTTGTCCATCAGAATGCAGAGCTCCACCCTGCGTGGTTCTGTCAGAAACTAACTGCACAGTTACTAAGCTCTGTGCAGACTGGCTAGATTAGTGGGGCCTGACAATAAGATGTGGAGCTGAATTATTTGATCCCCATAGGAATGACCACTCTGTTGCCTAAGGAGCTTAACAAACCTCTCATCTCCAGGAGCTTTGTCACTTTGTCACTTATCTCCATTGCATAGAGCAGGAAACTGAGGGACAGGTAAAGTAGTTCATGAAAGGTTAGACTGCAAATGTGGTACAAAGCCAGATTCTTGCCATGAACATTGATGCTTTGCTGGGTTCCCAAAGGCAAAACCTCTAGTCCTGCCCTATAGCTCTCTACCACCGGTGATCTCAGTTCTCCAGTCACATAGGTGATGACAGCCAACCATTGGACTGAGCACAGGGTCCCCAATGGAGGAGTTAGAGAAAGGACTGAAGGAGCTGAAGGGGTTTACAACCCCATAGGAAGAACAACAATATCAACCAACCAGACCCCCCAGAGCTCTTGGACTAAGCCACCAACCAAGGAATACACATGGAGGGACCCATGGCTCCAGCCGCATATGTAGCAGAGGATGACCTTGTCAAGTATCAATAGTAGGAGAGGGCCTTGGTCCTATAAAGGCTGGATAGATGCCCCAGTGTAGGGGAATTCGAGGGTGAGGTGGCAGGAGTGGGTGGGTGGGTAGAGGAACACCCTCATAGAAGCAGGGAGGGAGATGGGATAGGGGTTTTCCAGCTGGGTGGGGACAGGGAAAGGGGATAACATTTGAAATGTAAATAAAGAAAATATCCAATAATAAAAAAAAAGAATAGAATCAGTCCTCCACATCCACAGAGTCCAACCATGCCCAAGGCTCCCACAAACCCTAGATCAAAAACACTGACGAGAAGAAAAGCCTCTGTCCCACACGCACAGTCTTTCTCTGCCTGCATTTTAATGCAGTTCAGATAAAGTGCCATTCCCTCGCTTTTCACTGATCTGGAGATAAGTGAGAAGCAAGATGGGAAGTAAAGTGTGTGTGAGTTTCTGCAACTATGTCATGAGCATCCAGGTTTGGAATCCATGGGAGTCCTAGAAACACTTCCCCTCCCTACACAAGGACACATAGGGAGTGTCCTTAAGACCTTAGCAGATTCCACCAGAGTTCCTGTAGCTCAGCCTAGCAAGGCTCAAATGCTGTGAACAAGGGGAAAGTTCTAAAAGTGTAGGTACCACAGTCCCCAGAATTCCATCCAATTCCCTCTGTGCTCCATGCCTCCAGGATGCGCAGATCTGTCTTCTGTCTTCTGGCAGTGGCCAGGACTCCATTTTGAAAACAAGTCTGTATGGTTAAGTTTGTTACATCTAAACTGCAGTTCATTTACTTTTTTGGAAGAACTGAAGCCCAGTGTCGGCAGAAGACTGTATGATGCTCCCTGTTTAAGACTGCACACGGCTGTAAAGTAGTGCTATGGTGTCGACATCATTATCCTTTATAACACGCCAGAGAAATGAAGGCTCAGAAAGGTCAAGACACTTGAACAGATAAGGTCACACAGCTAAGTGGTAGAGCTAGGGCATGAATCCAAGAGTCTACCCTGGAGCTAACATGCCATGTTTCCCTCTGCTCTTTCTATGCCTAGACTAGAATCAGAAACAGTAGAATCGGAGGCAGTACCACTAGAACCCAAGCCCCTTGTTCTGAGCCTCTGTGTATAAAGTAGCAGACTCTTGGCTCTGTACCAGAAAGGTGAGTTGAGGGTTAGAGGGGGTTGTTTGTGTAGAATCAGCTTTAGGACAGCTTTAGCCAGGCCTCCAGATGACACATGGGTAAAGAAGGTCAAAACAATAACAAACATCCTTGGTCAGAGATCACAGGAATTGCTTAATTACACACTGCATTGTGTTATTACAGTATTCGGTCTGGTCTCCTGTTCACCAGCTCCCGCTGCCTCCCTGGGTGTGGCCTGCAGAAACTTGCGGTTTGCCAAAGGGTTTCCATGTACAATCAGGTTCTCTGGCCTCAATAATGGGGTGACCTGGCAGACAGCTGCCACAAAAGCCATGGCCAGTGGTCAGGAGTTGGACATAGAAACCCAGGATGGAATGCAGAGGTGCCTTGGGCAACACTCACATCCTTCCCTGCCCAAATGCTACTCTCTCTTATTTTCTTATTTTCTTTCTAAACAAAAATCATCACTTTTGCATTGCGTGGTTGCTCAACCAGGAAAGAGGAACTGTTTCTCTTCCTTATCGCTTGCTGTTTACATAGTGCACAGAGGTAGTGTCCGGATGAAATCTGTGGGAAATCCCATGCTGAACTGGATAGTCTGGCTTCTTAAGTAACCTGTTGGTGAAATTTTGAGAATGAATAGATTATCTTTTCATTAGAATGACACTATTGATGAGGTGTGGGGGTTTTGTTTTCAACCCTGTATTAAAGAAGTGAAGTTATTATAATTTTTCTTTTTCTTTCTTTCCGACACTGGACATTGAGGTCAGTGCTTTCTCAATACTGAGCTCTCTTGCCCTTAACCTGTACTCCCAGGCCACTCACTGTCTTCTTTAGAAAATAATGTGCTAACAGAAAACCAAATACAAGAACTTGAAACAAAAAAGAGGCCAGTGGAGTTCAGTGGCTCCTGGCAAAGATGTCACTTGGGTTAGTGAGACGGAAGAGAAGCATGTGGCCTTAAGTATAAAATTGGTCCCATTTTGGTCTTCTTGTCTCTTTTTAGACAGTGTCTCACTCTGAAGCCTGGGCAGGCCTCTAATTCACGGTGATTCTCCAGCCTCAGCCTCCTAAGTGAGCCTCTGTACTCTAGTTGGTAGTGAACTTTTAAACACACATTTTCTTAAATGTTCACCAATGATAGAAAGAAAACAATCTTTAATACGTGCTTGCAATGGAAGATGGAACATCAAACAGGAACAGAAAGAAACTGTTGCTGAAATAGTGGAAACACCTTCAGATGAGAATCACACTGCAGACAGACTGGAGCATCCCACTAATGAAGATTCACCAGTCTCTGAATGCGTAATTAAAGGTACTGAAATTGCCCAATTTTAAAGGACGCTTTAAAATCTGTTTTGTCTTTATTGTGTGTGCTTCATTTAAAGTGCCATTTTTCTTCTTTTAATTAAAATTTTCTTCATAAAATATATTCTGTTTAGTTTTCCTCCCTCAATTCCCCCCAGATCTTCTTCACTCATTAAACTCCACTCCCTTTCTTAGCCTTTAGAAAACACACAGGCAAACAACAACATCTTCAATTGATACCTACTTGCTTTTTTAATTTTTTAAAATTTTTTGATACTTTATTAACATTTCAAATGTTTCCCCCTTTCCAGGTCTCCCCTTTGGAAACTCTAGATTCCCTTCCCCCTTCTCCTGCCACTATGGGGGTATTCTCCCACCCAGCCACCCACCCCTCTCTTCTTCCCTCCTTGGCATTCTCCTATACTGGGGCATCTAACACCCTCAGGCCCAAGGGCCTCTCCTCCCCCTGATGGCCAACAAGACCCTCCTCTGCCACATATGTGACCCAAACCAGGGGTCCCTCCATGTGTATTCTTTGGTTGGTGTTCCAGTTACGAAAGCATTGGGGGTTGGGGGTCAGGGCAGTTGAAACTGTTGCTCCCTCCAAGGGGCTGCAAACTCCCTCAGCTCCTTCAGTCCCTCTGGGAACTCACACTCAGTCCAACGGTTGCTGTGAAGTGACTCTTGGCTATTCCAAGCTTTTGGGATAATATTCACTTATCAGTGAGTACATGCCAGGTTCATTCTTTTGAGACTGAGTTACCTCACTCTGGATGATATTTTCAAGTTCCATCCATTTGCCTAAGAATTTCATGAAGTCATTGTTTTTAATAGCTGAGTAGTATTCCATTGTGTAAATGTACCACATTTTCTGTATCCATTCCTCTGTGGAGGGACATCTGGGTTCTTTCCAGCTTCTGGCTATTATAAATATGGCTTCTATGAACATAGTGGAGCATGTGTCTTTATTACATGTTGGAGCATCTTCTGGGTATATGTGCAGGAGTGGAATAGCTGGGTCCTCAGGTAGTATTATGTCTATTTTTCTAAGAATCCGCAAAACTCGTTTCCAGAGTAGTTATACCAGCTTGCAATCCCACCAGCAATGGAGGAGTGTTCCTCTTTCTCCACACCCTCGCCAGCATCTGCTGTCACCTGAGTTTTTGATCTTAGCCATTCTGACTGGTGTGAGGTGGAATCTCAGGGTTGTTTTGATTTGCATTTCCCTGATGACTAAGAATGTTGAACATTTCTTTAGGTGCTTCTCAGCCCTACGAGTTTCCTCAGTTGAGAATTCTCTGTTTAGCTCTGTTCCCTATTTTTGATAGAGTTATTTGGTTCTCTGAAGTCTAACTTCTTAAGTTAATTTTGTATCCAGCCACTTTGCTGAAGGTATTTATCAGCTGTAGCAGTTCTGTGGTGGAATTTTTTGGGTCACTTAAGTATACAATCATATCATCTGCAAATAGTGATTTTTGATTTCTTCCTTTCCAATTTGTATCCCTTTGACCTCCTTTTGTTGTCTAATTTCTCTAGTTAGAACTTCAAGTACAATATTGAAGAGATAAGAAGAGGAAGGGCAGCCTTGTCTAGTCCCTGCTTTTAGTGGGATTGCTTCAAGTTTCTCTCCATTTAGTTTGATGTTGGCTACTGGTTTGCTGTATATTGCTTTTACTATGTTTAGGTATGGGCCTTGAATTCCTGATCTTTCCAAGACTTTTATCATGAAGGGATGTTGAATTTTGTCAAATGCTTTTTCAGCATCTAATGAAGTGACCATGTGGTTTTTTCTTTGAGTTTATTTATGTAGTGGATTATATTGATGAATTTCTGGGTCTTGAACCATCCCTGCATCCCTGGGATGAAGCCTACTTGATCATGGTGAATGATCATTTTGATGTGTTCTTAGATTCTGTTTGCGAAAATTTTATTGAAGATTTTTGCTTCAATATTCATAAGGGAAATTGGTCTGAAGTTTTCTTTCTTTCTTGGGTCTTTGTGAGGTTTTAGTATCAGTGATAATTGTTGCCTCTTAGAATGAATTGGGTAGTGTTTCTTCTGTTTCTATTTTATGGAATAAATTGAAGAGTATTGATATTAGGTCTTCTTTGAAGGTCTGATAGAAATCTGCACTGAACCCATTTGGTCCTGGGCTGTTTTTGGTTGGGAGACCTTTAATGACTGCTTCTATTTCTTTAAGGGTTATAGGACTGTTTAGATGGTTTACCTGATCCTGACTTAACTTTGGTATTTGGTATCTGTCTAGAAAATTTTCCATTTCATCCAGATTTTCCAATTTTGTTGAGTATAGGCTTTTGTAGTAGGATCTGATGATTTTTTGAATATCCTCAGAATCTGTTGTTATATCTCCCTTTTCATTTCTAATATTGTTAATTTGCATACTGTCTCTGTGCCCTCTGTTTAGTCTGGCTAAGGGTTTATCTATCTTGTTGATTTTCTCAAAGAACCAGCTCCTGGTTTTGTTGATTCTTTGTATAGTTCATTTTGTTTCTACTTGGTTGAGTTCAGCCCTTAATTTGATTATTTCCTGCTTTCTACTCCTCTTGGTGTATTAGCTTCTTTTTGTTCTAGAGCTTTCAGGTGTGCTGTTAAGCTGCTAGTATATGCTCTCTCCAGTTTCTTTTTTGAGGCATTCAGAGCTATGAGTTTTCCTTTTAACCCTGCTTTCATTGAGTCCCATAGGTTTGGGTATGTTGTACTTTCATTTTCATTAAATTCTAGGAATTCTTTAATTTCTTTCTTTATTTCTTCCTTGACCAAGTTATCACTAAGTAGAGCATTGTTCAGCTTCAATGTGTATGTGGGCTTTCTGTTGTTGTTGTTACCATTGAAGACCAGCCTTAATCCGTAGTGATCTGATAGGAGGCATGGGAGTATTTCAATCTTCTTATATCTGTTGAGGTTTGTTTTGTGATCGATTATATGATCAATTTTGGAGAAGGTACCATGAGGTACTGAGAAGAAGGTATATTCTTTTGATTTAGGATGAAATGTTCTGTAGATATCTGTTAATTCCATTTGGTTCATAACATCTGTTAGTTTCACTGTGTCTCTGTTTAATTTGTGTTTCCAAAGTCCGTCCATTGATGATAGTGGGGTGTTGAAGTCTCCCACTACTATTGTGTGAGGTGTAATGTATGCTTTGAGCTTTAGTAAAATTTCTTTTATGAATGTGGGTGCCCTTGCATTTGGGACATAGATGTTCAGAATTGAGAGTTGGTAGATTTTTCCTTCGATGAGTATTAAGTGTCCTTCCTTATCTTTTTTTGATGACTTTAGGTTGAAAGTTGATTTTATCCGATATTAGAATGGCTACTCCAGCCTGTTTCTTGGGACCATTTGCCTGGAAAATTGTTTTCCAGCCCTTTACTCTGAGGTAGTGTTTTTCTTTAACATGGAGGTCCATTTCCAGATGCAGCAAAATGCTGGGTCTTGTTTATGGATCCAGTCTGTCAGTCTATGTCTTTTTATTGGGGAATTGAGTCCATTGATGTTAAGAGATATTAAGGAATAGTGATTGTTGCTTCCTGTTATTGTCCATGTTATTTTTATGTTTGTGTGGCTATCTTCTTTTGAGTTTGTTGAAAGGTTACTTTCTTGCTTTTTCTAGGGTGTAGTTTCCCTCAGTTGGCATTTTCCATCTATTATCCTTTGTCAGGCTGTGTTTGTGGAAAGATATTGTGTAAATTTGGTTTTGTCATAGAATATTTTGGTTTCACCATCTATGATAATTGAGAGTTTTGCTGGGTATAGCAGCCTAGGCTGGCATTTGTGTTCTCTTAGGGTCTGTATAAGATCTGCCCAGGATCTTCTAGCTTTCATAGTCTCTGGTAAAAAGTCTGATGTAATTCTGATAGGTCTGCCTTTATATGTTACTTGACCTTTTCCCCTTACTGCTTTTAATATTCTTTCCTTGTTTTGTGTATTTGGTGTTTTGTCTATAATGTGACAGGAGGAATTTCTTTTCTAGTCCAATCTATTTGGAATATGGTAGGCTTCTTGAATGTTTATGCTCATCTCTTTCTTTAGGTTAGGGAAGTTTTCTTCTATAGTTTTGTTGAAGATATTTAGTGGTTCCTTAACTTAGGAATCTTCACTCTCTTCTATACCTATTGTCCTTAGGTTCTCTCTTCGCCTTGTATCCTGGATGTTTTGGGTTAGGAGCTTTTTGCATTTTTCATTTTCTTTGATGGTTGTGTCAATGTTTTCTATGGTATCTTCCGCACCTGAGATTCTCTCTTCTATCTCTTGTATTGTGTTGGTGATGCTTGCATCTATGACTCCTGATCTCTTTCCTAGGTTTTCTAATTCCAGGGTTGTCTCCCTTTGTGATTTCCTTATTGTTTCTATTTCTATTTTTAGTTCTTAGATGGTTTTGTTCATGTCCTTCGTCTGTTTGATTGTTTTCCTGTAATTCCTCCTGTTTGATTGTGTTTTCCTGTAATTCTTTAAGGGATTTTTGTGTTTTCTCTTTAAGGGCTTCTAGTTGTTTACCTGTGTTCTCTTGTATTTCTTTAAGGGAATTATTTATTTCCTTCCTAAAGTCTTCTATCATCATCATGAGATGTGATTTTAGGTCTGAGTCTTCCTTTTCTGGTGTGTTGGGGTATCCAGGGCTTGCTGTGGTGGGAAAGCTAGGTTCTAATGATGCCAAGTAGCCTTAGTTTCTGTTCAATATGTTCTTGCCCTTGCCTTTCGCCATCTGGTTATCTCTGGTGTTAGCTGGTCTTGCTCTCTGTGACTGTGGCTTGTCCCTCCTGCAAGCCTCTGTGTCAATACTCCTTGAAGGCCAGCTCTCTCTGAGAGGAATTTGGGTTTGGAGAGATGTGGTACAGGGTCAGCTCTGGGGTGCAGACAGAAACCAGAAGGATCTTGTCCCCAACTGTCCCTTGTTTTCTGTGTCCTGATGGCTCTGCAAGGGTCCCTCTTGATCCAGTGAATTTGAACAGAAGTGGTGGTCTTGCTTGTGCTTGAAGGTGTGTCGGCACTCCTGGTATACCAGCTCTCTCCTGGCACTATTTGAGTATGGAGCCATGTGTCACAGGATCAGCTCCCCAGCCACCGAAAGAAACCAGAAGACCACTCCTCAGTCCCTGTGTCCTGGGGATTCTAGGTGGATCCCTCTGAGCAGACAGGCTTGTCCACACTCCTGGGAGGCTAGCTTTCTCCCTGCGCTATTTGGTTATGGAGCCCTGGTGGCCCAGGCAGAGGTCTCTAGCCACATGTCTGATACCTACTTGCAAAGTAAAGTGCCTACTCTTTAAACAGTAAACCTAAAATTTCCTTGAGACAGGATGCTGTGAAGAATAACACACACACACACACACACACACACACACACACACACATGCACCAAGACAAGAAAGTGATGCCTAGGAGTGAATGGACACTGCTAGGCTTCCATTTCTCCCACCTGCTCCAAGTACAGCTTTGATTTTGACTCTCCGTACTCAGGTTTCCCCACCTACAGAATAGACAGAACCACTTGTCCCCACGGCTGTTCAGGGAGAAAACTCTGTTGTCCTTCATATTTTTGTTGGCCCACAGTGTGATGGCTGGGAATATCTGGACTGGGTACACATGTCATGCTGCTCCGTTAGCTTCATTTTGGATAATCTCAGCCAACAGGTCATTTTCTGCTTTGGCAAATCACTAAGATAACCTGGTGCTCTAGGCAGAGGAATTCTGGGACCTAGTCTTGCCTGAAACCCTCACTTTCACTTCAGCATTCCAACAGATCTCAAGAACTCTTTGAGGCCACCAGGTGGAAAAAAATCACACACACACACACACACACACACACACACACACACACACAAATGGCCATTCAAGGCAGCAGGTAGCCATGATCCAATCACACTGTTCTTTCCTGATACTGGATCATCTTACATGTGTTTCTTTATGTGGATAGTTTTCTGTCAGCCTTAAGATGGCTCTGCCCACCTCTCGCCTCACATGTAATCTGTTCAACAATGCTCCATACCCAGTTCTCCCTCCAATTCCTATTTCTCATTTTCTTGAATGGTCACCAACAGTTTACAGAAAAAAAATGTCATCTGTGTTTGTTTGTATTAGAGGATTAACCACAAAGGAAAGGAGAAACTGTGGTTTGAATCATGTAAATAGCTGTGAATACTACATTTGGGGTGTGCTGGAACATTCTTTTACTAAAAATTAAGCCACATTGTCTCTCTATTTCCTCTCTATCTAGTGCTCCACTTAGCAGCCAGACTGGCACAAGGAAGCTGGAAACAGAGCTGATGAAAGACTGGAAGGCCAGTGAGGTAAGTTGTTAACCACACATCAGACCTATAGTCAAGGATTGACTTTACTGTTATGGACAAAATGGTGTCCAGTCTCTAAAACTCTTTGAAGCCCAAAACCTCAGTAACATAGAATGCGACAGTGTTCGAAGTTAGAATCCTTACCAAGGCAATTCATGTTAAATAAGGTGATACAAGACAATCTGATCCAGTGTGACTGGTGTCTTCAAAAGGGCTCCCTAGGACATCAACACATACAGACCATGCAAGAAACTATCTCAGGATGCTATCTGAAATTAAAGACAAGGGTCTCAGAGGAAAAAACTAGACCCACACATGACTGACTTCAGATTTCAGCTTCCAGAACCATGGGGGAGGGGATAAATATCTATGGGTTTTGTTATGGTAGGCCTGGCCAATTAATCGCTTCTCCAGTAACTGTCTTGGTGAGCATTTGAAGTAAGGAATGGAAAGTAGGGGTTAGAATGACAGCTCAGAAGTTAAGAACACTGGCTGCTGTTTCAGCAGACCTGGGTTCAATTCCCAATACCCATACAGCAGCAAAAAACTGTCTGTAACTCCTGTACCAGCACCTAAATGACAGCACACAGTCTGTAACTCTGATACACTCTTCTGGCCTCTGCAGGGACCAAACATGTATGTAGTGCACAGACATGCACGCAGGCAAAATGCATACACACATAAAAATGAATTATTTTTTTAAATGAAGTAAGGATCGGGAAGATGTTTGGATGGATCCAGAGAGCTGCATCTCATGTGGGTCATCACTGCTCACTTGCTGATGTGCTCGTTTTCCTAACACCCAAGGAAGCCCTGTGCACAGGGACTCTTCTCAGGGTTTGTGGTGACTTCAATGAGCAATGTGTCCCAAAGGTTCGGGCATCTGTTCCCCAGTTGATAGCACTGTTAGGAGAGGCTAAGGGGAACTGCTGGCTTGCTGGAGAAAGTGTGTCATGGAATGGGGGTGCAGTTTTGAGAGCTTAAAGCCTGACTCCACTTCCAGCTCACACTCTGCTTGGTCTCATGTTTGAAGGTGTGAGCTCTCAGCTTCCTGTTCCTGCTACCATCATCCCTGTGTCTTGCTGCTGTGCCTCCCAGCTATGATGGGTTCTAACCCCTCTGGAACTGTTAAGTCAAAATAAATTATTTCTTCCACAGGGTGCCTTGGTCATGGTGTTTTATCACAGCAATATAAAAGTAATTAATACAGGGTTCTAGGTCCCAGACTGGAAATTACACTACTGGCCAGTGATAGAACCATCTTTAAGGAGGTTCTATCAAGATCACAGAGAGGAAGCAGAAAAGGGGTGCTCAGTGGGGACTCATTCATGACATGATGTAAGTTTGAATTTCCTTCCCCTACATGGGTTCTCTCCACCCAGAGAACCTGTCTACAGCTAGAGCATCCTCTCACTTTCCCCAAGCTGCGTCTTCACCACATCCTTCCACTTCCAAGACTGTGCTTGTATGACCCTTTGCAAGACCATTTCTAGGTCACCTCCACCTCTTTGAAATAACAAAATCCCACTGGTTGCATTCAAAAGGGCAGAGTAGTTTTGCTTCTGGAAATATTCCTAGAAAATAACCATTTTCCTTTCATCTGTGAGCCAGTGCTACATGGAGGTAACACCATGACTGTTCCCAGAACATGGTGTACCAAAGTTCATTGACTTCTGAGAACACCAGTACCAGAGGGCACAATGTGTAGAGCATCATAGTTCAGAAGACAAGAGAACATTTAACCATTACATGACCAAGTAGGGCATGCTTTCAGTAAAAATGGCATAGAAAGGAAATATGATCTTAGAGTGAAGATACAATGTCTTGACTCATATCCATAGTATGACCACCATTCAGTCCAGGAGATGGGCCAAAGTATGCACGTCACTTAATTATGCAAGACTTGTCATGTGAAATCTCATTGTGTTGCTTTTGTATATAATCAAATACTCAAAAGAGAGCCAGTCTATCATCACTCATTTCGAGCACACTCCTGTACATGTTTTTCTATCTATCCCTGTGTATATCTATACGTGTGTTCCAGTGCTGCAAGGAATCAATGCCTCTCAAAAGGCTCACTCTGGTGTCCCAACTCTGGGTTATCCCCTTTAGAAACATTCAGAGAACTCTGATTGAGCCACGTCTGCACCCGTGATTGGTAAGTTTGAGAAGACAGAGCCCTGCAAATACTTGAGCTATGGAGACATAACAAATGCTGGTGAAAACATTGGGACCCAGGAGTCCCGGCCACCTCTACTCAGATATACTTCTTTGTCCTATGGGGTCCACACATCCAGATCCTAAAACGAGTTGTCAGTTATAGATGCCATAGGAAAAGAAGAATTATTTTTCTATTTCTAAGCATGAATAGCCAAACAGAAAGAGTGCTAAACAGTTGAGGCACCATATGTGAACTTCTCCGAGCCATGCTTCACGCTGAGTTGAAGCTGTGGCTTTCTTTGTGCACCCTCAGCAGCGTCTCCCCAAGCTGTGGAGAGCTGTTATCATCTCAGATCATCTCTCCTGCATAAACAACAGCCTTGAAAGATGCTCACATTGAGCATTCAGTACATGTTCACAGGGAAAGAATGCAGATCTATAGGATGCAAAACCTCCTCGACCCTTACCGAGAAGCATCTCTTTAAAGTGTCTTTTATTGTAGTTGGTGAGGATTCCAGCAGCCAAATTAAGTACTTATATTTGGCTTCTTCTAAAACAAAGTAAGTTTCAGTCCTGTCATTGGCTTCACCAGAGGTAGTATTCTTAACATTTCATCAGAAAGACGGGCCCTTCTGCACCACCGGTGAGTCATTTGGTGGCCTTGGGAACGGGAGGAAGCTTTTTTCCTGCCTAAGTTCCATGTCGCTGCTGTTTTAGGAAGAAGCAGACAGGCAGTGGATACTGGTGGGGGTTCTACTGACCTGGACAGAGCTTGATAGCATTATTCACATCACAGCTCGGCATGGGGCTGACACCTACTCAGAACTCAATCTAACCCAGCTTCTCCTCCCCAGTATGTCTAACCAACCTCAACCCAACCCGTTTGTGGGATGCAGTAAAACTACCAGGATCACACTCAGCACACACAAGCATGCATGCTCACACACAGACATTCACACTCTCGCCCCTGACACACCTCTGCTCTTCCCTATAGGCTCCTCCACTATTCTTCCCATGCCATTGTTTGGTTCTTACTCTACTTTAATCCAGTTGGAATTTCTTACTTTTTCTGAACTCCCACTTGTGACCACCCTTAGGGTAGTGCTCCCAGAGATAGACTTGGTCAGGTCTCTTGCTTCTGGTCCCTCCATTGGGGTTGCAAAAGCAGTCGGCACAAAGGAGGGGCTGAATTTTGATGTAAAGTTTCAAACGATCTACATAATATAGTCAAAACAGCAGCCCCACAGAAGGACAGTTAGAAGTGTCTCAGGAGGGAGAACAAGAAGACAGAAAGATCGATACCTCAAAAAACTGAAAGGACTTTATAAAATTCTCTGGAGTTGTCTCCGTGTATCTTCCCTGTTAACATAAGCTTTACCAAAATGTAATACGGCTATTCTTATGATCAGATGCAGCCAATATCAAAATGTAGAACAAAGCAATTCAGATCAAATGGGGCCAGGTTTAGAGAACACAAGGATCCCATGATGATCAGTCTACAGGATCAACTTGATGGGTTGTAGCATCACCGCGGAGGTTGACGCACCTCTGGGCATGGCTATAAGAGAGTTTTCAGAGAGGGTTAATTGAAAGCAGGTAGACCACTTTGAATGTGGGCCGCACCATCCCAAGGAGGAGCTCAAACTGAATAAAAGAGGAGAAAGGACAAAGTTGGTCACCACTAACCCCTTTCTTTGCTTACTGGTCTGGTCCAGCATGATGTAAACAGTCTTTACCATGTGCCCCCGCCATCATGCCCCCCCTTTCCCCAGCATGATATCAAGAGGCAAAATAAACTTTCCTCACTTTAAGCTGTTTTGGACAGGTGTTTTGCATGTCACAGCATGCAAAAGCAACTAATACAGAGACCATGGATGCTCCTCCTCCCATGGCAGTCAACACATCATTTCCCTAGCCCTGGTCTCGGCATCATGAAAGGGGATCAGCAGTGTGTAGATATCCCAGTACTCAGAGTTACTGAGAGTAGGATATATGAATTCATGAAACCTTAGAGGGAATTATGTCCAGCCTCCACATCATCAGAAGAAATAGAGGAGCTCCAGGGAACGGCAATGTTCACTCAGGCTTGTGCTGAGCCCACGGTTACATCCTTGTGCCTCCTTGTGGATTCAAACTCTCAGATCTCTGTGGCATGGCCTAGTCTAACCAGCCTGCACTGAATATATTCCTGGTGTCATACCTAAACCACACACAGGCCACCATGCTGCATCTGGGTTCCTGGATGATAAGACACCCACACATATTTATTCTCAGGCAACCTTGTAGCTCTTAGATATCTCTGCATGGTGTCCACACTCTTAGTGTCTACTACGGTACCACTTTAGATGTCTGAGCCTAGAACATTAGTGTTCCCTTGTCCACATGCCAGGTAATCAGAAAAGAGAGTACCCTATGGTCTCTCAGTCCTTCCCCACAAAGCCTCTGGTCAGGCCTCTTTGACCTTTGTCACTGTATTCTTCAACAAGATGTCCAAAATTCAATGTCAGTACAATCCACCCCAGAGTCCTCAGGAGGTGCACTGTAGATCCCCAGTGGATATCTGAATCTCTTGTTAGTACAAAACTCTGTATTCACTAACTTTTTCCTCTGATAAAGTTTAATTTATAAACTAGGCATAATAAGATATTAATGAGATAAGAACAATCATAACAATAGGTTATAATGAAAGATAAGTAAATATGATCCCTCTTCTAAAATACATAATTTCCCATTTATTGTTTTCAGACTTTGGTTGACATCAAGAAACTGAAACAGTGGAAGGTAAAAACATAAGCAAAGGATACTGCTTTATCCTGAAAGCGCTGTGTTAGCTCAGAGAAGGCAGGCCACTCGGGATCATAGGACGCATTCTTCCATGTCACCAAAGATGGATGAGGCAAACACACCAGCGCCACCTTCTACCACACCCTAGGTTGCTTCTAAGCCACCTTCCATCCTTGGAAACAATTATACTATTATGTATCCTTTAAAACATCATGTTAGCTGGAAGCACACACACCTGCAATCCCACTACTCAAAGGACTGAAAGGGGAAATGCTGAGCCAGGAGCTGAAGATGAGCTTAAGCAGTAGAGAGTCCACACGCGCACACACACACACACACACACACACACACACACGCGCACACGCACACACACACGCACACATTATAAACTTTAAAAACATAAAATAAAAAAGGGCCATGTGTGTAGTTCAGTAATAGCACAATTTCAACATGCATGCACAAAGCCCTACGTTCCTTCCCATAAAAACAAAATTCTCTCTCTCTCTCTCTCTCTCTCTCTCTCTCTTTCTCTCTCTTTCTCTCTCTCTCTCCCTTCCCCTCCCTCTCTCCCTTCCTCCCTTCCTCCTGTGTGTGTTTATATCTATATGTAAAATAAGGATTTAACCACCTTTCCTCTTCACTCAAACAACGAGATCCTTTATGTCTTGATTTTAACAGTCTTTCCAATGTGATTTGTCACTGAGCAGGACAGTGTTAAGTCTCCTGGCATAACAAGAGCAGTCTTCCCCAGACTGCTGGTCATCATGTTGACCTGCCCTTCTTGGACATGTCCACTGAATCCATTAGAAAAGTACAAGCACCCACCCCTGACCTCTAGCCCACATACCTTCACTCCATTCTGTACACTAGCATACCATCACAAGAGACTGTGCCAAACACCTTGCTGAACCCACCACGGGTGCGGCATTTCCTTGACCTACCAGTTTGATGACCCTGTTTAAAGAAACTGAATTTGCTTTAACATGACTTATGCCTGGGAACCTAGACTTGAGCATATGCCCTACTGCCCTGCCTCTGGCAAATATCGGCTGACAGGCCCTGCCCAGCTTGTCAACTTTGCTACATAAGAGTTGGAAAAACACCAACTAACTTTAGGGTGAGGTTGTTCATAAATACATGGGGACCATGAAGTCTTGGGACTTGAAATCCACCAGAGTTTGAGTGGGTATGTTTCCCATGGGCAAAGTAGTACTCCCCACCACCAGAGCCCTGTGGAGGACAGAGGAAAAGGAGGGAGTGCTCAGACTGTTGCCTGGCTCATCCACTCTATCCTCCAAGGCAGTATCTGAAGGCCTCACTTGCTCCTCAAAATCAGGTCCCAGTCTTCACCGGAAAGCATTGTTTGGGGTGTTTCTTTGGTGTACCATGGAATAAACTCATATGGCAGAAGGACCTCAGCACAGCAACCATCCCATTTTATACACCCCAGTCCATACAGAGACTGGGTACTGCCCTCAGCCAATAGACGTGGCCTTGTCAGAAACCCCTTCCCCCACCACATTGATGTGGCATCTGGTTATGTGCTATCTATTGCACAAACTGCCATGATCAGAACGATATATAAAATCATTACAAACTGGTCTCTAATCTCTGCTTTGACACTGGGCGCTCCTTTCACGTACCTTAAACATTTTGTTGCATGAATATTAGTTTGCCCATCATTCTTTAGTGTGCAGGTGGGATCATCACCAGTGCTATGGAGACCATGTCTCCAGGGTTTGCTGTCCAACCAACAAGTAGTTAGAAGAGGTAGGGCCATTTGAGGGAGGTGGCTCCTAGGGAGCATGCTTCTGGTGTTATTTTTAAGGCAACACCTTCCCTTTTGGTAGCTGTGGGACATGTGTGAACATGGTTGCTCCTGATGATATGAAATGTCGGCTCTGTGTGTTGAATCCAGTTGAGAGAAACAAACACACCAACGAGGTCTTGTTGTATTCTAGCAAATAATAGTTGATACTTGGAGTGAACCCAAACGGCACTGCACATACCATGTACTTTTCAAAGCAGAATGATGTATGCTCCTTAGTCTGTACTAACCACATACATATGCCCAGATTTTAACCCACTCCTCACTGCTTAAAGACTCAATCTCTAAGAAGCTGAGTGATTTAGTCAATACTGACAGCACTAAAATTCTTCCTTTTTTTTAGATCAAAGGAGAGATAAGGAAGAAAATGGGGAAAACTTTGGAATTTGACTCAAATAGTCTTCAGTATTGGTCCCTATTGTAAAGTAGGAGTCAGGCCCTTGTGCAAATTGTGCAAGTGATCTGGGTTCATGTCTCTTTGCCACAGCACTTCCATCCCCCAGGATGATGGGGAGTCAGAAATGACACACACAGCACACTTGGCATGAATAAGCTATAACACATCACGGAGCTATTAGTTAAGTCTTCCAATAGCGAGCATGCCACAAAATGTATATGGCATGCAGTGCTAGTCAACATAAAGGAAAGGCTGGACCACTGTGGTCCCCATACCTGAAACCAAGCTTGACCTAGGAGCCACACTCATGTAAAACTGCTAAAGAATGATCAACAGAAAGGAGTGCAAAAACGAAAAGCCTGGGAAACCCTGCTTGAGGGGGGAAAGTGATTGAACTTGATCCTTGTCAACATTTCCAATTTTGTATCACAGAGCCTATCCACCCAATACTTGTGAGCGGCCTGCCTGGAGCACTGCTCTTGAGTGAGTACAATTCCAGCCCCTCTCTGAGATGGAGAGATTAGAGTCAGGGAGACAAATACATTAGAGTCTGAGGGGGCTCCATTCCAGCATTTGCCAATTTTACAAAAATCTCAAGAGTATTTTTCTTACAGAAAACTCAAGTTGAATAGCGGCCATGATGGTGCATGCCTGTAATTCCAGCACTCAGGAAGGAGACAGAAGGATCTCAAACTGGAGGCCATCCTGGTTTACATAAGGAGATCCCATCTTTAAAAGTGGAAAGAAAACAACCAAAGAGCTAAAACTAACTGCATTAGAAAATGCAAATTTCATTCTTGGTGTACAAAAGAAAAATAATAATTAGGGAGGTAGCTCAGACCCATGCTGTGACATGGATGAACTTTGAGGACATTATGCTAAGTGACATAAGCCAGTGGCAAAAATGATAAATTCTGCACGATTAGACTTTGGGGAAGTACCTGAAACTAACAAATGCATAAGGACAGAAAGCAGAATGCGGTGGACAGGGGCTGGTGTTGGGGAGAGGGTACTCGTGCTCAGTGAGTTCAGAGTTTCAGTTGTCCAGGATGGAGAACTGAGGTTCACAATCAAGAACACACATTGAATTCCACTCCACCAAACTTTGTGCTTTCAAATAATTAAATAGCAAGTTTCATGGTCTAGGCTCAGCAGGTAAAGGCATTTGCTTCCAGGTCTGACTATCTGAGTTGGATCCCCAAAACCTACATGGTAGAAAGAGAGAAACAAATCCTAGAAGTTGTCCTCTGACCCCCATATGTGTGCCATGGCACACATGAGTGGGCACAAGTGCAAGCACACGCGCGTGCACGCACGCGCACACACACACACTCACTAATTTAATTTAATTTTTTAACAAGTTAGTAATTTATGACAGTAAAACTGCAATCCCTGACCAAGGAAGAAAGATAACCAACTCAAGGTCAGCCTGAGCTATGCAATGAGATTCTACCCAGAAATAAAATCAATTAAAACATCTGTTACATGAGTTGTTATTTGCTAATTCTCTATGGATGAAATGGACACTTCTTATACACTGCCACCGCAATGTCACAAAACATGTCCTTCCTATTCTGGTCTCTCAGCCACCATAAATATCCACTTCTTATCCACTGGAGTCTAAGGTGCTTCATAAGAGGCTGGGCTTTGCCTGAAGCAAAGGCTTCTCTTCTCTCAGGCATCCAGTTATTCTGTTAGGTGAGGCTGCCAGGAGGCAGCTCAGAAAACTCAGCACACAACTGACTCCAACAGCCCTCGGCTGGGCTCTAGCCAGACATTTGGCAAAGGTTCCCCTCGACTGGCATGCTTGCACAATCCCTGTTCTACAGAATGTTTTCTTAAAGTATCTCTGCCCATAAATGCAACACAAACAACCTGCCCATGAGTCACAGGACTTGAACACACGCTAAGTCCATGTAATAATCTTTATGTAGTTTGTTTCTTAGTCATTGTCTGGCCCATTAGGCAAATATGCACGGTGCATTTCTTTGAAAATAATCAGGGCCTCCATAGAAACTATGGCTGTAAATAGACCAAGCAATAAAGAGTTCCCCAGTGAGTTTAACTAAAGGAATTTTTAAAAGATAAGAGCAGGCTTGCCATCCCAGAGAATCAAGTAGCTCCCCAAGTGTAGCTGATCATTCGATGCCTTTTTATGACTTAGCTGAGCATTTGAGACAAACACTGAAGTCTCTGGCTGAGGTCAGCTTTGCTTAGAACGAAAAGCCATAATGCCTAGTGGGAAGAACACGGAGTTCAGCTTTCTAATCCTTTTTGGGCAAGCTTGACCCCATTGTCACAGGAAAACATGGCTATCTCCAGCAAAGAGGCTCCCAAGAAAGGACAACAGTCATTTTGTTAACACATGCAGTAAGCACTGGGGCCTGCCCCTTGCTTACAAGCTATGGGAGCAGAAATAATGTTGCTTCCATTTCTCCTTTCATGGATGGCATTTTACATGGGCGGTTCCACTTAACATTTCTATCTTCTACTACTGTGAGCATGACCCCTGCATCTACTTTCCTCACTTGGTGCAGTGTTCAAAGACTTACTGTAAAATGGAAAATTGGGTGCCATTTTATAAAATGAACTTTGTGTTAGATGAGTTTGCACAACTCTCGGCTTACGCAAACATTTGAGGTTGGCAGACTAAGCAGTGATATTATGTGCCATAACTATCTGTGGGAGTTGTAAATGACTTCAGCTTTTGATATTTTCAACTTACTAAGGTTTCTTTAAGTTGTAGTATCAGTAGTATATATACTGTATATATACATACACACACACACACACACACACACTATATATATATATTGCAGTTCAGTATATAAAATAGAAAGAAAGCCAGCCATGGTGGTATATACTTGCAACTTAATAACTATAATCTCAGCACTGGGGAGGCTGAGGCAGGAGGATACAGATTTTAAAGTCAGCCTGAGCTCCACAGTCAGTCCCTGTCTCAGAAAAAGGAACATTTTAAAAAGAGAATTTCAGTCGGATTTCATTAAAAAATTGAAGAACTCAAGGGAGACAGACCCTGTCACCTACACAGTCTATTCATACTCACCTTACACACGTACACACACACACACACACACATTTATACATGCCCACACACTCATGAATTCAAACACACCACTCATAGACATATTCTTATGTACACTCATACACTCTTCACAGAAAGACACATACATTTACACATTCATACACTATACAGATATACACACAGAGATTTAAACTCCCATGAATATGTAATTTCACACACACACACAGGCACACACGCACGTGTTCTCAGGGCAGGACAGAAGACAGATATCAGCATCCACATCCCCTTTGAGCCAATGCAGACACCATCCCTGACTGTGACACTCCTTTCCCTTTCAGTCCAGATTCCCTCCAGGCAGCACTTTCTCTGACTTCTCACTTGTTTTGAAACCTGTGTGCCCTCCTTATTTATGTGTCTTTCTTCTTGAGCCTAGTTCTTATGAGATTACATCAAGCACAAATGAATGCCACAAAGTGGAATGTGATTCACTTTTACAAATTGATCATGGGGGAAAAAAACACACTAATATAGACAGGTTGCATGAGGCTTCTTCAGTTGTCATCCTGGTTATTCCAGTAGATAATTATTCCATGGCGATATTAACCTTGATGCCATTACCCCAAAGTGAACACGAGACTGGAATATGACTGGCAGTTCTGATGTGGGTCAATGAGCCAACACTGGTAGTCTGAGTCTCAAACATACAGAGGAGCAATGGGGTAGCTCTGACACCCAGGGCTTTCAGTCCTCTTCCAGGGCTCCCTGCAGTCAGTAAATCTTGGCTTATATTTGATAGCTAACATGATTAAAGACCCAGGTAGGACACAAAATGCCAAAGGAAATCAAAACGTCCCAACAAATTCTTTAAGTAGCATCACAGACAAATCCCTTCGCTACAGCGTCACAGAGGAGTGACAGACTAAAGTGGTGTGTAACTATCACGTTCTTCTTAGCAGGGCCATGCAACAAATAGGATAAAAGGTAAGGAGCAGTGACCTCTGCCCACATCGTAAGACTTAAGGCAGGGGAGATTTCGTGAACCTGGGTCTTGAGCCCCATGGTGAGCTCCTGAATCCTCTGTCTCACTTCACAGACATTCCTGAAATCTCTCCTGCTCTGGTGGAGCCCCTAATGAGTCCCTGGGTCTTCCTATATCTCTTTTATTTCTACACTTAAGTGAACATACCTCACACTGTAATGAGAATAGTATCAAGAAACAGAAAGGAGACAAAATGTAGCAGCATGTGCCTCTTTCAGGGGGAGATGCAAGCATGTGAAAAGAGAAAGAAGAGAGGAGAGAAGTCCAGCCTGGGAAAGACCTCAAGGCTCTGGGAAAGCTCAGCTATTTTGTTTTTCTTTTCTTTTCTTTCTTTTTATTTTATTTTTTTACTTTATTTACATTTCAAATGTTTTCCCCTTTCCAGATCTTCCCTTTGGAACATCCCTATTCCCTCCCCCCTCCCCTGCCTCTATTGGGGTATTCCCCCACCCACCCACCCACCTACTCTCATCTTCCTTCCTTGGCATTCTCCTATATTGGGGGATCTAACACCCTCAGGCCCAAGGGCCTCTCCTTCCCCTGATGTCTAACAAGACCCTCCTCTGCCACATATATGGCCAGCACCATGGATCACTCCATGTGTATTCTTTGGTTGGTGGATCAGTCTCCAGGAGTATCGGCGGGGGGTGGGGGGGTGGGGGGGCAGTTGCCACTGTTACTGCCTCCCTGGGGACACAAATCCTTCAGCTCCTTCAGTCCTTTCTCTAAGTCCTCCATCTGGGACCTCACACTCTGCCCTACTGTTGCTGAGAAGTGACTCTTGGGTATTTTGAACTTTTAGGCTAATAACCACTTAACAGTGAGTACATACCATGTTCATTCTTTTGTTTTTCATTAAACAGTAACTACAGCAGTTCTATGGCCATATGGCACCAGATCTTCTCTATGTTTTGGTGGCTATAAATTTTCCTTACCCTTTGACCTGGTGGCACGGGCTTGTAACCCAGTTACCCAGGAGGCTGAGGCAGGAACTTCAAGGCCTGTTTGTAATATAGAGTGGAGTTCAAGACCAGTTTGAGCCACTTCAGTGATTGATTCTCTGTCTGGAAAAAAAAAAAAAAAAAGGTCTAGGGAGGTATCTCAGTAGCAAAGTGTGTGAGGCCCTGGGGTCAATGTCAGGAAGGGAGGGAGAGGTAGCTCAGCACCATATCTTTTGAGCTGAGATGTAATTATGAAGTCAAAGTGAGGGGAGAAGAGAAATTATTACCGTGACCCATTTCAACACTCCTTGTTAATGGGAACAAGACAAAAACCCACTCAGCAATTGAGGCACTACAGAAGATTCAGTGAGATGAGAAACACTTATTTGTCAGACCTCCCACGAGACAGGCTGATAGGCTGGGAAGGACATGCTTGAGCTTGAATGAGCACCACAGAATGACCTGAGCTTTTAGACAGGACGGCTGGTTCCACTTCAACTTCCGTTTAATATCTACCTCTGCTTCTTTCTCTTTTCACGTGCTTGTGTCTCCCTCTGAGAGAGGCACCTGCTGCTATTTTTGTCTCCTTTCTGCTCCACACTTTTTTTTTCCTCCAAATTTCCATTCTTCCTTCACATCATGTAAATGCTACTGTGTGCCACTATTTCTGAGGAGCCTTGTGGAAGCTCTCCAGTACGGGTGGATTCGCTAAGTCAGCTGTTACACTGGTAAGGGGAAACCAGCCATGGTGAGAGCCTAGCCTGGTTAGTGGAGGGATTTGTTGTCGTCGTTGTTGTCTGTTTGTTCGTTTGGATATTTTTGTTGTTGACTTTTCTTATTTTGTTTTTTTGGTTTTGGGTCAACACACAAAAAGAAATCTCAGTTCATAAAATGTCTCTATCAGATTGCCAGTAAGAAAGTCCATAGGGCATTTTCTTGATTAATAACTGATGTGGAAGAGCACAAGCCACTATGGGTGGTGCCACCTGTGGAGCAGGTAGGTGGTCCTGGGTGTTTAAGAAAGGTAAGCTGAATAAGCAAAAAGATCAAGCCAGAACACAGCATCCCTCATGGTCTCTGCATCAATTCCTGCCTCCATCTTCCTGCGCTGCTTGAATTCCTGTCTTGGCTTCCCTCAGTGATAGACTGTGGTCAGGATAAAAAAAGCCAGATAAACCCTTTTCTCCTCATGATGTTTTTGGTCATGGTGGCAATAAAAAGCAAACTAAGTCAGAGTATTTACCCCTAGAAATTGACAGATTCTCGTAAGTCAGTGGTTGATTTATTATTTCACCAACTTTGAAGCTTAGGAAAATTCCAGGGAAAATTTTTGTTAATAGATTTGGTTACCAGACATGGTTTGACAATTGACATTTTTTTTCATCAGAAATATTTCATTATTGCTAATTTTTGTGTAATCCCCACACTTAGTTATGGATCACAACCTACGCCTTTAGAAACTTGTGTCTACTCTACTAGCACATGGTCATGACATGATGTTTACTGTGCAAAGCCTGCCATGCAATTGCTCATTTAACTTTTTTAAAAATTGGATATTTACTTTATTTACATTTGAAATGTTTTCACCTTTCCAGGTCTCCCCTTCAGAAACCCTCTATCCCATCCTCCTCCCACACCCACCCACCCACTCCTGTCTTCCCTCCCTAGCATTTCCCCTACACTGGGTCATCAAACACCCTTAGGTTCAAGAGCCTCTCCTCACACTGATGGCCAACAAGGCCCTCCTCTGCCACATATGCAGCCAGCACCATGGGTCCCTCCATGTGTATACTTTGGTTGGTGGTCCAGTCTCCAGGAGCTGGGGGGTGGGGGGTGGAGGTGTCTGGCCAGTTGACACTGGACAACTGACATTTTTAAACATTGTACTATGAACAACAAAATAACTAAGCATGCTTTCCTCCAGAGTTTAAAACGACTGTGTGATACAGAAGAGGGTTGTGGGCATCACATCTTCACTATTGTTCCTTAATAGTCAAAGAATCACAAAATGCCATTTAACATTCCTATTAGAACTAGATTCTAAGGGCCAGTTGGGACCCATTCACCAACATCTGCCACCTTCCATACCCATCTGTAGAAAGGGATAGAATTTTGCATGTCATTCCCTGCCTGATACTTGCATGCTAACCCACCCCCACTGCAGACTATGCCTCCAGCCATTTGTCTTTCAAAATACCAACATATCAAAGAGATCTCTCCATAACATATCTATCAGTTGCATTCCAGACAGTGGCTACAATATCAAACCAGCCTAAGTTGGCAAATGGGTGACAAGAATATAGAATATCACAGGAATAATATTCAGCCATAAAACCGATTATGCCCTATCATTTCTGGGACCATTAAAGGAATTTGAGGATATTGAGTGTGATGGCTAATTTCAATTGTCAACTTGACTGGATGTAGCTAAAACCCAAGCACATCTGTGAGAAACTTTTCTTGGTTGGACTGTTTGAGGTGAAAGACTCGCTCTAAATCCAGATCATTTGAAGTCAGAAGATCTACCCTACATCTGGGCTAGAGCTTCTGGAGGCAGCCTACCTAAAAGAACGTGGATAAAGGAAGCTGTGCTTTTCTTTCTGCTGGCCTACACCCCCACAGGTTTCTGTCCTCTCTCATTTCATCCCTGATGTCAGAACCTGCTTCTTTGGGATTCCAATGAGGACTGAAGACTGGCAGGTACCTAGGACCTCCCTGAGACTCCAGCACCTGACTGGGACTAAACAACTACTGGGTTCTTGGCCTTTCTTTCAGGAGGCAGCACTTGTTGGTCCACTGAGACAACAGCCTTTAAGCCACTCTAATAAATCCCTCATATATATACTTATGTATGTATATGTTCGTATATTCATATATATATATATATATATATATATATATACACACACACACACACACACACACACACACACACATATACATTAGTTCATTCTATCAGTTTTGCTCCTTAGAGAACCTTGATTAATATACCCTTAAGTGAAAAATGTTCCATGTTCTCTCTTATATGTAGATGCTTTAAATATATGAGTATATAATGAGTATTTTAATATATGAGTAGAATAATACTTACTAGAAGCTGAGAAAGGTCAGTGGGATAGAGGAAGCTGGCAGGATGGCAGGTCCTCGAAACACAGATACATTGGAAGGATAAGAGATAGTATTCTGTAGCATGGATTCTGAGCCTGTTCTTCACAATAGCCTATTATTGCTGAAAGATGGGAGCCAGAGGGTTCCAAAGAATGATAAAGAAAGGGCTATCATCACCCTCAGGTACTCAGTTTATTGCATACATGTACTGTATTTAAACTTTTCAAAGATTTAAGAGAACGGAACGGCGATCTTAACTTCACCATCCAACACTAATGTCACATTAATGTCACATATACACTCTTCTCTTCATATGGCCCCCACACCACCACACTGTCACCTCAAGAAGCAAAAAGGACCCACAAAGCTCCTTCTGTGGGTGCCACTGTCTCTTGATTTCTCTGTTCACAGGCTGCAGAGTTTGAGAATTTCCCAACAACGAGAAGCTTTTAAAATTGTGAAATAAATTGGAACGCATTTTAAATACACTGTTTATATAATAATAGGAAGGGAAGTACATTTCCCTAGGCTCAACATCACCAAATCTAAGACAGCCTTCCAGATGTTTAACTCACCTTCATTTTTCTTCAGTGTTCTGCAGTCAGAAAGCTTGCACCTGAGTACAAATTTGTTCTTGCAAACCAGTTGCACCTGCAGGGGCTAAGTAACAGGGCATTGATCCAGCCATGCTAGCAATCAGGCAATTCCTCTGTGCAATTTCTTCCCTAAGAACAATGCTCACGTGTAGACAGTACTGCCCATTTCAAGTGGATGGTTGGCATGGCCCAGCTGCGCTCTTCAGTACCTTGCACAACCTGCCTATTTGCCACGCAATAAGTCAGACAGCCAGAACAAAGGCCTTGCTTAAGGTTTCTTCCTAGATAAGGTGACTTGGGAGAAATGGTGTAACCTAAACCTGTGGATGGCATCGTCTCACTTCTAGGCCTGAAGCCAGCTACAGCACCCTGTGTTTCAGGAAGCTAAGCTCTTCCTCATTATCCCTTATCTACCTCACCTGTCTCATCTTCCACTGGCTCCACCTTCTGAGGAGTACGCTGTGCTCCAGCTAGACACCTCTGTGCTATCCTCTGTGACCTATTCAAGGTACCACCAAGTGTTGGCAGGTGGTCAGCAGCCCTCCTTTCTCACTTAGGTCCACTGTAACCACTCCTGAACACACACACACACACACACACACACACACACACACACACACACACCAGGAATAGTTAGCTGGATGACCAAGGCTAGAAAAATAGTTGAACATGACACCCAGGAGATGAAGACTGAACAAAATGTGAGGTTTTGCTGAGCTCAGTGGGAACTGCCAAACAACAGTTTAAGCCCCTGCCCCTTCCCCACCATAAACTTGCATATTCTTGAAGAAAAGAACTGCAACAGAATCAGAGTCCCAACACTCTTCCCTGGGCAGAGAGGAAAAGGGTTGAGGCAGCACCTTCCCAGGCTGTTTGTTTTTTTTTTTTTAAATCCAACAGCTTTCTGTGGTTAGGCTCCAAGAATAAGCTCGAGATGTATGCCAATTTTCTATAATTTTATACTTTTTTACTTCAGTCACATTAATGCTTTCTTTATCTGGCTGCTTTTAAGGTCAGTAGCAACTACAGGTGAGGAAGGCCCTGCCCTCCCCTCACCAACACAACACTGCTGAGTCAGAGAGTGCATGTAGGAGGGAACTGAGAAGGTTACTGCTCCACACAGCAGAAACTCAAGCAAAGAATAACTGCTCTAACCCCCAGTGATGCAATGCACACCTCATCTCTGCTTTAATACATTTGAATCAGAGTTACAAATGATGCCTACCCAAGTATCATAGTTTGCTACATGAAATATCACAGGGAGAACAAAAAATTAAAACACATCCCACCAAAGAACAAATATCCAATTTGATTTGATTTAAAAAAAAAAAAAAAAGACTACAGAAATCAGTATGGTCATTCCTCAGGAAAATAAGGAATAGATATATGTCAAGATCCAGCTAGACCACTCTTGGGCATATACCCAAAGGTCGCATCATTTTAGCACAGAGAAATTTTGCTCAATCATGTTCATTGCTACTCTATTCATAGTAGCCAGAATTTGGAAATGATCTAGATGCCCCTCAAAGGAAGAATAGATAAAGAAAATTTGATACATTTACACAATAAGGTATTACTCAGCTACTTTTTAAAAGGGGGCGAGGAAATTATAAAATTCACAGGTGAATAAATGGAACTAAAAAAAAAAATCATCCTAAGAGAGGTAACCCAGTCCCAGAAAGATAAATAAGGCATGTACTCTCTTATATGTGGTTTTTAGCTACTAAATCAATGATAACTCAGCGAATTCAAAAAGTTAAATGTAGAGTAAGGGACAGGATATGAAGCACAGAGAGAAATCCGTAGAAAAGGGAAATACAGTGGATAGCCATGGAAGTCCGGGGGGGTGGGGGGGGAGGATGGAACATGAGGATCAAGTAAAAATGGGGGGAAGAAGGGGACGGGGGGAACACAGCTAAAATTAAGGGCCATTTGAGGAGTAAGTAGTGTGGAAACCTAATAAGGTAGAAGCATCCTAAAACACATACATATATGTGGACAATCTAAATGAAATTGCCAAAGAATGGAGAGACAGAATCCCAACTGGCCATCTCTTGTCACCAAATGAATCAAACTTCCAGTATCAGTATTGTGTTACATCTAATTAAGTTGTTGGCCAAAGAGGTCCCATGGAAATTCCAAACAACCCAGGATGTTGCCAAAGCTATAGGTTGCCCTCAACAACTGACAGCAAGGCCTCATTGCTGAAGACAATACCTACACAACTCACTGAACATGGTGAAATTGAACTGGTACCTACATAGATCCTTCACCTCTATATGCTAGTTTCTTTGGTACAGGAAGGTACTCTGTATGCTACCAAAGGAGACATAAATCTTAATGTAGACATAAATCTTTTGATCTACAATGTTTTCCTTCAATAAAAGAAAAATCTAATATACTTTCATTACATCACACTTTGATTTTATTATTCTTAATGTTTTTAATTTTCTATTTTTCTATTTTTTCTGATTTTAATTCTCACTATACCTTTGTCCAAGCCTACATATAATTTATTTTTGAATAAAGACATTTGTACTTTCCTAATAGTGGGTGCATGAGCCATGCAGTAGTGTCCTGTTTCCAGTTTAAATCACTGAAGTCTTTCTACTCTTCTGTTATTTTCACAATTGTAGTGCTCACATCACAGATGAGCATCTTACTGTGGAGAGTGAGCATATCTGTACAAAGAAGAGAAGTAGCCATGTATGGCAGTGTGTGACTCTAATCCCAGCACTTGGGAGTAAGAGGGAGAGGAGGGGGAGGGAGGGAGAGGGAAGGGGAGAGTGAGAGAGGGGGATCCAAGTCCAGACAGATTTGCTGCTGAATTCTAACAGTTTTTAAAAGAACATAACAACAATCTTTCTCCAAATATTCCATAAAATAGGAAGGGAAGGCACACTGCCAATTCCTTCTACAAGGTCATTATTACCTTGGAGACAAAGTTGGATGAAGACATGACAAAGGAAAAATAAAAA
Organism: Rhynchomys soricoides; assembly: GCA_019843965.1. Classification (NCBI taxonomy): domain Eukaryota; kingdom Metazoa; phylum Chordata; class Mammalia; order Rodentia; family Muridae; genus Rhynchomys; species Rhynchomys soricoides. Next base: position 1,548,102 of record JADRCH010000156.1, on the reverse strand, counting down.
GCAATCTTTCTGATGAACATAGATGAAAATTTTCTCAATGAAAACTTGCAGCCTGAGCTCAAAGATGTATCAAAAAAAATCCCTCACCATGATCAACTTAATCTCATTCCAGAGATTCAGGAGTAATTCCACATGTAGAAGGAATACATAATTGGACTCAGAAAAAGAAATCACATGATTGTCTCAATAGATGAAGAGAAGGCTTTTGATAAAATCTGACATCCCTTCATTATAAGAGTACTGAAGAAACCAGGAATAGAAGTAACACATCTAGCATAATAAATAATTTATACAATAAGCTTACAGCCAACATTCTCCTAAATAGGAGGAAACTCAAAGCATTCCCATTAAAATCAGGAACACAAGGCTGTCCATTCTCTCTACTAGTATTCAATACAGAGCTTGGAGTCTCAGCTAGAGCAATAAGACAAGAACATAAAAGATATACAAGCAAGAAATGATCTTTATTTACAGATGATATCAGCCTATATGTAAGAGACTCTAAAGACCCCACCAGAAAATTCTTAGACCTGATAAACAGGTCCAACAATGTGGAAAGATACAAAATTAAGGCATAGAAATTAGTAGCCTTCTCATATATCAATAACAAACATGCTGAGACAGAAATCAGAAAAACAATTCCATTCACAATTTCAGAAATATCTAAGAATAAAGGTAGCCAAGGAAGTCAAAGACCTCTACAATGAAAACCTCAGACCACTGATGAAAGTAGCTTATGATAATGGAGGATGAAAAGACCTCCCAGGCTCGTAGATTAAAATTAATAGTATGATGAAGGCTATACTGGCAAAAGCAATCTATAAAATCAATTCAATCTTCATCAAAATCCCAACATCACTCTTTATATAAATAACCCCTCTTCCAAAATTTGTAGAATTCATATGGAAGCACAAAAGACCCCAGCAAGCCATAGCAATCTGGAACAAAATGAATATTGCAGAGCTAGCACCATCCTGATTTCAATCTGTACGATGAGCCATAGTAATGAGATATAGATAGATAGATAGATAGATAGATAGATAGATAGATAGATAGATGGATGGCATGGCTCTGTTACTGTCACAAAAACACAGAGATCAATGGAACAGAGTAGAAGAAACACACACACACACACGCACAACCATAAAACTATACCATCCCTAGGTGTTTACCGAAAATACTCAACCTATCACAGTCAACCTACCACAGAGATATGTATACACTGAGGTTTACCGCATCAGTGTTCACAATTGCTAAGCTATAGAAGCAACCTACTATCCATCTACAGACAAGTGGATAAATTAAATGTAATTCACATACACAATGAAATTTTTTTGACATCAGAAAAATGAATTCATGCTATTTTCTAGAAAATTGATGCAATCTAAGATAATAAAATTAGGTAAATTAAGTCACTTTCGAAAGACAATATTGCAAGCTTTATTCTCATTCCTGGACTTTATAGGTATACAAAAATCATATATGTACACATGGCATGAAAGTAGAAGCAAAATTATCTAGGGGAACAGAGGGGACTAATGAGAGGGAAGAGGCATGAGGGAGGAGAGCGAAGAGAATATGAGAGACAACGTTCCCTCATAGAGAGAAGTCCAGTATAGAAACCAGCGAGGTGATAAGAAGGTAAAGGTACTTGCTACTGAGCCTGAGATGACCTATCTCTGATTCCTGGGATCCAAATGGTAAAAGGACAGAACCAATTCCTACAAATTGTCCTATGATTTCTATATAAGTGCCTTGCCACATGACCGTCCCCCCATATCTCTGTCTCTCTGTCACACACACAAATAAATAGGCAAATACATGTAACTTTCAACATATACTTCAACATTTATTCCATACTTTCATGAAAACTTCTGCTATGTAACTCTGTATAGCAAAATTAAAGAAAGAGCATGGTACACGTTGACTATCTCTCCCATTGTGTCTCCCACAATCTCCAAGATCAGCCTTCCCCAACACTTACAAGAAGATAGAGAGCATGTGTTCATTCAAAACTGTATACTCCCTTTCCTTCTGCTGTTGGGAGTGCCACGGGCGAGTCTGTGCTGCAGAACACACACACAGAATTGCTAATAGTCAGCTTAGATATTTCTCCAGACAACGCTCTCTTCTAGAATTCTCATCCCAGGGACTTGGGCTTAGGAGTTGTTTACTGGGAGAAGGTCTCAGGAATGATCTAAAATGGTTGCCAGTTTGTGTCAAAATAATTTTCCCATTTAAAAACATAAGATTACTATCTTATATTAATTAGGATTCTACTATTTTTTAGTTCACATTTCAGAACACTGAAAAAGACCCTAGGAGGAGAAACGCTCTCTCATGTGCAAGGATTGAGATCATTAGTAGTGTCAAAATATCCATGCTACCCTAAAGCAGTCTACAAATTCAGTACAAAACTCATCAAAATTCCTGTAACATTTTTTCATATAACTATAAAGAAAGCATCCAAAACTTTACTCAGGAATACAAAGGACTTCAAGTAGCCAGGACAATGCTGAACAGAAGGAGCAATGCTGGGGGACATCATCATAAATGATTCAAATCTTACAGAATCCAACTAACAAAGACTTTTGGACCAATGTAAAAGATGAAGGAATCTGTCATCACATCTTCAGCCAATTTATTCTCAACAAAGAAGTCAAAAGCATGCTTTGGCGAGTCAACAAATGATGCTGGAGAAACTGGATATTTGTGTGTACAAGGATGAAACTAGATCCCTGGATCTTGCCTTGTTCAGAAACCAACTCAAAATAGATCAAAGGCATTAATATAAAAGACATTAATATAAGACCCAAACATTGAAAGAAAAAAGGAAAACATAGGTGACAATATCAAGATGCAGGCCTGGGCAACCATTTCTCGATTTGGGCTCCAATAACTCAGAGAATACAAGCAAAAATTGGTAAATAGGATTTCATGAAACTTAACTTTCTACACAACAGTAATCAAGAGTGAAGTGCCAGAATCAAAAATAAGGAAAACATCTTTGTTAACTATTCTTCTGAGAATTAATATCTATAATATATAAAGAACTCGAAAATATTAACAAAAATTATCCAATCAATAAAATGCCAAATGTCCTCAAGATATATTTCACAAAGAAATTAAGTCTAAATGGTCAATAATACAGAAAAATTGATAAATATACTTAGGCTATTAGGAAACTACAAATCAAAACTACATCTTACAGCAGGGGAATAGCTCTCACCAGGAAGGAACAACTGCTAGTGTGAAGGTGGAAACTTTAAACACCATTGGTGGGGATGTTAACCATCACTACCACTCAGAAACTAGTACAGGGGTGCCTCAAAAACCAGAAGCTACCACACCATTCCTGGACAGAGATGTGAAGGATATAGAGTGAACATACAAGAGTCACCCACATACCCATCACTACTCACAGTCGCCAAAGTATAGACGGCATGGCCTATATGCCCACCAACAGGTGACTGGATAAAGAAAACATGATCCTTGTACAAAATGCTGCACCATTCAGCCATAGGAATTTAATTCTGTCATTATCAGGAAACAAATGGAACTACAAGATATTATGTTTTTTTAAGCCAAAAAGTAAAACAAGTATGGTACTATATATAAATCTCAATAATATATATATATATATATATAATTGAGATTGTATACACAAAAGTGAACAGGCAGTTATGTTGAAGTGATTGATAGTCTATGTGTAAAGGTGAAATCAATAAAGATCTACTTGCAAACCAATACTTGAGTTAGAAATCCTGTCTTGGTTACTCTTCAATTGCTGTGAAGAGACATCACGAACAAGACAATTCTGATAAAAATCAAGCATCTAATTGAGAGCTTGCTCCCAATTTTAGAGATTACTGCATGGTTGCCATGGTGGGAAGCAGTCAGGCATGGTGCTGGAGCAGCACCTGGGAGCTTTACATGCTGATCCACAGGTAGCAGGTGGAGAAAGAAACACTGGGCCTTGCATGAGCTTTTGAAACCTCCCTAGTGACACATCTCTTCCAACAAAGTCACAACTATTAATCCTTTCCGATAGTTCCATCAACTATGGACCAAACATTCAAATCTATGAGCCTATGGAGGCCACTCTCATTCAATCCACCACATTCTATGCATGCATGCAGTCCGTATGTCCACAGACAAGTGTACCTCACCCTTTGTCAAGGAAACTTCTCTTTGCAAGTGATGGAGACTATTATGGAGAACCACAACCAATCAAATTGCAGAGCTGTAGAGCTCTGTCCCAACTGTGTCTACAACACAACTTGTGCGTTGAAGGCTCGGGAATTATTGCAGAGAAGGGATGGAAAGACTATAACAGCCAGAAAAATGATGAGTTTGCGATGAGATCGTGTCTCCTAAAAAGGCAGACACAATACCTATGAGGTTTCATCAACATTGCTCTTTGGAACATTTTAATAGCATTTATATGGCAATTTTCTCCTGGAAGTCACCGGAGCCCTGAATGAACAACGTCTCCAACTTGACCTGGTCCTCCAGCCATTCAGGCTTGGGAAAGTGTGACCAACCATGGTATTTGCAGTACTTTTCACAAGTTTGATGGGTAGTCTGCACACATGGTTGATTCTATCACCAGAATGTACCTACAAGCAATTGCCTAAAACGCAACTAAAAATAACTTGTTTTCTCACTACTCATGGAAACTTTTAAGAACCAAGCTGTATAATCACCAAAACTGCCTTGTGCCAAAAATGTTGGTTTACCAGCAGCAAGGGAGGGACTCATATTCTGGCACTAGAAATGACCTGGAACTATCAACACCCAATAACCTCCTTACATAGGAGGGGCCCTGAGACAGGAGGAGCTTATAAAGAAAGAGTAGGAACTAGACCTCAGGGCTCTGCTTTCTGCTCCGAGTTAGTGAGTTACCACAGTCAAAGATGAAATGCAACCAAATTATTTTAGAATCAAAACTGTAAAGGTTTACATTAAGCCTTCAACTACCCTCCAGGTACTTGCAATGTATAAATGCTGATAACAATTATCAACATTTAGGAAAAGTAGTGCGTGGGGGAGGGGGGGAGATGTCCTTTCAAACTAAACACAGCCCATGCACTGCGGCCTCAATAGCTTATCTTGCCCCTGCCCAAACCTCTCAGATGACAGGTGATCTCTTCCCACCTATGAACATACGGTATAGCCTGTCCCACAGGCTTACTTCAACCTCAGAGCTGTCTTGTGAGGTACCTCCTAATGTAGTTTAATAAACCAAAGCTTTCCAAAGGACCCATGTGTGTCTCTAGGGTTCAAAGTGACAGAACTAATATTGAACTCTAACCCTCCTATATGAGCCCAAGCTCTGGATCACCAGAATTGATTACTAGCATCAAGCCTAGACTTTACAGAATAACACAGAAAACTCACCCCAGTGCTTCTGTTTATAACTTCAGTACTTGGCCATAGGTCTCGAAAACTTCCTTTAAATGCTTCAAAGCAAAATTTGCAGGTCCCTTCCCATGAAAGTTAAGACCCTCTGCTTCATGCTCCTACACACGGATTCATATCTTCTATAACCATCTACATAATCCAGTATAATCATAACCCAAAGGAGAGCCTATTGCCCAGGCTTAGAACTAGTCTGCCTCTCATCCCCTTGTATCTGGTTAAGACTGACAGTGTGTCGTTTCCCCCACCTGCCAGGCCACTCCTACTTGGATGCTCAAATCTCACACAGACTACATGGTTCACAGAAGCTACACACATTTATGCCCACCAGTTCTTCAGGGTTAATGGATGTTTCTTCTTTCTTGATCCCTCACACCGGACTCTGAACATAACAGCCAGCCTGCACTAGTCAGACTTGGACAGAACCTCTCTCACACTCGTGTCCAGAAACACGAGGCTGATTAACTCTAACTGTAAGAGACTTGTTCTCAACACAAGATGAATATTGCTTTGAGCACATTCACCACCCCAGGGAAACCTGCACATCAACAGACAGGCTAAGGATAGCTCGGTGTGGCCACAGGAACTCCCACCTGTCAGCTCTAGAAACCAGTTAACAGGTTGTTCCTTTAAGAATGCCTTTAATGGTTCTGTGCTTTGGCTCCTAAAGCTGGGAAATGAATCATTGTGGGAATCTTGCTAAGCTACTTTGAAAAGACTGGTTCCATTTGTTCATCCAATAACCTATCATGGAATCAGATCTTGAGTGTGTGCTCAGGAACATGTGTTTATGAACAACTAGACACATGTTTGCATACTGCTGAAGCTCAACCAGAAGTAGTTTCCCATGGAGGGAGCTCTGGACAAGATGTCTGAAGTGCCCTAAAATCCATGTTACTAACTTGCTAGTCTTCATTGTGGTAATATCGAGGAAGGCCACTTTGGGAGGTGACAGTCATGAGGATGGAGCCTTTCTGGCTGAGCCTTATAATAGGGACTCAAGTGAGCTCTCATGCCTTCTTTCCATACCGTGAAAAGAAGAAGGCAGCCTGTATATTGGGAAGCAGGTCCTCACCATACTGGACGTAGACCATACTGTAACCAGCCTCAGGGCTATGGGAAATACATCTCTCTTATTTATAGCCACTGTGTATGGTGTTTAGTTGTAGTAACCCACACCGAGGCAGCAGAGACATCTGACCGGTGCCTTTTACAGCTTGCCTGGGGAAGGAAGTCTATTCATAGTTAGTAAAATGAATTAAGCAGATGAATGAAGAGATACACAGTGGAGTGACACAGAGATATGCAAACAAGGACAGTAACCTTAAGAGCAGTTGCCCAATGCATGTTGAAGAAAAACAGAGGACTGCTGAGTACAAACCCTGGGAAATATTTTGTACAAAGAGAGCCGCTCTCTTGTCCGTTTCCCCCTCCTGCTGCCCGGAATGCGGACATGTTGACTGTAGCTCAAGCATTTAGTCTGGATTAGGATGCATGGGAAGCAGAACAAAAAGCAGGAGCCTAGGTCTTTCCGGCTTAGAGGAGCAGCCATTGCCATTCTGGGTTGTCTCCTTTCACCTTATGAGGAAACAACAAATGTTTTGTATTGGGCCCATTGTTAATTTGGGCTTCTAGCTATTACTAGTAAGGACTGTTACTAATCCTGTTGCTGCCTGATATCGGTAACAATGTGGACTACTGCTTTTTCCCTAAATTAAATATTTGTCATCTGCCGAGTTGTGCTGATTAGTGGGACAACAGAGGCTACTCTGCAGTCTGGGACATTCCTGTCTTCCACACCACATTTCGCCCTGGGTGGGGGGTGACCACAATAGAAGGCAGGACATTTTGCAGCTGAATAAGCAAACGGTCCAATCCGCATCGTTTCTGTTCTGGTTTCTCAGGGCCTATTTCTGGCTTTTGTTCTGCACCATTAAACACTAATGAAAACTCCATCAATCTTCTGGCCCACACAGAACCCAGAACTCCACCAGTCAGGGCATCTGTCTCCTTGTTGAAGCAATAGATACACAACGATACACTTTCCCCCCAATGACAAGGCCCAATTTTTTTCATTAATGACTGCATTTAGTAGGGTTTCTTCCCACATACAACTCCTGCCATTTCTAACACAGATCAGAGGAACGGGGCATTCTGGGAAGACACAGGATGGACAGAGCCCTCTTTGGCCACGGCTCAGATCACTCTGAAGCTAACCCTTGGAAACTCTGGTGAATCTCTGTCTCCAGTGCCTTCTACTTCCTGAATTTTGGAAGCAGAGATTTTGCAAAACACCTTTGGTTCAAGCCAACTACTCTAAGCTCCAGAACATCTAGGTTCTTAGAGGATGGAAGCCACAAAGGGGCCCTGCTCTCAGTCCCCAGACAATAGTTTTCTCAAGGTTTAATGTAACACAGTTAATCTGTACTTAAAATCTGAATTCTTACTGTGTATCAAATTATGAGTGTTTAAATGTAAATTTATGAGTCACAGCAATCACTGTGAATATAGTCTTTACTAAGGGCCCTTTTCACTCATTGTAACATAAAACATGGCAGTAAGTGGGCCGTGTAAAGTCTCGCTGAGGCAGCCCAGACTGAACATGCATGCTTGCTGAGATTCTTGTAAAAATTCTAAGTCTCTATCAGATTTTGTTTTTTCTAGATGTCAAAGCAGGACAGTAGTTTAGCAGGAGACAAATTTCTATATGGTCCCTCCAACTACTGGCTGTTCTCATGGCAGAAATGGGCATAGAATGCTCACATCTGTACCACTCAAGCAACGGAGTGAGATGCCACTTGTAGGATGCTCAGAACAAGCCACAATGGTTTCACTGCAAAAACAATGCTGGATTCCGAGTCTGTCCTGAGCATTTACACTGTGTGACTGGGGAGTAAGAAAGCACAGCATTAACAGTTAGCCATACGTTCTAGAAACTGAAAAGAAGGATATACCCCAACCCTACATCTAGATTAAATAATAAATAGGCTTTCAGAATCAAGCAAGCACTTAATAATGAAAAATAATCTCTGCTCAGTACCATGTGCCTAGCACTGTGCTGAACATATCTATACACAAACCATTCCCTGGAAGGAGGGTATTAGGATCTTTAGTTTACAGATACATGCATAGATCTGGTGATTGATAAAGCAGAAAGCTCAAGAAAAAATCCAGAGCCTCAAGGCTAGGAAGAAGAACCAGCCCACAGAACACTGTGGAACTCTCCAGTCCAGACAGCCCAGCAGGGGCCTACAGCGCTAGTGACAGAGGTGCTTTGACACTCCGTGCAATCAAGTGTCAGACGGCGGTGTTAATTATAAACAGCTCCAGGAAAGAAGAGAAATTGTAAAGCATTTAGCAGACATAATGAAGAGGCCAAACTTGGGAAACCTAAAACAAACAGGCAAGGTGAAATTCTCCTAGTGGGCTCATTTCTGTCTTTGAATTCTAGCTTTTAGGATCCTCTGAGCTCCGGTACAAGGCATTTGCTTCCTTGTCTGTTTAAGACAAAAGGTGGCTGACAATTGTCTTATGCATGTACACAGTACTTTATAAGCAGAAGTTTCCGGTGGTGTTTATCAGGTTCCAAAGTGACCTGCCTGCTGAAAAGGTTAAGGACCAGCTCCAGACATCCCCTGCTAAGACTCAGATGGCCTCTCCCTGGGAGGCTGCTCCTTTGGGACTGCCCGACTCCTGGCTCAGGGATCCCTGAAGCCAGTTACTCGGGAAGTAAAAACAATGTGGACCTCAACTGTGTGCAATGGATGCAGCACCCCTAATTGGGCAGTGGGCTGGGGAAGCTTCCCTCAGACACAGGCAGAAAAGCTGAGGCCAAACTTGTCAAAACATAGTAAGAAAGCAAAAGTCAAGATTGCTGTCCTCCTATCCTGGGGTTTCACTCCCAGACACAAGAGAAAAGAGAAGGCAAAAGGTGATGGTCCAGCCACATCACCTTCACCTTCATCCTGTTCTGCCTCAGGCCCCTCTCCTTCCTGCAGACTGCTCACAGCACATCTCAGCCCTCTGTGTTATTTGCTTCCCCCAACTGTGTACATAGGACCCCAAAATGTTTCATGCAGATGGTGGTGCTCTGTGAAGTGGGAAGACAGATCAAAGCATCCTAGAATTCCCTTACTTCAACTTTACTAAGTCCCCTGCAGCCTCCCTGAAGTCTTTGAGAGAGAACAGAGTGGACGAGAGTGAACAACTTAGAAGAGATCTGAGTCATTACATGGTGACATCTTAATTTTTTTTGTTACACCCTGTGTGTGTCTGTGTGTGTGTGTGTCTGTGTGTGTGTGTGTGTGTGATTTTAAAATGGGCACCTGAAATGAAGAGCTGTATGATCACTTAAGAGTGTTGGCTGCTCTTCCAGAGGACCCTGACTCCATCCCCAGAACCCTCATGGCACCTCACACCTATCTGTAGCTCCAGTCTCAAGAAATCTAACACACCATTCTGGCTTCCAAGAGGTGCACGAACATACATGTAGGCAAAACATTCATACATATAAAAAATGACTGTTTTAAATAGGGAATCTTTATCCTAAGACAATCTAAAAAAAGAGAGAGCTCTGTACAACACCCCAGTGTCCCTGTTCCCAGCCAGATGAGAGAGTTCAGATCATGGAAAAAGAGTCCTTCTGCTGTAATTTCAAGGCAAACAAGCAAAAGAAATTTCAAGTTTATTTGGTTGTGGATGTCATTGGCCCTGGGGCCAGACTTTGATAGCACCTGAATGTCTTTGGCTGACCAGTTCTTTCTGACTCACCCACCCCTGTAAAGCCTTAGGAATCCATGCAACCTCTTCATTATTGATGAAGCAAGGAGAGTGAGCACCACCTCTTCCAGGAGTGAGCACTGATGTTCTATTTCATGGAAAGGTTGCAAAACGTCGCTTCTGATGTCTTCTTGTGTGAGTCAGAGAGTCAGGAATGGAGAAACACTTCTGAGTGACAAACAAGGAAGAGAGAAAAGGAAGAAGGAGCTGATGACAGGTTCTTGGAAGACAACCTCAAGTCAGTTTACATGAGCAAAATCAACGTGTGATCTCTCCGTGCAGGGCGTGCTGCTAAGGGACAAAAAAGCCATTCGTTTTCTTTTTTGCTGATTAGAAAAATAATATTCACATAAAAATAGAATAATAAAACTGGATCCCATGAAGAAAACACTGCCAGCATTTTAAAATATATCTTTCCACACATGTCTCTTCTACTGAACAGGTGGCTATACAGCAATGATGGCAGTGTTCAGATGTTATCTGGGAAGCCACATCTTTCTATCTATCGGTGTCCAGTGGCATTTTTCTCTGATACTCCTATTTTAAAATAAAAACAAGGACATAACAGGGGAGACTACGAAGCCACTGAGGACCAGATGGGCCTTTCCCAAAGCCCATGTCCTAACTTCTTCCCTGCTGCTATGACAGAATATTCAGACAAAAGCAATCTAAGGGGGAAAGGGAATATTTTTGTTTGTTATTGGTTTTTTGTTTCATTTTTTCGAGACAGGGTTTCTCTGTGTAGCCCTGGTTGTCCTGGAACTCTCTCTGTAGACCAGGCTGGCCTCGAACTCAGAAATCCACCTGCCTCTGCCTCCTAAGTGCTGGGATTAAAGGCATGTGCCACCACTGACCATCAGGAAAGGGAATATTTAAGCTCACAGCTCAGATTAAAGTTCAGTTTTTCAGGAGGAGTCACAATGGGTAAGAGCTTGAGGCAGCTGGCCACACTGTATCCACAATAAAGAGGCAAAAAGCATCAAATAAATGCTAGAGCCCAGCTCACACTCTCCACTTACACATAGTCCAGGATTCCCCCCACTCAGGGGATGATCCCACCCACAGTGGCAGGCTATTCCACCCTCAGCAGATGCAATCAAGATAATCTCTCTCTCTCTCTCTCTCTCACACACACACACACACACACACACACACACACACTGATATACCTAGAAGCCCATCTGCTGAGTGATCTCAGATTTTATAAAGTTGACAATTAACACTGACCATTACAGCCCATACCATGTCACAGTACGGTACTTCCATCCCTGTCCATGTATCTTAGCAACAGTTTCTTTGTGTTTCAGCCACATCAGCTGCTCTTTACCTCTACTTGGTGAAGCAGAAAAATAGATTGAGGGATTGCTTAGATTTCTTGAGAAACTCTGAGCCCTGGGAAGTCTCTCCCTGATCAGCCCTGACTTCCTGCTGGCTTCTGGACTCCTATGAGCAGTTTGGGGGTGCTTTTGAACCTGAGGTGACTGGCTTTGCCTTCCAGTATTCTTCTGTGGAATACTGTAGGGTAGCACATCAACCCTGGCAGTGGAGCAGAAAGCTGGAGAAGGCACTGGGAACTGACTCAAATCAAGGACTGCAGAGTGGGAGCTCTGCTCTGCCATTTCTGCAGCCAGAGACTTCAGGGAAATATGGCTAGGTCTCCTTCATCTTGGGTTTTGCTTTCTACCTGCTATGATCAGCTCTAGAAGGGAGCCTGGCTTGCATTTCTAAAGTGAGGAGTGTCTTAAAGAGGCAGAACCATAATCTTAATGTCACACTTGTAGGACAGGCCTTGTCAGTTTGGAAGCTCCCTTGAGCAAATCTGGAGATCTGTTAAACCATTTGGGGAATACACCCTGTGACAGGAAAGGTTTAGGCCTTTGTTGAGATGTTGGGTTCTGTGGAACCATTTCGAATGGAAAGACAGGGGTGTTGAAATATGCCATGATTTATGTAATGATGAAAACATGATGTCTTCACTAGCTTGGTACCCAGTAGGGAGAATTACAGATGACTATTCTCTGATAATCTTAAGATGATTTCTAAAACAGTAATGGGGCAAAAAACAGTCTCTGGAGCTCCTGAAGAAAAAGCACTGGCCCATTCTGACTTGGGGCATAGGTTATGACTCCTAAGTTTGATAACATTCACAAGTGTTCTCATCCTGTCTTCCTTCTGTGTATGTCTTCATAGATAAGTTTCATGTGTCTCTCCTTTGCCCATTTATTTTCAAACTGAAGTGTTGGTCCTTTTCTTGTTAGTCAGAAATAACTCTTTGCATATGAAAGATACACATTTGTCATTTCCCCTCCAAGAGATCCATCTATACTCAGTGTGCTTTCACTTTTATTCATGATTAGTATAGAGGTGTGAGCAATGCTGTATTACATCTACAATTAGGCCTAGAATTCACAGGAACAATAGAAGGTGAGTGAGACACACCAATGGTGTTAATATTGCTAGTAGCCTAGCCATGTCTAAGGGGATTGGCTGATAAAGCAGATAGTCATAGAGAAAGAAAAGAAACTGAGAAGGAAGACATGCAGATGAAGTACTCTAATGAATTCCTTGTCACAGGAAAGTGCTCTCTTTCTAGGGGTTTTCTCTCTGTGGATTTTTTTTTTCTGACATTCCCTCACTTTTTCTACCATCCCCCCAAAACCAGAGTTCTGTCAAGCAGTGGCAATTTATAAGGTTCAAAATATATTCATTCCCAAACCTAACCCATCTTTTCACTACAGAACAGGATTCTCCTACTAAACTAGCACCTCAGATTACATATCTCCAAAATAATGCCAAGAGGCCCTACCAGAGATGCACAAGACAGCTGGCATGGCCCAGACCCAGCTATTGTGGACCATGCCAGGGACCTGAAGTCTTCTCTTACATCCCAGGCCTAGAATCTATACATTATGGCAGCCCCTGTGCTCTATAGGTTACTAGAGTGTCTGTTATTGTCTTTAGTTATGAATAATAGCGGGGTTACATTTGAACTGATATACTGGATTCATTCTGCGTAAATTCCCAAACATGAGAACTCTCTAGAAGTAAGATGAGAAAGGCCATGTGATGGTTTGTATATGTTTGGCCCAGGGATTGGCACTTAGGTGTATCACTATGGGTATGGGCTTTAAGATCCTTGTCCTAGCTGCCTGGAAGTCAGTCTTCTCTTAGCTGCCTTCAGAGCAAGAGGTGGAATTATCAGCTCCTCCAGCCCCATGTCTGCCTGGATGCTTCCATGTTCCTACCTTGATGATAATGGACCAAAGCTCTGAACCTATAAGCCAGACCCAAATAAATGTTGTCCTTATAAGAGTTGCCCTGGTCATGGTGTCTCTTCACAGCAGTAAAACCCTAAGATGAGCCATCTTTCTAACTCACTAGAAAGGCTGAAACACACTTTCCTTTGCTGATATCTACTCTTTGTCCCCAGCTATCAATCCCAGGTCTTGAGGTCCATAGGTTGTGGTATAGTCTGACTGGGAAAAGCCCTGTAGACTTAGAAAAGGTGAGACTTCCCAGGTTGTGCACTTCCCTTTGAAGAGCACAGTTGACAGTCACTTAATGAAGTCCACATTGTCACCTACTGAGCAAAGGAAGAAACTGAGGTTTGAGAAGTTCCTGGAGCCAAATAACTTGCCAGTGACCAGGTAAGGCATGTCATCTATGGCCCGTCCACTCCTACTATGCCACACCTCAGCCTTCATCATTAACAAAGTGTCCCATGCACATTTCTCCTGAATCTTTCCCTGCATCCTTCTAAGTAGCACAACTTGCCCCCTGCTGATGCAAGGCCAAAAGAAGCTACAGCATGCATTCCCTCATCACTCTGGGGCAGGCAGTGGGCAGGAACCAGGACCCAGAATGGGCTCACTCCTCTCCAATAAGCCTCTCAGAGTTAGGCCAATAGGATGGAGGCCACCTGGGGGGCTTGAGAGTCCACTGTGAAAGAAGACGAAAACATTTGCATTACTTATGTGATCCAAAATATTCAACTTAGAAATACCTCTGCATCTTTCTTTCCTTCTTTTATTTGTAGTATGTACTAATTTGTGCACATGCTAGAACTTCAACATAGGGCATCAAGGGAGCAATGATGTTCTGAGTAGGATTCTTGCTCACAAGAAATGTAAGCAAGGATTAACAAAGGAAATAAGACAAAAGAAACAATAAACAGTGTAAAGAAATAGCTGCTGAATGGGAAAAAAGTCTTTGCCAGATATCCAGAAAATTGGAATTAACATCTAAGATATATAAAGAGCTGGAAAGAATCATTAACAACATTATATACAACATCATAACATTAGAGGGAAAGGTCTAAATAGTGAGTAATGGAATTGAATGGTCACTTTCAGATGAAGAAGTGTAAATGGACAATCGACAGATGAAAACATATACAACATGCTCAGGAAATACAAATTAAAGTGTACTGAGATTCTATTTCATCTGTGAGCATAGCCATCATTAGGAAAACAAACCACGAATGCTAGTGAGGGTGGCAGAGGTGGGGGGTGAAGACAATCTTATTCATCAAAGTTTGGTAATGTTAGTTATTCCAGGAACTATGGAAACAGGTGCCCCTCAGAAACAAAACCTGTAATTCCCACACGATCCAGCCACACAACTCGTGGCTTTATATCAGAAAGAATCATTGTCAGATTACTACAGAGAAGCTTGCACATCCATGTTCACTGTGGCATCATTCACGGCAACCATGCTATGGAATCAGCCTGGTACCCAACAAAAGATGGATGGATAAAGAAAATGTGCATATATCACAGTTAAGTAAAGACTCAGCCAAGAACAAGATTGGATACATGTTGCTTGCCTCAAAATGGGCAGAATTGGAGATCACTGTGTTAAGTGAAATAAGACCCACAAGAACCAAGTATCCCATGTTTTCTTCAAGTTGGGGACTCTAGTGGAGAAAAGACATGACAGCACAACGAAGTCTTCTGGGAAAGAAGAGAAGGAGGATGGTAAGAAAGAGTCACAGTGGTGAATACAATAAAAATATATTGCATTCAAGTGTTAAAATGTCAAAATAAAATAAATTTCTTGATAATTCAAAAAATTAAGTCAACACTAACCAACTCATTATCATTACTGACTTCAGAGACCTTGAACTCCCAATCTTCTTCCCCCAGGTGGTCACCTTGGCTTCATCAAGAAGGCAGTGCACACAGGGCATCAGTCTCCCTAGAGGTCAGGCCACAGCTCAGCTAGTATGTACACATTTCTCAATGCAACCTGCCCCCACAGGCTGCATCCACCAAAAAGAGACAAGTCACCTGTAGCTCAGAAGCAAGCATGAAGATGAACCCAACAAATCTCATCTGATGAAGGGTTGGAATAAAACTCTAAGAATAGCTGGCTTGATGAAGCACACTTAGCCACATCCAAGGGCACAAGACAGGAAGGACTGTGCCTTTGTGGCAAACACATGAGAAGAGTCAGCCTCTAGCTCTTAAGCTGCTCTCAGTAAGTGCCCCAAGGTCTTGGCCCATTCATGCTGGAATCTCTGACTTTTCAAGCTGAATATGATCTTTGGATTAATCCAGTCTAGTCTTTGTACTCAATATTCCATGAAACTAATGACCAAGTAAAGTTCAGTGACTTCCTCAAAGGTAAATAGTCACTAACAAAAATTGTCCATAAGCCAGGGGGCAGGGCTCAACTAACACCTTTACATTGTCAACATTCAAATCTACATTCCTCCACCTCTCCTGCATGTATGTGTATACACACACACACACACACACACAGAGGTGCATGTACACACATGTGTGTACATATGCATGTGAACATGTGTGCATGCACATGTGTATCCGCCTATGTAGGCGTATCTATCTACTATTGTGGTTAGAATGAAAATGGCCCCCACATGCTCCCAAGGAGTAGCATTATTTGGGGGTGTGGCTTGTTGGAGGAAGTGTGTCACTGAGGGTGGGCTTTGAGGTTTCATATGCTCCAGCCAGGCCCAGTGTTACTCTCTCTTCCTTCTACCTGAGGATACACTTGTAGAATTCTCAGCTCCTTCTCCAGCACCCTGTCTGCCTGTGTGGCGCCATGCTTCCCACCACGATGATAATGGACTAAACCTTTGAACTTCAAGCCAGTCCCAATTAAACGCCTTCCTTTATAAGAGTTGCTGTGGTCATGGTGTCTCTTCACATCAATAAAACCCTAAGACAGCTACTCAGGTGTGCACACACACACACACACACACACCTGAACACACTTTGTATTAAGATTTTCTTCGGCCATTTGCATCACAGCTACACAATAGTTACTGATATACGTACAAGTACCTTTCATTTTACACTTGACACCTTCTGATACACTGACACCTGCAGATCTGTCAAACGACTGAGTAGGCAAAACCTGGGGGGCCCACACAATGGAAGTGCTCGAACCCTGGAGGGTGGGGATGACATGCCATTTCTTACAGCAGGAATCCTCCACTCATTCCCTCAGCTCTGGTATCCATGCCTACCTGGCCATTCAGGGATGGATGAAATAATTTATGTTGATTGTCTGGATTCACCAACAAATAATACATGCTAAACAAGAAGAAAGGCAACCAGGGCTGAATTTGCATGTGGTGAAGACAGGAAGTGTCCTACCTCTTTCTCTCCCAAAATCCAGGTCTCCAGTTCCCTCCTAGAGCATGAGATCTGCCATCTTGCACCACCATTATGCTGAATATAGAGGTCAATCAGTGCCCAAGCCACTTCCAGAAAGGGGAAACTTCAAAATGTTCCCCAAATGCACCTAGTGCCAGAGAGCTGTGAAGTTATGTGGGTGTTTCCATCCTGGTAGACACCGGCACTCTGCCTTGCAATACTGTGCATATGTCCCTGAGATCCTTCCAAAGCATTCCCATTTCATCCAGGTTTGCTCTTCTCAACTGGGTCACAATGTCCTACAGAGCAATAATTAACCCTTGTCAGCCGAGAGAACACACTTAACCAGAAGATGCTCCGGTGCTTGAGGTGAGGCCCCTGCCATCTTCTAAGAGGATCTGGGAAAGTCATTGTACTCCAGAAACTCTGTTCAGTGTGGCTAACAGTCTGGACTGAAGTACTGAATGTCACAATTTCTACTTCTATTCATTTCCTCTGCTAAGGTCAAGAGCACAAACTATCTTCCACCAGAAGCAGCAAGGCAGAATCCTGCAAAATAGCTTAGTTCAGAAGAGAGCTGGGAGCCTCTGGAGATTTGCATGTCCAGCATGTGTCTGAGGAAAAAAATCAGTTCTTATCAGCCCTTGAGTCCAAAAACGTTAGAAAAAAAGGTGTCATAAGACACAAAATAAATAGCCATGTGCAAGGAGAAATAACTCTGGAGAGACTATCCCTGTAAATTACTCTCATGTTCTAGATCAGTCTGGACCAACCTTCCCAATGCTGCGACCCTTTAATACAGTTCCTCATGTTGTGGGGACCTCCAACCATAAAATTATTTTGCTCCTACTTCATAACTGTAACTTTTGCACCTGTTATTAAATCGTAACATAAATATCTGATCTGCAACTCCCAAAGGGGTTGGAACCCACAGGTTGAGAATCGCTGCTCTAAACATCATTGGTTATGTACCAATCTTTAGATATTTTTTCTCAAAAATATTACAATACTTAATTGAGTCCTTACTATAGCTTTTCCTTCCACAGAGAGAATGCAAGTGATTCAACTTGACAAGCATATACTGCTAGAAAGAGCTAGAACCCAATACTCAGCACAAAGCAGTCCTACATGCAAATTTCTTGTCCCTGTTCACTAACCTAGAAACTTCAAACAAACACTTGGTGCTTTCTTCTCCTTGTTAGTGTGAACCCAAGGCCGATACCTTCCTTGGAATTATTCTTGAGGATTGACTGTTGACATATGTGAAGAGATGTACATATTGACTAGTGCACAGTCACTACTCAAGAAAGGCTGACATCTGTCATTGTGCACTTCAATTGTTTCTGACACTTTATTCTGCCTGTGTCAGCTCACCCCTCAGTGAGGCTTTAGAGACCTAATGGTAGTCCTCAGTCAGAGATCCACCCACACCCACCCAAAGCTGCTTTGCCATTGCAAAGTTACATTGCCCTTATTGGTGGTAAGATGTTCTCTGTGGCTTTTCCATGCTTTCTGACACAGCACTGAGTATCATTAAGAACTTCCACATAACATAATAAAGGTGTTTGATTTCTATATCTCCTACCACCCAGGTCTACTCATTCTTTAAATGATAAAGATAAGGTGGGTGGTAGAGCACTCCTGTAATCTCAACACTTAGGAGGTAGAGGCAGATGAAGGTGGATCTCTGAGTTCAAGGCCAGCCTGGTCTACAGAGTGAGTTCCAGGCCAGCCAGGGCTACACAGAGAAACCCGGTCTCGAAAAAGAAGAAAAAGGATAAAAAGAACATCAAAAAGGACCCACAATTATCTGAAGGTGACTTTTCTCACAAAGAAAAACTGGAGCCTCTGAAAACCACAACTGTGTATGTGAACTTCCCCCATGTGCTTCTGGAGAATGTGAGCCAGGTCTCTGCTGGAAATGTGCCACTTTAAAGAATACGCCAGGGGAGCTATCCGCAGCAGGGTAGCAGGACAAGGGCTTGTCTTCTTATCTATGCCATCAATGCAAACTTAAATCTGTAAACGCTTAAGAAAATCCTCTCCTGAAACATACATTTGCTGACCTTTTACCCCAGTCTCCCGTTGAGTAACTGACTGTCTCTGCTGTCTCTGGTGTGTGACACAAAACTCCACAGCAGTCTTCATGTCCTACTCAGCAATTTTCTCTCCAGCCTCTGCTGTGACCAGCCCTTGCAGTGTGTCAGGACAGAAGCTCACCCAGACCTCTCACTGCCTCCCAGGACCCCTGAGCTCTCACAAAGGTCTCAGTGTTGAAGCCCAGAGATTTAACTCTCACACACCCTCCCGCACACACTTGTCAATGAGAAGTGAGTCTCTCATAAACCTTTCCTGTGAAAAAGCAGACAGTTCCCAAATACATTTCAGAGAGCTGGTTAGGACATCACTGGACTATGGTCCCCTGTTGGAACACATCCATCTCCACTCCCCATTCCTTGTTCCTCCTCTCAGCACCATTGGCTCGGTGCCAGTGAAACCCAGACTCACAATAATCCGTTCCCTCAATCAAAATCAATAAATGGGTTGTAAGGGCTTTGCATCTGCCTGTTTGCTGTTTTAAAGGTGGACAGGAAGACCTGGACTGGGACTGAGATGTTTGAGTCTCCTGACACTTCATTGGTCAGAGTAGAAAATTAGTCAGGAACTTTGATATAGGGCTGTTCCCTAAGCCTGGGGTGTGCAGCTACAAAATATCTCCATCAATGATGAAAATCAAGTTTGGCTTTACTTCCCTTAAAGGGCTGAGACAGAGAAGCCCAGAATAACCAGGTCTCATTTGGCCACAAGCCAAAGCGTGGCCACATCAAGGCTTAGAGGTTGTCACCACACCTGAGTTTAGATGCCTGAAGTAGCTTTGAAAACACAGTTTCCAGAAAGTTGAGACTAAAAGTCCCACACCAACCAAATATTTTATCTCAAGAGAGAAGGTTATCTCTGAGTGGACTTGCAGTGTGGCAGGCAGAGGAAAGACTACTAATCCTACAGCACTCCAGAAATAAACAACATAAAGATTGAGCAATTAATACTGTGCTTTCCCAAATATACAAAAGCCCTTGGGAACACTCCAGAAGGACAAGGGTTACCTGCAGACTTGTACAAAGAACCAGACTGACGGCCTGCGTAGTTCAGAACGGCTTCTGGGAGGACGCCTACACACAGGCTTATCGGGCATACCACCAAAGCTCATGCCAGTGAGGACTCTTCTGTGGTTTCAGAGAAATGGAGTTGACAGTCAGACACACGCAGGCCTGACCTGCATAGCTCTGGCGAAAGTTGCTAGAAAAACAACGCCCTTGGTTCTGCACAGGTGTAGTGAACGGGGACAAAGAGATCTTTCTCTCCACTATGCCCAAGGCATGGAGCGCAGGTGGGGAACTACCAAGGGACTGGAGGCAGGAGGCTCTGACTAAAGGACAGTCCTCAACTCCCTGAGTCCACTGCACTCTGGTTTCCAAGTCTTACACAATTAGTCTGATCTAATGAGAGGAATTAAGAACAAAAGCGCAGATAAGAAAGTGCTTCACAAAACCCACTTTGGGCCTAGTCTCTGAGCAGCAGGTTCATTTCAAAGGCCCTATGTTCATAGCTAATATCAATGTGACTCATAAAAGATAGAAACACAGTCACTCCTCAGGATCCAGAAGATTGGCTCCAGGAACCCCCATGGTCTCAGACTTGAAAACTCCTAAAGCCCAGATTTTACTATCAAAACTGTTTCTGAACTCGAGCGAGCATACACACATACAAATCCAAGGGCTCCTTTGATAAATAGATGAGTCTAGATCTATGCCAAGATGCAAAGTGAGCTTGGAGCAGCTCATCTGTCCAGGACAATCTAAATGGAATGACAGCAAATAGTCTAAGATTTCAAGGATAGTCGGGTTCTTTACATACAATGGCACAGCATTTGCCTAGAACCCACTTGTCTTATATACTTTAAATCAACTCTAGGTGACTTACAATGCCTAATACAAGGTGAAAGCTAGGCAGCTGATTTGCTGTATTGTGTAAGAAAGAAAACCAAGGAGAAATGCTCAAATGTATTTAATATAGATGTGTTTGTTTTTCCAGAATAATTTTAATCTGCAATCATTTGAACCCATGGATATGTAGGCCTGGCAACGTTTAAGCAAATTTAGACTATAAATAGATTTTATATAATCTTAAGCACTGCAGAAGCATCCTTGTCCTGTGGTTGATGAAAAGGCTATTCTTGTGTCCTTTGAGGAGACCCAAGGTTGCCTTCTCTCTGGACAATAGCACTGAACCTAGAATTATTCAGAGTGTAACCTTGAAAGTATCATGTGGATTGATATAACTCAGGCTGGCCTCATTCTTGCTGTTCAACTTTTTTTTGGGCAAGATTAAAAAAAATCTCATTTAAAAATGTTTTTTATTAAATTTCTTTAGGAGGGTGGCACAGACATGCCAAGATCAGAGGACAACTTGCAGGAGTTGGTCCCCTCTTTCCACCATCTCTCCAGGCTGGTATCCCATTATTTAACAGAAGTCACACTTTATTATTGCAACTGATATTTTGACAAGTACATGACTAGAAATAACAGCTCCATTTGTATAGAATGGAATAAAAGCTGCTCGAGGCCCAGACTCCATGATAATTAGCAAGTTCAATGAAGCTTCTATCTTATTTGGGAAAATGAGCCTAATAAAGATTAGGAGTTGAGGCCAGCACACAGGAGGAGATCAAGACCATTGGGCCTCACACACAAATTTTCTTATGGTTCAAGCATCTTTCCCATCATCTTTACAGTCAAAAGAGACAATGGAAAGCCAGTAGATAGTCAGAAAAATCTGAAACTGACAGTCAAAACATACTCCTGGAGACTGATCCACCAACCAAAGAATACACATGGAGGGACCCATGGTGCTGGCCACATATGTGGCAGAGGAGGGTCTTGTTAGCCATCAGGGGGAGCAGAGGCCATTGGGCCTGAGGGTGTTAGATGCCCCAGTATAGGGGAATTCCAAGGAGGGAATGGGTGGGTGGGTGGGAGAATACCCCCATAGTGACAGGGGGAGGGGAGGAAATGGGGAGGTTCCAAAGGGGAGATCTGGAAAGGGGGAAACATTTGAAATGTAAATAAAGTAGGGAAAAAAATTACTTTCCAAATAGGACTCTCTTTTTGGACTGCTGCTGCACAATCTCCAGGATATTTTGTAAAGAGAAGCATAGAGGGTTATAACTATAACAGATATTTGACACTATGCCAGGGAGGGAAGTATTAATATGCTGTATTGCCAGCATATCTTAAATGCATTATGTCACAGGACAAATTCTGCCACCCTCACATTTACATATTGGTGAGACCTAACCCCAGTACCTGAGAATGCAACCATGGTATACAAGGACATGAGAGGCATAATTACGTTAAAGTGAGATCGTTAGGAAAGACATAGTGGCATGCACCTTTAAAGCCAGAACTTGGAGGCAGAGGCAGGTGGATCTCTGAGTGTGATGACAGCCTTGTCATAGCTAGGGCTACATGAAAAGACCCTTCATACTGGTCAAGTAGAAATATTTAAGGGGTAACTTCAGCAAGTGTTATAGGTATCTGATGAATCTCAGTGTAATGGCCTTGGGAAACACAAAGGAATGTTGCTCTTTTCTCAGAGTGAAGCTAACACATCTGCAAGGGAGAAAATGGAGGTATTTGAATTTTATGTTCACATTAGGGAGGTGAGTCCTGTATATTTTAGAAGACTAGTATTTATTTTCTCTGAATTTAGTCAGGAGTTGTCAACTTATTTCTAGTTGAGTATGAGAATAGTAAGGTTTTCAAAGCCTACTGAGAACAAGTAACATTAAATGTGTGATTTATGAGGTTAGTTGACTAAAGTCAACTTTCCTTTGTCATTTAAAAGGAGAAAAAATGAATGGCCTATAAAACTGTAAGAGTTCATCTGACAGAAATAATTTCTAATTGCATAATGATTTTACAAAGTGATTTAATTTATTTTAATCATATTTATAATATGAAAGTATAAGAAGATGATAATATTGGCTTCTAAAGTTTTAGCTTAGAAAATAGCATTTTAATTATGATAGAAATGTCTACAAGTAATTTCATAATTTATTAATTCTGTATTTAATTTTGACATGTTTCTCATAATTCACCATTGTATATAATACTGTGATAGATATCCCACAGTACATACATATTTTTGTCAACATAAATTCAAGAAATAAGTTTACTAGATAAAATTTTATGCACAATTTAAAAAAATAGATAAGCTTACCAACCTGATTCTTAACTTCAACTCTTCCCATTGATACTCTGTACTCACAAAGACCACTGAGAGTTTAGCAACCTTTGGCTACAGAGTATCAATCAGTAAAAAGTTATCAATTTGTCAACAGGAGTGTAATTACCATTAGAATGCATTAAGCAAAAAATTTTAAGTATTTTATGTTGAACAGATTATATTCTAACCTCAGACAACTAGATGAAGAAAAAAACTTTCACAATAAGCTGAGATCTAGTTCAAAGATCACTGACAGGTTTTGGTTGTCCCTCTGGAATTTTTTGTTTGATTGTTCTTTTTCTTTTTGTTTTTGTTTTGTTTTTACTAAATCTAATAGTTTTTACCTGAACTCAATAAAGCTAATCTTTGAAGGAAAAAACCAACTAGGAGGCTGGGTCTGTGGAGTGGGAGTGGACTCTGATCCAGTGTGACCAACGTACTTACTACAGGAGATGAGGACACAGACACACAGAGGGAGAGGCAGGAACAAGACACCATCTGCAAGGCAAGGGGCAAGGCCTCAGGAAAACCAGCCCTGTTTGCACCTTGATCTTGAACTTGCACCTTTCGGAACTGGGAGAAAATAACTATGCTTTTTAAGGTACTCGTGTTGTGGTATTTTACGTGACAGCCTCTGAAGACTAAAAACAGTTCCCTGTTGTACAAATGAAAACCAGTTTTCCTGAATATGTCTTGTCTCACAGCTTTGACTGTAAATCCAGGTCAGTGGTTGCTTAATTATGAAACAAACTGGGGAAAGACGAAAAAAATTAAGAGGCAAAACAGCAGCCAGTATTAACTGAGTATCAAGCCGGCAGCTTAGTCACTAGAGACTAATAATCTCAAATAACTTCATATTTGGCAATTTGACCACATGGCCAATGGGATCTAAGCCCTAAGGGCCAAAAGCACAGGGAGAAAGGAAGAGCCTTGGCATGGGAAATTCAAGCTGCTTTCAGGTATCACATTGCTACTGATTTAATTTCGATGATTTCCTAAAAATAATAACAGGTAAGTAAAAACAATTCTATAAAATTTTCAAAGAATTAAGAATGATATTTTACTCAGAATTGAGATTTTTGTACACAAGAGTGATAAACAGGCGGTTACACTGAGGTGACAGTTAAACATGGAAAAAAAAGGACAGATAAAAATCAATAAAGATCAACTCTGTAAAGCTGTAGTTGAGTTACAAGTACTGTCTTAGTCAGTTCTTGCTGTGAAGAGACACCATGGCCAAGGCAACTCTTATGAAGGACAGCATTTAATTGGGGGCTTGCTTACAGTTTCAGAGGTTCAGTTCATTATAACGGTGGGGATCATGATAGCACACAGGCAGACATGGTGCTGGAGCAGTAGCTGAGGGCTACATTCTGATCTGTAGGCAGACAGAGAGAGAGAGAGAGAGAGAGAGAGAGAGAGAGAGAGAGAAAGAGACTGGCATGGACTTTTGAATCTTCAACGCTTACCCCCTGTCTGGTGACACACTTCCTCCACTAAGGCCACACCCCCTAATCCTTCTTCCACTAAGGCCACACCCCCAATCCTTGTAATCCTTCAAACAATTCCACTCCCTGGTGATTCATCATTCAAATATATGAGCCTATGAGAACTATTCTTATTCAAACCTCCACAAATAAAATGTATGTTTTTTTCCCCTCTAAGAAGACTGCTTCCTTCCAAACACTGTTCACTATAAAACCTAGAAAACAACTATCTCAGCATCCCGGAGCATGTGTAGGGCCCATATTTTAACCTAAAGACTATTTCTGGTAGAGGCTGACTGTAGCTCCGTCAGTAAAGTGTTTGACCCACAAACCCGATATTCATTTGCCAGCCACCTGATTCTTATTAGTGAGTTCTCAGTCAGATGAGGGATCCTGCTTTAAAAACAAACAAACAAGGTACCACACCCAAGGTTGACATCGGGCTTCTATGCATGTACACTCATATGCATATACCTGCACACATATATGTGGGCGTATGTGTAATGAATGAATAAATGCAAAAAGTCCTTAACTGATAGATAATATCAGGTTTGAGGCGAATGTAAACTGACTCTATTCTTGTCATTAGAACCTGTGAAGGTTTAAATGTATTTATACCAAATGTATTAAAAGCCTCCTAGCACATGATGATGCATATATGAACATGTGTGTGTGTGTGTGTGTGTGTGTGTGTGTGTGTGCGCGCACATGCACCTGCCATGGTGAGTGGTGGAGGTCAGAAGACAACTTTACAGTTAGTTCTATCCTTCTGCTGTTGATTATAAGGATGAATATCAAGTCACCAGCCTCAAGTGGCAAGCACTTTTACCAGTGAGCCATCTTGCTAGCCCCACATTTTTATCTTTAGTTAATTAATTAATTAAGCTTGTGCTTAAATAATAGAGATTTTGTTATTGAATTTTTAATAAAGTCTAATGTCAAAGATACTGAATTACAGTCACATTTCAGTATCCATGGGGGAAATAGGTGTCAGGACCCTTGAGATACCAATGTTTGAGCATGCTCAGGCCACTTACATAAATGGCATTTTAATTGCATATAACGTATGTAATATCCCCCTATAGTTCAAATCATCTCTAGATAACAGACAACATCTAATTCAATGCCAATGCTATATATAAACTGTTGCTATGTTATACTGTTTATGGAAAAGTGTTAAGAAAAATGGCTGTATGAGTTCAGAACAGATGAAATCTACTGAAATCCTCTCAGCCCAAGGCTGGCTGAATTTGCAAATGTAGAGACCCAATGGTATGGAGGCTAACTGCAAATACAATAGGAACAACACAACGATTAAATTAGCTTCATAAGAGCCTAACAGGAAAGCTGAGTGTTGGTGGTACCCACCATGCTCCCAGCACTCAGAGAGGCTGAGGCAGGGGGATATGGACTTAAAGCTAGCATGGATTACAAAATAGGACCCTGTCTCAGAAAAAGTTTAATTAACTTGGAATATAACTCAGTGCCAAAGTGCTGGCCTAGCATGTGTAAGCCATGGAGTCAATCCCCAGTACTATGAGCGGGGGTGGGGGGGTGGGGGGGCAAAAAGAAAATGGATAGATAGATAGATAAGTAGATGGATAGACAGACAGACAGACAGATAGACAGATGATATTTGAAGGATGGATCAGTGTCCCCAGGGTCAGAGCTAGCACTCTCCTGTAATAAAGCAGCCCAGGGCTTTCTTTCATTACTGGATAATACCTTCCTACATCTGGCTACACCACAACCTTTCTTACATGATCTGCTAGGTATGTTTTATCCCTCCGGACAGCCCAATTATCAAATTCAATCAGGTGTTCAAGCGAGAGGCTTGTGACTTCCTCTTTCTGGAATACAGGTTGGTTTGCTGCCCACAGACAAGGGGTAAAATGGCCAAAAGAAATTGCTCATTTCCCCAGGGACTTTCCTTCTCTTTCCCAGTTTTCACCTGTCAACTTTGCTGGATTAGCACCAGGAAATTAGCTATCAGGAGTTCCAAAGATAGCCTCTCCTACCAAATCACCTCCCTAAATCTGAACACACAAAAATCACCTAGAAGAGTCTAAAATCTGATGGTTGAGGATATTATTACTATCTAATATTAGTATTATTTCTGTGTGTGTGTTTGTGCACATGTGTGCACAAGAGTACTCCTGCATGGGTGTATGGGGGTATGAGAGGGCCTTTGCACATGTGTGTAAAGGCTAAAATTCATTTCTAGGGTATCTACCTTGTTTGATTAAGACATGGTTTCTCATTGGCCTAGAACTGACCAAATAGGCTGGCTGCTGAGCCCTAGGGATCTACCTGTCTCTGCCTTCCCAGTGCTGGAATTAAAATCACTTGCCACCAGACCTAGCTTTATTTTCACACTGGTTTGGGGAATTCTTGACTGAGTCATCCTCAAGTCCATGACATCCTCAAGTCCATGAAGGCACTCTTCTGGAAGGTGAAAGTCACTTACCATCATCGAAAAATGGGCCTCTTCCCATGATAAACATCAGAAAAGGTCTCACTTTTACTTTATTCTAGAAATAACAAGCTCAACATTTAAGAATTTTAAAGACTAGAATTAACTTATTGTAAAGATCCTCAGAAGGTATCTTGTTCTGCTTTTTAAAGTGCAAGTTTAAAGAACATCAGACAACAGGGAAACTGGACTAAGACTGAGCAACAAGAATTCCACAGATCTGGTCAGGTTTGAGGTTGGATCGGTGTCCCCAGGGTCAAAACTAGCACTCTATTGTTATAAAGCAGCCCGGGGCTTCCTTTCACTCCTAGATAATACCTTCCTACAACCAGGTACAGTGATTAGGATTTTGTCTCTAGGGAACAGAATCAGGTCACTTCTTCAAACGTCGCTAACCTCTGTCCTGCCCTAGATAATCTATTTTTTATCTTTTCTCAACTTTCCTTAGCTATTTTCTCTCTTCTCTGCTGTGGTTAGGCCTGCCTCTCTGCCACTTGCACTGTGCAATACACACCTAGAAATAGGGTTCATGTAGCCCAGTACTCCTTCTTGTTTGATGGGTCCCCAAGAGGTTTCCTGCTGGAGTGCATGCACAAACTGAAGTTTGCATCTGGTCTATCACCCTAGCCACCTCCCAGGATTCTTTGATTCAACCATGTCCCCACCCTGAGGACCAAAAGGAGACTGATCAAATCAGACAAGACAAACAGATGAGCGTGGTCCTATTAAAATTCCTTTGAAAAGAAGTAGGGGGAAGGATGTGTAAAACTACCTGGGTCTTATCCACTATTGCCCCACCTCACCCATCTCCTTGATGGTTTCAAAGTCTTTGGCATCTACGAAATAAACCATCCCCCCAGACAAGAAAGATGTGAGTTAGAACAGACAACCAAGTATTTCCGTTCTTTACTGTTTTCACTAAATCCAAAGGAACAAAAAACTAGGCTTTACTTCTGCAGAGCCTCTTTTCTGCTATCTAACTCCTAGTCCCCAGCCAGGCCCTCTCAGAGCCACTGGACACAAGAGTAAAGCCTTGTATTTTACCCCGGGACTCCCTGCATTGTTCCTTTCTTTACGCCTGATGCTTCTGTCTTCTTAGCCACATCATTCTACACATTTGAGCCCCAGGTCTCCACCGGAAGGCTGTTTTAGGTTTCCTTTCCCTTCAGACCCAATATGACTACTAGCAAAGGTCAATAAGGAAAGAAACCCAGCCATTTCCAACCAGCCTCTTGGGGACTCATCAAACCAGAAGAATTACTAAGCTGAGTGAACCCAACTTCTAGATGGTGGGTCTTGAAGAATGCAAGAGGCAAGGAGGCATGCCTAAAGAACTGTGGAGAAGAGAGACAGCATTTAGACAGCTCTACAAATCTGTTCATTGTTCTAATACATAGAACAAGTCATCAGCATTTCCGGGGGAGTCTATTCTAGTCTACTAAGGCACCTGAGGTGTTTTTCAGATTAATTACTTTCCTTTCTAGATTAATGTTTAGGAACGTGGTGGGAAAACACTACCTCAGTAAGAAAACAACAGTGCCCATAGGTAAGTTCCTGTTGGTGTCTACAGATTGTGCCTCACTTCTCTCTTCCTAAACCCACTGCAGGGAGGAAACAGGGTCACAGAGATGTAAATGTTTCCTCTACATAGCTCAGCTACTCATCTCCCTGGAAAATTAAAGGGCAAGAGAAAAAATAGCTAACAGGTCTTTCTCAGCCTCGGTTATTAGGTCAGGCACTGCCTATAGGCACTTATCAATCCATCAATATCACAATCCCAAAAGGACAACATTAAAGAGAGAACATCTCCAGTTTGTTTGTTTTGTTTTGTTTTGTTTTTAAAGGACACTGGTGAAGAAACTAGAGATTGGGGGAGAGAAGTTCTTTTAAACTTTTAAACGCCAACCTCGAGGATGTGTGGATAGAGATGCGGAAAACAGACATCTTTCTTCTAGCTGTTTTCCTTTAACATCCACACAAGGTGAATGATTCTCCAGTGAGAAAACACCAGCTAAAAATAGTAATGCTAAAAATCAACTGCAAACGTATAGAGCAGTTTTATTTCTGATTTTTAACTTAAGACAAACTATTTCTCAGCAGGTGGCATTGATGGAGCAAGAATAGGAGCCATGAAATAAAGACAAGACTCCATCTTGATGGAATCTGTATCCTAGTTCCCAGGTTCCTTTTCCCATTCCCAGAGAGCTGGACCTGGGCCATTTTCCTCCTGGGGTCTTCCTCTCCAAAGTCCTTGTAGTGGGCCATAGGCAGTCCTTTACCTAGCCATTCCAACCTCCCAACGAACTCACAAAGTAGAGAGGGTTGTCTCCCCCAACCCCCGCGGAGAATTCTCCATCCCCCACTCCTCCCCCATCCTCTCAAAGGCTCACAAGCTCCAACCCCAACAGTCAGCTTAGTAGGGATGAGGAATAGGCAGTTCCTCTCCTAACCAAGATCAAGATAAGGAGAGTATCTGCTGCAGCTAGTGAGAGGGAATACTGATGGAGTGCAGGACTGGCAGTGAGGTGGGCTACCCTACCTGGCGCTCCCAGGCCTGGAATCTCCCTATTGCCTGAGTCTCAACCCTCCTAAACATATCTCCTCCATAACACAGGCATGAGTCCTCCTGTCCTGCTCTGCCTACCCTCAGAGTTCAAATAAGGACAACCTTCATTAACAATGTCTTTTATCCCTGGCCAAATCAATGCTTTGCCTCTGTGCTCAGAGCTAATTTCTCATCTCAACTCACTTCCCTGGCCAGGACCTGGGAACCATCCATTCGTGGGCTAAAGCTAAGAGAAACCCCTGAAAGAGGCTGTTTTCTAAAACTGAAGGAGCACACCCGGTAGTAAACAGTGCATAATACAAAATATCAGATTCCCTGGCTGTCATGGTGCCCACTGCATTCTGAACGCCTTTGCGGCTTCTTAAGATAAGGAAAGCTTGTGTATGTTTTCCACACAAATGGTGGAAAGTAATAAAATAAACTTCAAAGATGCGCTCCCACATAGTCGCAGCCTCGACGCTATTTGCAACAAAAGCAGGAAGAAGGAGGAAACTGGCGTGGTAGGCATAGGGTCAGAAGTGCACCCTTCCTGGTGCAAGGCCCCTTTCCTTGTAGAATTGACACCGGTTTGGCATGGTCCGGTCCGGAGAGTTTGAGGAGTAGTACAAGGGGCTCCATTCCTGTTGGATACCCGTGCCACTAAAGCTAAGGCAAGTTCTAGAGCACAGTTACAGACAAATGGCGATACACACGCCTTGCCCTTGCCTCAGGCCCCAAGGAACATATATCATCCCGTGATTCTTGTTGATTGCCAGACTCAGGCATTGCATGGCTGTGGGCTCTGCCTACGTCAAAAGACTTCGGAAGTGCAGGCACAGCCGGGCACCCCTCTCGCAACCTGGTCTCCCCGCAAAAGTATGGGGCGTTGCCTCCCTCCCAGAGCCTCCAGCCAGGTATGACAAAATAAAAGTGAAAGTCGGAGGGTGGCTAAGTAGCAAGAGGTAGGATCAACAAAAAGAGTCATACAATTTCAAGCTCAGGTTTTTTACTTGTTACAAGGGGGAAACTTGGCCATAGAAAGGAAATAAGAGGAAGGGCACGGGAAAGAGGTCAATGCAAAGGCTGTTCCGTTTCTGCAGTTCAGCAATTCAATCATCACCAGGGATTTCCTTTCCTAAGAATCTTGGCTGCCAAAAAAAAAAAAAAAAAAAAAAAAACCGCACGCTGCACGCAGCGCGCAGCTCAGGACCGCGGCCCGACCTATGCAAATCTCAGTCCCTCGGCCCAGCCCTATTAGGTGTCTTTCTGGCGCATCCTAAAGTGTCAGCTCTACTAGATATAGAGAACAATCGTCTCCGTAAGTCCGGGGAGCGTAGAAACACACTCGGTGGCCGCGGGAAGCCAGAAGCTTCTACCTGCGCAGCGGGGCGGGCGGGGCGGCCGCACAGGCGCGCACACACGCGCGCACACCCCAGCCGCGCGCTCGCTCCCTATTGGCGAAACCGAAAGGGCGGGGCCGGCCAGACCCAAAACAAACAACCTGCGCCCGGGGAGCCTCTGTGGCCGCGCCGCCGCGTGGCCTCGGCCTGATGAACGCCGTGGGGGGAGCCGCGGCCACCTCGGCCACCTAGTTTCCCCCACCCCCTGGCCGTGGGCGCCGAGGCCCCGCCCCCGCGGAGCCGCCACAGGGTTATATTGGGCCGGACCGAAGGTGGAGGCGAGATTCTGCTGCGGCCGGCCAGCACGGACATGCTGCCCGGGAGGCCAGGGGTGGCAAGGCGGCTGCGGGTGCGGCGGCCTCGAAGACTCCTTTCCATGGGCTCTCGAGGCTGAAGACGGCGTATCCTCAAAAGTAGCGGGTGCGCCATCAGACATCAGTGCCTGAGACCTAGACATCCAGCAAAGGAACACTTTTGGACGCCTGGACAGATAGCAGATGCGCCGGCTTTTTCCTCCCAGCACGAAATCCTAAGACTGGCGTGTCCCGGCCCCCGCTTCGTAGGGTGGCCCCTCATTCCTCGCTTGCTTTCCGCCCAAAGTCTCTAAACCTCGGAGTAAGGACAGCACTGCACCAACTTCTACTACTCCATCTTCAGTTCACCCAACACTCAAAACCCCTCCAAAAAAAAAAAATACATTCCAGCGGAGGAGGACCTTACGGAAAACGTCTCTCTCGGAAAGACGCAGGAGCGGTCCCTCCCGGGAGAAGACACCCTCAGCCGGCCACTGGATCGCCACTCCGGGCGCCACTCGCTTCCTACGACCTCGCAGGAAAGGGGTAACAGCGTCGGACGGGAAGTTCCAGCGCCGGCATGAAATTGGAGGTGTTCGCCCCACGCGCAGCCCACGGGAACAAGATGGGCAGTGACCTAGAGGGGGCCAGCAGCAGCGACGCGCCATCTCCGCTGTCTGCGGCTGGCGACGACTCCTTAGGCTCTGACGGGGACTGTGCGGCCAACAGCCCGGCGGCGGGCGGCGGCGAGAGGAACTCGAGTGGCGGGCCGAGCGTCCAAGACGGTCCCGAGGCAGCCGATGGCAGCAGAACGCAGGCCTCCGCGGCAGGGCAGTGCGTGGGCGGCGGCGAGGGCGCGCGCAGCAAGCCGTACACGCGGCGGCCCAAGCCCCCGTACTCCTACATCGCGCTCATCGCCATGGCCATTCGCGACTCCGCGGGCGGACGCCTCACGCTGGCTGAGATCAACGAGTACCTCATGGGCAAGTTCCCCTTTTTCCGGGGCAGCTACACGGGCTGGCGCAACTCCGTGCGCCACAACCTCTCGCTCAACGACTGTTTCGTCAAGGTGCTGCGCGACCCCTCGCGGCCCTGGGGCAAGGACAACTACTGGATGCTCAACCCCAACAGCGAATACACCTTCGCTGATGGAGTCTTCCGCCGCCGCCGCAAGCGCCTCAGCCACCGGACGACAGTCTCCGCGTCCGGGCTACGGCCGGAGGAAGCCCCACCCGGACCTGCTGGGACCCCGCAGCCCGCGCCCGCCACCCGCTCCTCCCCGATCGCGCGCTCTCCCGCTCGCCAGGAGGAGCGCTCCAGCCCCGCGAGGAAATTCTCCAGCTCCTTCGCCATCGATAGCATCCTCAGCAAGCCGTTTCGCAGTCGCCGCGACGGCGACCCGGCTATTGGGATGCAGCTACCCTGGGGCGCGGCTCCCTGCCCGCCGCTGCGCGCCTATCCTGCGCTGCTTCCCGTGGCGCCCCGCGGGGCCCTGCTGCCGCTCTGTGCTTACGGTGGAGGCGAGCCCACGCTTCTGGCGTCGCGCGGGGCCGAGGTGCAGCCCGCGGCTCCCCTGCTGCTGGCGCCCGTGTCCACCGCGGCCCCAGCCAAGCCATTCCGAGGTCCGGAGACCGCCGGCGGGGCGCACCTGTACTGCCCCCTACGGCTGCCCACGGCCCTGCAGGCGGCGGCGGCGGCCTGCGGTCCCGGGCCGCACCTGTCCTACCCGGTGGAGACGCTGCTAGCGTGACAAGAGCTCTGAGCTCCCCAGGAGGGTCTAGGGTGGTGTTGGGGGCGCCCTTTGTTGAGGAGGTTGGAATGCGGGCTCCAGGGCTGTGCACTTTCTACTTTCCAGGAGTAGACTTTTTTTTTCAATCTCTATCAAATGTGCCTTAAAGTTAAGCATTTTGACCCAAGTGTTTTAACTTAGTCCAGAATAGTTTCCTTCGTCTTTTGTAACTTTACAGAGGATCAAAGCCGTTCTTTTCTATATCTTGGCCAGGCCTGTACTCTCCCGCATAGGGGCTTTCCTCACCCTCCTACTATTTGCTTTGCACCTTCCACTGATTTATCTTCCCCACCCACAAAAAAAGAAAAAAAAGAAAAGAAATGGGAAGAAAGAAAGAGAAAAATACATCAGGGAACCACTCCATGGGATAAATTATGACTACTGTTTGGGGTTTTGAGACCCCGCTGGGTGTAAATGTGTGTCTTTCACAGGAATGACTGCTTGTGAGAGAGCTGTCAATCTTCCGGTCATTTTCTCTGCTATCAACCAATGCTTCACTGTGCCAAAAAAAGGGGGGGAGGGGATGTTGTTGGGTTTTTGTAATTAAATTATTTATATATTTTTGAAACCTGAATTGAAATGTTGCAGGCAACGGCTACAGCTTTATTAGTGGTTACCTAACTGTGGTCTTCTTGGGCCAAGCAATTTCTTTAAAGGAAAAGTTAACATTATGTTTGTGGGGTGCCGGGGCCACCGCCACGTGAAACCAAGTGTGATTTTTATTTTAATATTATTGTGTCTGTGTGTATATTCGTGTATAAATTTTATGGAGCCCAGGCATACTGCTTGTTTTTTTTTTTTTTTTAATAAAACTCACAGTTGATCTACAAAACACTTTGTGGTAGTGGATTTGGGTAGATATTTTTACCACTAGCCTCCCTCAAAATGGGTTCAGAGTTGTCTCAAAAAAAGGGAAAAATAGCTTTCATACTGAGATCAAAATGTTTGTGGTTTCATTTTCAGATATTGCTTTACAGCGTCTAGGATGGGCCTTCCATTAGCAGGGTTTCCTAAACTAAAAGACATTCAGGAGTTAGCACAACACATGAATCTGCCTGTCTCTCTCCTCCTAGGAACGTTGAACAGGCCAGGTGAGCCACACAAATGGCTTTTGGTCAGGTGGGCATTTCCAAGTCAGCTGGTTGAAGCTGGAAACTTGATCTTGGCTTAAAACTTATTTGACACACCAAAAATGCCTTCAGGCAATTTCAGGGCAACTTGAAGGCTGGTGTTTTTATCAAAACAGTGCTACCTTTACATGAACTAAAACATTTGCTTGGGTGTGAACCCTTGTGTGATCGTTCCTGCCACCAATTGAGATCTTATTTGTAAATACAGATGGTCGCTGATTCCTTGGTAAGTTCAAAAGCAACAGTCCCTAACATTAGAAGAGTCTGAATCAGTAAGCCATTCAGATAGAATATCTGGGCCTCCTTGCCAGCCTTTCCACTCTTAGGTAAATAAAGCCTGTCTTAAACCTGACAGAAAGGTGACCTGGATGTAAGAAAGCCTTCTCGGATTAAGAGTCGAACTACTCAGTATTCGTAAGAGTGATACTAATGGGTTGGATTGTTACAAAAGGTAGACCAAGCTAAAGCAAACCAAGCAGGAAAAGGGAGGGCAGGTTCTCCCGTGTGATTATGTTCAACTGCAGGCTCCCAGCAAGTCCTCTGTGACTGAGAGCAGGAGAGTTTAGCTTGCACCACCACCTCTGCTTTTCTACCTGACTTATCTCCAGTTAGGCACATTATCTGTGCAGGGTGCTGCCTGTGTTACGCAAGCTGATGTCCATGTGCCCATTGGTACTTACTCTTTTTTCTTCAGATGGTATGTCTTTTGCTGTTCACTAAAATCACTGTTTCAATCAAAGAATACCAAAACCAATTTAAAAGGGAAAGGTGGTTGTTTAAAATCACAGCTGTTTCTCCTCCCCTCAAAAGGAAACCATCCCTCTTAATAAACAGAGTCAACACTGGTCCTTCCTAAGCCTTTGTCCCTAGGGACTGGGGGTTTTCAAAGGAATTGTTGAGAGTCCTGGACTGAGAGTTTCTTGTCTCCGGCGGGTTTTCACTGTCAGTTCTATATCCTCTACCTTGCCATGTGTTTTTTTCCTGGGTGCTAGGCCTCCAGGGAGACAGGACAGCTTCACTGGGGGGCTGGGGAGCCTGTGCAAACACTTTTATTTCAGGCCACATGGCTTCGAAATTCTGTGCTGAAGTTGGTAAGACCAGCTTGGAAGCCTTCAGACCTGTTGCACCATAGTGACCCGCTGACTGGTGATGAACTTGACCAATGGAAGGCCAAGAGCATCCAGTGTTCTAGCACCTCTGCTGCTTGAGTGAGATGGTCAGGGGAAATCCAAAGCCTTGGCTTCTGAATAAACAGCCTCGGGCTTCTTCTAGAACTGAGTCAGATTCTTGACACTCCCACCCCAGTGCCCTACAACATACACAAAAGCCAAGCTCCCCACCAGCAAATAAAGATTCTCCTAGAAGCTCAACAAAGCTTCCCAGGGTTAGCCTTGCTGACCTGTGAGCATCAGTAAGTAAAACCTACTGCATCCACTCTCACCCACTTTGAAGTTTCACAAGTTACATTTTTCTGCCTCTGGGAATGTGTATCCACGATCAACATACAAAACAAATTCACAGACTAAGATAAACTCACATCTTTGGATCTAAGAAAGGCACTCACTTTATATACAAGAAAACAGTGACCTAGGGCTGTCTTTAAATGTCCCACTCTGAGTGGCAAATCTAGCTCTGGAACCCAGAGACTACAATTCCCAAGTGAGAATTCTTTCCACAATTATGCAGAGATTTCAGACCCAGACATACTTTGGCCTGGATTTAGCTGAACTACATGAAATTGCCTCCACTCACTTTTATGACAAAGGATGATCAGATTTCCCAGCTGGCAAGTGGTTTCTCTCATTACCAAAAACTTACTCTGCTCCTCCCCAAAACTGTCCTTTTATTTTATTATTTTATTTGATTTTTACAAATTGGCTGCTGGCACTTTAGACCAGCACTTCACCCCATTATGCATGCTAGAGCCAGTACTGATTTCCACTCCCTTCTACAGAGCCCCATAGGTACATTCCTGAAGTCTACAAGGAGCAGTATTCTCCTTGGAAAAGAGTACCTTCAAGGACCTGCTTGTGACCCAAACCGCCCCCCCCATTGTCTTCCCATACCAGCTGCCAGACAGACAGACTAAAGCCCCCTGTTCTAAATAAAGATGAAAGTAGAGTGTCTCTCCTTTATGTCCAATGTTTAGCTTTAAAAAGCTAACTCAATATATTTACATTCACATTATGGGGGAGGAGCATTTATGTCACCAAATGTAAAAGGATTTTGCTTCTCTGTTACTAGTTTATTGTAATTCTTTTGACCACAATAGCTGAGCTTTGCCTCAGTTCTAGAAATTGGACTCTGAAGAGTTCTTTTGTAAATATGTCGCGCTTTCCAACACCACAATACTTCTCTCTTAAGTTACAGACTTTATAGTCCCCTAATGAGACCATTAAACTTTTGTTATGCTTTAACAACATAATTTGTTAATTCTTAATGTTGTCAACAAATGGCCCTAATAAGTATCTTCCAAGAAGATCATGATCAAAACCATAAAGCAGTAACTCGCCCCAGATTCCAGGATCTCTTTCAACTTGGCAAAGATTCTAGGGTCACAAAGCACTGGTGAGTGTGCTGTTCTCTGCCCGTATCTTTTCAGCATTATTAAGATGGGCGAGTGACCAGAAGCAAATGTCATTCTTGTCACTGGCCAACTCCTTCACAGACTGGGAAAAGAACTGCATCAACCTTGGCTTTGGGAACCTACAGATAAACATATAAACATCCACATGGACTACACTTCCCAGCCTTTCCTAGACTGCTCTGCTGCTCAGGAAATTCCGCTTTAAGAACATGCTGTAACTGAGCCTTTTGATCACATCTAGTCTATGATCCAACTAATATACGGATTCATGTGTGTGTTGTTTCTGATAGCCAGTTTCTAACCACTGGGGAAAGGTGGAAAGATTTTGCAATCTGTCTATTAATGCTTCACACACACACACACACACACACACACACACACACACACACACACCAGGCAAAGCCCACTCAAAAAGAACTCAAACAAAATGCTAGGGAAGTGATAAGTGATCTTCCCCATGGGCTTCAGTGGAGCAACAGCTGGGAGAGTCAGATCATGAAAACTCCCACGGAGTGTCAAAGATGACAGCAAGTATTTTCTTCTCCCTACCCTCAGTCAACTTGGGATCAAGTGCATGTTTCAAAGCAAGGCCGCATTGTAAATCATGGTTAAAGTTCTTCCAGACATTGCAAAATCTACCGGAGACCGTTAACATAGAAAGAGCACTTCCAGCTTGTAGTTCTGACATGTCACGATGTGTATTTTCAGGAATATCCACCCAGTGTGTTCTTGACGATCTCAATTTCTCACTGAAGTATCAGTTTGGTGAGACAGGAATGAAACGCTGTTGCCCTTCTTTGAAGAAGCAGAAGCTAAGAGACTGAGGGTTGTTTTCAAGAGACTTCATCATAAACAAGGTGTTTAGCACTCAGACACTGAGTTGAGAGATCAAGTCAGTCCTTCATTTGTTTATTTAAGAGACAATTCTCAGGACTACAACCTAAGATTTCAGTGGGCACCCAGGAGCCTGAAGACATGGAAAAACACATATGCCCATGTCTGTATAGATACAACCAGAAAATAAACTAGTCATTAAATGTGAGAAACCTTAAGGAGCATAAATTCTGAAATTAGAGAAGAGTCCTAAGACCAGCCCAAATAATAACTAATTTTTAGACTTAGGAAAATATATTCCAGGTAAATTTCTTAGACCCAGGAATGAATGATTTTTTTTTTAATTTTTTTAAAATTTATTTATTTTTCATATTTTATTTACATTTCAAATGTTTCCCCCTTTCCAGATCTCCCCTTTGGAACCTCTCCATTCCCTCCCCCCTCCCCCTGCCACTATGGGGGTATTCTCCCACCCACCCACCCACCCACTCTCATCTTCCCTCCTTGGCATTCTCTTACACTGGGGAATCTAACACCCTCAGGCCCAAGGGCCTCTCCTCCCCCTGATGGATAACAAGACTCTCCTCTGCCGCATTTGTGGCCAGCACCATGGGTCCCTCCATGTGTATTCTTTGGTTGGTGGATCAGTCTCCAGGAGTATGGGGAGGGGGGGTGTCAGGCCAGTTGCCACTGTTGCTCCCTCCCTGGGGATGCAAACTCCCTCAGCTCCTTCAGTCCCTTCTCCAAGTCCTCCATCTGGGACCTCGCACTCAGCCCTACTGTTGCTGCAAAGTGACTCTTGGGTAACTTTTGGGCTAATAACCACTTAACAGTGAGTACATACCATGTTCATTCTTTTGTGACTGCGTTACCTAGCTCAGGATGATATTTTCAAGATCCATCCACTTGTCTGTGAATTTCATGAAGTCATTGTTTTTAATAGCTGAGTAGTATTCCATTGTGTAAATGTACCACATTTTCTGTATCCATTCCTCTATGGAGGACATCTGGGTTGTTTCCAGCTTCTGGCTATTATAAATATGGCTGCTATGAACATAGTGGAACATGTATCTTTATTACATGTTGGAGCATCTTCTGGGTATATGCCCAGGAGTGGAATAGCTGGGTCATCAGGTAGTAAGAGGGCTATACAATTGTTCTTACAGAGAGAACTGCTCTGGGCAGAAGCTGCTAATTTCTGGGGGCAGGAGCGCAATTCCCTCTGGCATCTAGTCCTGGAATACATGGTTTCCCTCTCTGGAGTGGATACTGAACAGTTGTTTCCAAGGCTGGACATTACCCCATGTCCCCAAGATACCAAGGAGTGACCAGCAAGGCTCAAACATCAAACATAGGTGGTCTTAAAGTGTTTCTCCCATGTCGTGAAAAATGCTTTGTCCTTTATCAAGGCTGTTCTTGCTTCTGGGTCTAAATCTGATCCTCTGACATTATTGGCACACTGCCAAGCAACCAGAATGCTTTGGGAGGCTTTTATCTTCTTAGAAACCATCCTTATCCCAATGGTCTCCTCGGACATTTCAGTGCTCCAGCTGGAGGATGGCAGGTCCCAGAAGCTAGAAGTATAAAGCAGAAGTAGAAATTCAGCAACATGGCAGCTCTGTACTGAGCCAGAGCACTGTGGGCACCTGGGAGTGCTGTTCAGGGTGCTCAGAGACTCAGAGGCATCTCCAAGGCTTTGAAGGGTGGCATTTGTGCAAAGGGTCTTTGATACCCTTTAAATGACCAAATCAGATCAACCATTGCCAGAGGATAGGACAAGGGAACTCCCAAGTGGTGGAACTGATCTCCATGTTGATTTCAACGGTTGTTCTGTTGTGATATATACTATTGGCATTTAAGTCACATACCTAAAAGTGAGGGTGCAAATTACACCTCAATCTCTCTGACTTGAAGATTCATTCTTACTGTAATTATAATAGTTATGTTTCTTACTAACAGCTAAGTTAAAGCAGGTAACCCTTCTTTTGTGAAATTCAGTTACCTGCAACTTTTTAGGGGATATACCTGGAGGAAAGGTAAACTCTCCTGTACTGCTAAATTTAGACACAGCTCCTCATAGGCTTTCCCAACTTGGGCAAAGCTGTTTGTGCCACTAGTGCCTATTACTCCTCAATAAGGGCCTATGGGCCACACGTACAGATAGGGCACACATTCTTCAGTGATAGGTGGCTGAGAGAAGATGTGCAGAGACAAAGAGGACAGCCCAAATGAGAAGAAGCACTGTTTCTGAAGAGAAATTAAAAAAAAAAAAAAAGTCATTCCCAGGATCCTTCCTATTCCTAGGATACAGCCCAAAGCCCAGAACCCTTAAACAAAACAAACAAACCTGAGCTAAAACTAACTGGGGTTTCAAGGCACCCCACATATGATTACATATGCTTAGCCATCCCTGCTTTCAGAAAGCAGTCCCCCCTGCATGAAAGAGGGCCGCTGAATGCAGCTCTCTGTGTCCTGACCTCACCTGCACTCCAGTTCTGTAATCACAAGTGTCAGAATGCTGGAGCAATGTTGAGCAAACATAACACTTTTGACCCCTTGGAGAAGTTACACATAGCTAGCAATCTGAACCAGAATAATTATTAGTTGTCTTATTCATTAGATGAACCCTTTTGAGTAATAGCCCCAGGGGACATTTATAAATGCAATAAAAGACTTCATCACAGTCAAATGCACAAGGACGCGGCTCGTTCGAGGTTCTGGCTGAAGCAAACCCATGAGCCCAGGAATGCATGGATGGAGGACTTTGTTCCTGTTCCTTTCCTGGGCCTGGCATCAGCATCTGCTTCAGAAACACAATGAAACTTAGGAGTTCAAATAGGTAAGACAAACATGCCAATGTGGATCCCCC
Source organism: Rhynchomys soricoides (assembly GCA_019843965.1). Taxonomy (NCBI): domain Eukaryota; kingdom Metazoa; phylum Chordata; class Mammalia; order Rodentia; family Muridae; genus Rhynchomys; species Rhynchomys soricoides. The sequence goes on along the minus strand of JADRCH010000156.1, from coordinate 1,507,587 downwards.
TAAAAAAAATATGGGCTGGTGTTTTTCAAAACGTAACTCCAGTATGACTTGTGGAAAGTGAGGTGTGGTGACTGGTTTTCCTACCATGCTGTGTCCCCGAGCAAAGCTGAAGTACCTGAGCTCACAGATTGGGGCCCCAAACCCTATCTTGCTCAATGAGTCACAGGAAATGAAAACCACTGTATCTTTAGTCAGTGTTGATTCAAGAGGATCCAGCCCCCAGCAGGGCTCATGGCAGGTTACTTGCACTGTGAGTCATGAAAGACAAAAACTCTACTCAAGCCCTTTCATACACTATTCTCTTGGCCTCACCAATCCAAGACATACCCCCCCCCACTGGAGCCAGTTGGCTATATAATTTTAAATGAATAGAGATTCTGCTTAATGAAGGATATGAGAATAAGTGATACAGGTAGCCAATGCCATGACTTCCCCTTACGCCTTGGCTAATGGCAAAGCCGAGGAGGACTGATGCTCTAGCCTGGGAAGATTCATTCTCTTGTGTAACAAACATACTATCTCCACAAACACATACCACAGTTTTCAAAGATAATCATATTGTTGACAACCTTCAGCTTTGTCTTATATCCTCACTGGCAGAGGTGCTGGGTATGAATGAAATGATCCATGATCCTTCTAGGAATTAAACATAAAGAGAGTCCACAGAATCAATATGTCACAATCTGCCACAGATAAATCACAATGGGCTCTCCCTCCCAGTGGCCATTATTCCCAGTGACTAATACTAGAGGGTGTAACTGGAACCAATTTGCTTCGAAATTCCTTGGACAGATTATCTCAAGAGAGAAAGCAAATACAGGATGTGGTAGAACAGGCAATCTAAGTTAGATTCAGGCACCACTACAGCAATGGGGTTAGTAGCAAAGCATTCGTTGGGGTCAGCTCTGCTGCAAACAGGAAGCTCCTTCAACCTTGATCCTGTGTCAGCCATTGTCTGGCTCCTCAGTCTCTCAGCCTCTGCTCCTACTCTCTTTGCCCTGTGGGAGGATGAAACCACACTATCATCTAGCATGCCCAGTAGCCAGACACACTAGTAAGACAGAAGCAGTCTGAAAGATAAGGGGGATTGGTACACTCAAACATGTGCTCACCAAATCTCTGCTCTGCCAGGTTCATGAAACACCAGTTTGAAAGATTGCTGACACTTTGCTAGAGAAGTCTGTACTTCCCACCAGTATCACCAACCCCACCCCTTTGGCCAGTAAAGATGACAATGAGAGTATATCATCCCTTCCCCTTCCCTTCCTGAAGGATTATTTCAGACACTACTACGTCTTCCCTGGAGAAAAAGGTCCCTGGCCAGCTAGTTGGTAGTCAACCAAGTAGTTATCTATGAGTGGGGGCAAGAGTGTGGTGGACTGGTAACTGGCAGGTGCTACAAACAAAGGCACACATCCAAGCCTCCCAGCTATGGACCTCAGGCTTGGGGAAGGCCCCAGAAAGAGCTGAGGCAGCCAGCTTCCTGGCCAGGAAGAAAGCTGGGCTAGGGAGCCAGACTGCACGCTGGGCTGCTGAAGGACTCCTAGGCAGACAGATCTGTCTACCCAGCCCTCTTTCAGTTGGGGTGCCTTCAGAAGCAAACACTCAGAAAAAAAGCAAGGTATCAGTTAACCTAACAAATGAAAGGGAGGCAAGCAAGCCTAAAGAGGAAGGTGGCAGGCCCAGGGTGGTTTGCCAAGTCAGAAGTCACCACAAGAGCCAAAGGCCACAAGGACATTCAAGACTGTGTGAGACATCTGTTACACAACAACCCCTCTAGTGACTGGGGGATGAGAGGATATTGGCTAAGAAGACAAGAAGACCTGATTCCTTGCCATGTCTGAGATGGCATGCATTAAGCATGGTGGCTTCTCTCAGTACCTCCAAAAATAACCCAGAGCAGACACAGAAACTGATAGCAAGCAGTAGACCTTCAGTCTTCCCTGCTCTGTCCCACTAGCACAAATAATGTCTTCTCAGTGAAGACTGAGCATCCCCACCAGGCACACTGATTTGGACCATGGACTCTGATTTGTCGTACCTGCCAATACTCATGGTGCAAATGTTTCTATGGTGGCCAGTGTCAAGACACTAACAGAGGATACCCATTTCTGAATATTTGACAGCTAGACCCTGAATGCACCATTTCTGGATGTTTAACATCTCAATACTCTGGAGCGATCACATTGCAGCTACAGTTACACTGAGAGCTGGTAAGAGCCTATTACCAGCTTACCACTGAGATGGGATGGAGTGGCCATGCTATCCCTGGTAGCTCTGGCCCTAAGTTACAGATCTAGCATCACCCTTTGCTATCATCTGGAGATAGATGTCTCTGAAATCCGACCATTGCAATCTGAATCGAAGCTCTGCCTTACAATACTTGTTGGAAACTTACATACTTACATGTCACCTCTCTGTGCCTATTTACTCCCTGCTAATGGACTGAAAGTGTTCTTGTAAAGGAGAAGCTGCTATAAGCAAAGTGGATAAAGCTGAGTTGAGCATACAGTGAGCACTGAGTATGGTCAGCTATGAGCAACCGCTTGGGAGGCATGAAGGTTCCTGGCTGTCCAGAAGACTCTACATTCCAGCGCTGGATCAGTCCAGAAGTCATTCTGGAAGACAGAGATTGAGACGGATAGTTTCCTTTGTGAGACTGACTTTTAACACCACAATAATTGAGGCAGCTCTATTAAATGTGGGATCAGGGAGGGAAGACCTGGGTGTTTGGGGATTGGCATAGCGCAGGGCTCAGAACAAAGGTCTGTTTGTTGTTACAAACATTATAGTGCACAGGTGATGACTTGATATAACAGTGTACTATAAGATGATTAAATCAAGCTAATTAAGATAGACATTCACTTCACATCTTCTTGTTTCTTGTTGTTAGAACATTAAAGAGCCAATCTCCAAGCAAATTTCTTCTGTTTAATTTTTTGTCGTTTTTCTGCCACTGTTGAGACAAGGTCTCTCTGTGTAGCTCAGGCTACCCTTAAACTCACAACTCTAACTCAGTCTTCTGAATGCTGGGATTAAAGGTGTGGACCACCATGCCTGGCACAAATTGTAAATGTTACTGTAGTCACCGTGCTGTATGGTGGATGGTCAGAACCGCCATTTAACTGTAACTTTGTACTTCTGATCAACATCTCCCAGCCATACTTCCAGCAAGGCCTTGGCAGTCACCATTCCCTATCCTATTTCTCTGAGTTCACTTTTTCAGGCTCCATATAAAAGTGAGAATATGAAGCGTCCGTCCTTCAGTGCCAGGCTGGCCCTCCAAGTCACAGTGTAGCCATTCAAGTGCTAGACTTGTCCTCCACTGCACAGCAAAGCTATTCTAAGATGGCTCTCATTCCTCGAGCTTTGAATCTGGGCCCATCCATGCTGTCGAAACCATCGGATTTCTCTTCTTCCACAGACTTTACCAGATTGCCTGTGTTTATACAGTCACCATATACTCTGTCCTCTCACCGAATGGCAGACGCTTCTGTTCATTCTACAACCAGACTACTGCAAACTCGTAAGTGTTGACATTTCTTCAGCATGCTCTTTTCTTGATCTCTGGTGTATCTTCAGGGTTATTGGTTGGTTCGAAACCCAGTTCTATTTTAAATTTATGTGGGACTCTTTGTCCCCTTCCATAACAGCTGTGCTAATTTATGTTCCTGCCAACAGTGCAGACAGATCCCGGATCCCCTTCTTCTCCGCATCCTTGCTAACAGGAATCTTTAGACATTTCTAAATTAATCTTTTATTTTTGAGATAATTACAACAATTTACCCTTCCTTTTCCTCTCTCCAAATTCTCCTGTACACTCCTCCTTATTCTCTTTCCAATTTTTTCATTTTCTCTTTTTTTTTCATTAATATACCCTCCAAGTCTATATAATGTTGCTCGTATGTATGTTTTCAGGGCCGTCCAGGTATTCGGTCCTTTAGATAGCAGCCATTCTAACAGGCACGGCATAATATCTCGTTGTATCTTTAATTTGTTCATTAGTGACGTGAACATTTTATCACATGCCTATTGTTCGGTTGTATGTATTCTGTTAGGAAGCAGCTATTCCAATGCTTTGCCCATTTTTAAGACCTGGTTATTTGTTTTCTTGCCATTTGGTTGTTAGAGTTTCGTGTACACTTTAATAATGGATGCCACATCTTCCTTTTGTACGTATAGTTTGAGGACTTGTCATGCATTTGTGATAAAATAAAGATGTTCAATTGAATCATTCATATAGGAAGGCTGGAGCTAACATAAAGTTCTTTTCTGGCCCATACTGAGTTTTAAATCTTTATGGTATCATGGAACAGACATACAGCATAGAAGCCAAGGTAAGAGTTCAACCCAGCCCCTGCCCTGAGCCTCTTGCTGTAAACAGGCAAGTGCAGTACAGTGGCATCATGGAGCTGATAGTAGCTACAAGGTGTGCAGTTGAGAGGGGCATCATGCTCATGGCTCTGGGCATTCTAAAAGCCGTTGTATTTCTGCTGACACCAGAACTATGACTAAGCTAAACTAGGAGTGGAAAAAAACTTTTCAGGTGGAAGGAATCGTGTGGACGGTGGCATGGAGCCAAAAGAGAGCACACGCAGTCGGGGGACTGCAAACTGTCCACATTTAGAAGTTGTAGAACCAGTGTTCTGGCGTGGGAAAGGAGGCAAGGGAGGGAAACAAGCTGCATTTTGAAGGACCCTGGTATGCATTCTGAAGATAATGCAGTCACCAAAGTACTTGTAACTGGAGATTGACCTTGACCCCCACAAGAATAACACTGCCTGCTCTGTGAAATACAGAACAAAGGGAACAGAACCAGAAGCAACCAGGAGAGGCTGTCACATGAGCTAGGTGAGTCAGGATGATCTGAATCAACAAGGCACCATGGGGATGGAAAGGAGGCAGGTTTTGACAAGCAATGGAGGTGCATCCTCAGGACAGGAGATGACTGGACATGGAGGTTATGAAGAGAACACTGGTGGACAGAAGGGGCCATTCACACAGTCAAGGCACCAAGTAGCTGACTCTGCTTGTGTGTGTGTATACACGTGTGTGTGTGTGTGTGTGTGTGTGCGCGCGCACATGAATGGGCAGTTTTTCAGCATCATCATGTCATGCATTAATAAATGAAAGCTATATGAAATCATAATAATTTTGACTCTCAATTACATTTTTAAACCAGGAAGAATAAAGCATTTTGAAGAAAGTATGAAATTCTTCTGGATGTCATTAATTCAATCAGTAATCACTTGGGTTCAGTGCAAATGGGGCTTTGAGCACATATGTGTGTATGTATAAGATAGGGGTGAACACATTTGCTGAAGCTATTAATACAGTGCTCCTGAGCACAGGCGAGAACAGAAGAGCCAAGCATGTCAGAGTTTAAGGCCTGCATAAAGAATGAGAATGTATCCATGAGTTCCATCTGTAGCATTTATTAATAAACAAATAAATAACTCGTGAAGGGAGAGAAGCAAGAGCGGACACTACAAAACCACAAAGAAACTGCATGATCAGAGACCCAGAGCCTTAGCCAGGGGCTTCTAACCAGGTCTTTGTCCTTCATCCATGACCTTGATCGGTAGCAAGGTCCACAGTGACCTCTGGGAAAATCACTGCAGAGAAATGGGGAGAGCACAGGGAGATGAGGAGCAGCTGAGGGATAGGCTGGGCTCGGGACAGGAGCAGGAGAGGGAAGATTCTTCTTAAAAACACTAACTCAAAAAGACCGAGGGAACACTGGGAGAGGGGTTTTCGGGAAAGACGGTATTAGGAAAGGGAACCATGGACACTTGTGGGAAGAGACTGTGAGAAGGAGGGGCCGGCAGGAGACACACAGAGATCCACAACGAAGGGCAGTGGGAGAAACGAGAACAAAGCATCATGTAGCATCATCCATATCATGATGAAACCCTCTCCTTGATATACTGATCTAAAACTGCTTTTAAGTCATTGAAATGAGACAGGAGTGCGCTTCATGCAGACCCTTGAGAGGGGCACATATAGGTAGCAGAGGACACCACAGTCAAGAAATAAGGCCTCCTAGGAAGAGGACAGGCATAATCAGCACTAGTCTAGGGTGGCAGTTAGGAGGCCTGAGACCCTGGGTAGACCTCTTTCTCAACTCTCCTGGCTCTCTGCTCCCTCAACTTCAGTTTCAGCTTCAGGCTACCAAGCAAGGAAAGCCTTCTCACCATCCTAGGGTTCTCCATGTGCCACCTTCGGATAACTAGAATAGCAATTAGGGCAGGAATGAGGCTTGTAGAATCCTTAGAGCTATGGTTTCTATGACAACAGGTAAATAGATAACCTACTTCATGTAGAGATAGCAAGAAAAAGAGACTGATGTTCATTTTCTTAAGCTGACATAAAATTAAAGCTCTAGTGTGATGTAGTGACGTGTGTCTTTAATCCCAGATCTCGGGAGGCAGAGGTAGGTAGCTCTCAGTGAGATCAATGCCGGCCAGATCCACTGAATAAGTTCAAGATTGGCTGGAGGTACACAGAAAGACCCTCTCTCAAAACAGCAACAAACATTCCAGAGGGGGGGGGGGGTCCTAGTGCTTCTCATTTGGAGACCTTTGGAGGAGGAGATAGGGTGAACAGACAGCAATAGAACATGGAATGAGACAGTTCTGAATTAAGAGCTGAGAGTTGTTTAATGTCACATGAGACCCTTGATCCACCTGATCTTCGTTTTTTATAGGTAGAGAGTACAAGGCAGAACGAGGGCTGTAGGCCTTACAAGAGACACAAGAATCACATTAGGATATACACACAAATTTTATGTGTAATGTATATGTGTGTGCTTGCACACACACACATACTGTACACAGCATAGAAAGCCTACTCAACAAATTATAATCAGTATTAATATTAGTAATACTACACCCTTAATGATGAAATCAATCCTCATCAAATCAACTTATAATTATACAAATTACACAATTTACCATGAGGTAGACACTTGGAGGAAACACTCCTTCAGTAACTCTTAACTAAATTACCTGGAATTTGATCTACAGTATTATATTATTTATACTGCAAATCAAAGCCATGTAGGTCTCTGCCAACATGCATATTGTATCAAGCATGCCAAGAAACATAAACCTCTAATGTTACTGATTGTGCAATTAACTCATTTGGTCTTTAAGGGAAAATACTCCACGTCTTTAGGAACCATGGAAGGGGCACCAGAAATTTTAGGCTGTGTATGAGATGTCTTGAGCCTCCCATATGAATTTTTGGCTGTGGAGAGAATGCATTGAAGAAATTCAAGTATATCTACTTTTAAAATCCTTTATTTTCCTTATTTCTGTTGTCAGCATGCTCCATGAACCCACAATAAGCAGAGTCTAGCTACTTCTTTTCTTCAGCCCAGATTGTGCCTTTCGGTTCATACTGTTAAAAAAGAAACTAGCTCAATTAGTCCTGAGACTAGGCACCCATTTTGTTCATTTGTATTTCTTTACCACAGAAAATTTCCTTCTTTCTTTCTCTCTCTCTCTTCCATCTGCCCTAAGAGTCTCCTCCAAAGATATGTTCTCTTGACTGGAAAAGGACAGACAGTCTTTGATCCCAGAAATAAAAAGAATGCTACAAGCTGTTTCTTGGACCTTCCTCAGAGCCTGCCTGGATCCCTTCTGTTTCCAAGAGACCTGGAGCATCCCTGGGCAGCAGGCCACTGAGGCTAACAGGTCTACAAGATTACCAAGAGCCAGTGAGATCTAATCCAGCCTCACGCCTCTCACCAAAATAAATATCTGAGGATCAAAGCCTAACATACCTGTAGAAAAGGTATAAGGGTATTCATAGCAGAAATTAGGGACACATTCCAAATCCCCATGTAGAAGGACTCGCCAGAGAATGGCACAAACTCTTATTGCTACCAAAAGAAGGGCATGTTCTTTGACTCCATAAATACTGCCAACCTCTACTGATTTAAAAAAATATATAAGTAAGCAGAGAAAAAAATTGTGACCTTTCTAATAGACTAATAGACTGGTAATAAATCATAGTTTTGATTATTAATTTTAAATAGCTTAAAAAAAGAGAAATGGATGAAATCATTGTTTTACTTACAAATAACAACAATAGTTTGTGACAAAAAAAAAGCAATAAACATGTGAAACAAGGTTCTTTTTGTAATTAAAATGCAAATGTAAATGATAATGACCTGACATCTGTTGCCTATTGGCAAATACTTAAAAGTAAGGAAAAACAGAGTTGGTAAGGCTTTGAGGAAATAGGCAGTTCACACAATGTTAATGGGGTTGTAAATCGGAGCAACCTTTCGGGCAGGGCAATTTGGCAATATCTATTAAAATGTAAAGTGCACATAGCCTTTGACCCAGCAATTCCATGGCTAGGAATTTACCCTCAGGGCATGATCTCTCTACTGGGCACAGGTACTCTTATACCAGGGTATGTGCAGTAGTATTTGTGATCGCCCCAAATGGAAAAGAATTTAAGGCCAGTTTAAGAAACTGGCACAATTCCTGGGAGTATAAACACACAGTAGGCTGCTGGGCAGCTAAGAAGTGGCTGAGAGAATCTCCAGGCTGCTGCGGAAACCTGTCTAAGAAACGTTGTCATGTTGGGAAAGGCCAGCGGTAGAAACCACACACTGACACTGAAGGAAACAAAGACTCTGAAGGTCTTTAACTATAGGTGCACAGATACAGCCATGCACAGGAACATTTGCACACAGAGGAAAATGGAAGAAAAATTCTAAGAAAGGCGATAGTAGGGCCAGAGAGATCTGGGCTGGAGAGGAATGTTTTCATGGTTACCTTCTTATTCTGAATGAAAACGTTTTACTGTTTGTGTGCAGTGATTTGTCATTTAAATCACTAAATTAAAGAAAACCGAGAGGAAGCAAGAGTGAGGTGGAGGAGGGAAAGCCTCGGGGAGGAAGGGAGGGAGAAACACAGAAGAAAAGGAAAGAAGAGACTCTCTTTTTTTGGTTTTTTGAGACAGGGTTTCTCTGTGTAGCCCTGGCTGTCCTGGAACTCATTCTGTAGACCAGGCTGGCCTTGAACTCAGAAATCCACCTTGTCTCTGCCTCCCAAGTGCTGGGATTAAAGACGTGCGCCACCACTGGAAGAGACTCTTTAAAACTCCAGCATCTCACCAAACGTCACAGACACTAACTGTGGCTTCTCATAAATGATTTCAAGGAGAGGTTCCCCCGTTGGTCTGCTTTGTCCAAGCTCTTCCTCAGTCTCTGCAAACCACGCTGGGATAAGGGCTCCTCTATCTTAAGCCCAGGATGACTCCAGGAAGCCATGTATTTCCTCCCCAAATGCATGAATGTGTATTTTGCCTGCTGTTTTTGTCTCTGTGCCCAGATCCCACAGCGATAGGCGCCACTGGAGCACACAGACAGACAGAGGACTGGCCTGCCTCTGAGGAGAGGAGTCAGACACACAGGAGGTCAAGAGTTAACCTTCCAAAGGCTGCGGAATGAGGTCTGAGCTTGCAGCCCTGGGGCAGGGTAAAGTCAGCCTTTGGTGTGTGTGTGTGTGTGTGTGTGTGTGTGTGTGTGTCCCTGTCCAGAGGGGACAGTTGACCAAACTAAACCTTTCTTTCTTTCCCTTAATATTCTAGTAGCTCACCAAAAGCTAAAGGAAACATTTATTTGAGGTAGGTTTTAAAGATGATGAGGCATTGTCCAGAATTTTTTAAAGAAACAATCACCGTTTTGTTTTGGTTTTTTGTTTTTTAATTGAGAAACTTGGGTCTTGAGATGAAGCTAAGGGTCAAAAGCACACTTGCCCAGCAAGCATGAGGCCCTCAGACATATCTCTAGCACCACAAAAAGAAGTTATAGTAAAAAATGAGAAGGCTTACAGGGCTGATGATGTTTAATTTCTTTTCTATAGCAAAAGGAGGGAAATTAGAGCCCTTCCAGGGCCAACATTTGTAAAAGAACAAACGTCCCCAGAGAAATCCCACCAGAGCGTGATCTCTTGCCCTCTCCTAACTGGCCTGTCCTGGGTCCTAGGCTGGCACTTTGTCCTGGGGCCATTCCTGAAGCTTACAAAATATTCTGCTGCTGCTTGGCAGTTTAAATATTAACGAGCATGTAAAGCTACTGGGGGTAAAGCCTGGAGCCTGTAATAAGAAGCAAGCCTCGGCTGGATTCTGTAATTACTCCTTGCGCAACTCCGAGATCCAGTCATGGCTTCTGAGGATTACACACTTCCAGCCTCTCAGGCAGGAGGGCGGCAACTCCACTAGGGTTGCATAAGCACTTCATAGCATGATAATTAGTCATTAAGAAGCAGAACAAAGGGCCATTGGACCAAGGTGCCACTCCAACAGAGTCTATAGTTGCTTGTAGCAAAGGAGACTTTTTTTTGTTTTTTGCACACTGTCTTACAGTGGGCATTGAAAAAGGAAATGAGTTTTCAAGAGAAAAGTAATGCAAAAATGATGCGTGCAAGATGGAAGCAAAGAGCAGACCCTAGGGGTTGGAACCCTGCAGCTGTCTTTCCCCTGGTTGCTGTCATTTAAACTTCTACCAGGCTAGTGTGATCCCCTCACCCTTGGGCTGCTGACTGGGAGGCTCCCACTTCAGGGCCTCTAGGCTCCTAGCTTCTGATCTGTCCCAACCTTCCCTGGTCAGCAAGAGAACTGTCAGATGCATCCACACAGCTAGGATTCATTGGAGTAAAATAGTTAAAAAGTAAGCACTAAACTCTCACGGCTCTGGTTGCATTTTACTGATGCCCAGACATCAACTTTCATCGATGAAGAGTCTTTGGGAGCAGTAGGTGCCAGTTAATACAGAGACTGACATCTGGTCAGTGTGCAGAGTAAGAGACTTTGGACATCTATATCACAGCCCTTCCTCCAAAGGCTCAGCAAGTTAAACAACAGATGATCAAGGAAGAGGGAGTGGAAAGGCTGTAGGAGCCAGAGGATGACTATAGAGAAATGGCGTTTTCCAAAGACAAGCGAGCATGCATCTGCGACTACAGGCACAAGACTCGGACAAGATGGAGCCCAACACAAATCCCAGTTTGAAGTACAGAGATGACAAGAAAACTCCACTAGGTAAGAAGCTCCTGGTAATGGATGGCTGCTGGGAAAGGGAGTTACTTTTCTTCAGGAATGTGGCCTTGGAAGGTACCCATGCTCCAGTAGGTGGCCCTCCATGCATGCACACACTGGGAGCTCTGAGTGGACTTTAGGGTTAAGAAAAACAATATGGAGTTGAGGGAATCTAGTGGAGGGGTGGGGGAGAAAGTGGAGTCAAGGGGCAACGGGTTTGGACTTGATTAAAACACAATGTATGCATGTACACAATTCTCTTTAACAGTAAAGAGACGAAATGTTCTTTGTGAACGTTAGGCTTGGGATCTTAGCTTTAAATATTCACTCACTCTACAGAGAAAGAAACTGAGGCCAAAGGTGCTAGCTGGTGCACTTTCTCACAACAACCCAGAGGCCCGAGTGGAGACACGCATCTCTCCTTGCTTCTCAGAGTCCACAGTTCTCAAGGCTGCAACCCTCTTCAGCCTTGGCTGTGTGGATTCAGTGCCTACCTGCAGCTGTGACACAACCTGTTTGAATGCTTGGAAAAGCTGGCTGCGAAGCTGCGAGATAACCTCGGCAACAGTGCAGCCTGCAGGCGAGTGTGGGGATCACAGGGCACACCTGGAGAGCCACCTGGCAGGTACAGCCTGAGAAGAGCATCAGCCCTTGGCAGCCTAGTTCTGAGGATGTGCTGTCCAGGAGGGAGTGCGTTCCATAGGGCTGGGCTGATTTGGTGGAACCAAAAGACATGTTTATTATGCAGTTACGCTTGTCCACATTTACCAGGGGAGATAGTTTCCGTTTCCAGAAGATGGAGTCTTTTTACTTTGTAGACAAGGTCTGTAAGGATGGAAAGTGGCCTGGGTCATCTTTCTTCCTATGCACCCAGAAACCATTACTTCCCAGTGCGCCACTTGGTGAAAAGTGAGTGACTCCAAGTTAAGGAGCAGGAAATGTATTTACACATCAAACTCACTTCTAAGTGTTTTACTAGATAACATCAGGAAGACGCCACAGAGGCAGAATCAATGTTTTAAATATACCTCAAAATATCCCTAAGAGCCTACACAGAAGGGGAGACAGGATAATTTAAATGGCAGGGATATCCAGTGGATGAGTCAGATGTATCCCTAAGGTGCCAGTGAATGACCAGTGTCAACCTATAGGGAGGGATCTAGTAACGATCAAAGAATTTATTTTCCACTGTAGTTTTCAGTGAATTATACAGAAGCATCTCTACTCATACGTCACTTCTCACCAGGTGATGGTGATGATGGTGGTGGTGGTGGTGGTGGTGGTGGTGGTGGTAGTGGTGGTGATGATGATGATGATGATGATGATGATGATGATGGTGAGGTTTTGTTCTTTAGGGATGGTTTTGGAAGGTGGAGGCTTTTGCCATCTACTCTAAAATTGTTTAAGTCTCTTTGCTTCCTGCCCCACTCCACTGGCCTTCTTTTCTCTTGACACTTGGAACCACCAATGCCACACACATTACTTACTATCTCTGCCTGGCATCTGTGTCCACACTCACAAAGGTTCCAAGAAGACAGGGATGTCTTTTTTATTCATTGCTATATTCGAAGCCCTGGCGCCCCTACCTGGAGCATCCAAGGTCACCCAATGAATCTTAGTCACTGAATGAACACATGGATAGAGACAGGGCACTCATCAACACAAAGACAACATAGACCTGGGAGGCCAGGGAATATACTAGATGACAAAGCCAACAACCCAAGTTATCATAATGGGGAATAACAACAGTTTAAAGCTAACAGGATAGAATTTAACAGACTCTGTAAATCAGTCCTACACTTAAGAGTTCAGAAAAACAATTGCATAAGAACAAGATAAGTAAGATAATATGGCCGAATAGCAGCATGTGCAGAAATGACAGGGTCTTGGGTGACTGCCAGCTCAATCTGAGTCCAGAGAAATCAGCCTCTTGTGATCGTGTAATTCCAGGTGTCATCACTAATGAAAGTAATTACGGTTTCCATGTGTAAGTGTGCTCGGATGCACACCCTCTCTGGAACGTGTATCTGGGCATGCAGCAAGGTTGTCCTCTGTGGCCTGCCTTAGAGGAGCAAAGATGAGAAATCCTATAAATGTCCATTAACAAGGAACAGATTGGCTCCATGACAAAATCTCAGAGTGGGATCCACTCTCCCTGGAGAACTGGAGACTCTTACCGACTCATTGATTTAGAGTGACTGGGGTCGGAGGGACCTAACAAAAAGAACAGCAGTGCCAAGCTTCCTTCCCACTTTGAGCTTTGCTCTTAAGGTGACCTTCGTCCACTAGTGTGGAAATTCCTGAAAACTTGTGAGAAACACAGAGAAGGATTCTGCACTGAGACCCACAAGCCCACTCCCACAGAACTGATGTCATAATGAGACTCTCAAGTGACTCCCGCATACATTAAGATCTGAAAAGTACTGTTTTATTTTCCTATTCATAAATATTCCTGTCTAACAACTGCCCCTAGAATAAGATTTATCACTTTAACACAAAGTCCCACCACTAACCAAAAAAGGAAAAAAAAAAAACTATTTTCTTCAATAGAGTGTTATGAGGTATTTTAACTACATTCCAGGGCAGGCCCCATACCCGGGAGTAGATTCCAACACAAAACCGACCTCATAATATTTTTGTCAGGGGCAGTAATTTTTGTCTTCTTGTGGGTTTTGTTCCTTGTTTTTACTTTTGTTTTTATGATATTTTTGAGAGCGAATATTAAGTTGGCTGGGTAGGGAGGTAGGAAGGGTTGGAGAAGGAGAAAGAACGTGATCAAAATATATTGTATGAAAAAATTTATTTTAAAAATGAAAATTTACTACTTTAACCCTTTTTAAGGCACAGTTTAGCAGCGCTTATTACATTCACGATGCTATATAGCACTGTTACTATTCATTTCTAGAACTTATTTTTACTAGAGGGGTAACAGTACCTACTAATGCTTTAAAACAGCTAACTTACAATTGTATCTCTCTCATTTACAACATAGCTCTGATTTGTTTGTCCACACATTCACCTGGTATAAAGCTATCGAACATTTACACTCCTGAAGGCAGTCTCAGGCATAGAGGTCTATGCTGGTCACTAGGAAGATAGGAAGTTTATAGCCAATAAGATGGTGGGCATTGCTCATTCAACAACTTTTTCCTGATTTATTTAGGTATATATAAAGGAAATGTATAGTCATTATGAAAAACAATATGGAGATTCCAAAAAAAAAAAAAAACCTACCACATGATCAAAATATCCCACTTCTGGGTATATATGCAAGAAATAAATCAATATGCCAAAAGGAGATCTTCATGCCTGTGTTTCCTGAACTACTGTTAACAATATTCAAGATGTGGAAAGAACCCCAGGGGCCATTAACTGATGAATGTATTAAGAAAACCTAGTATGTATATTCAGTAGAATAATATGTATCCTTTAAAAGGAAGAAGACCCTGCCATTAGCAACAGTATGGATGAGCCTGGAAGATACCATGTTAAGTGATATAGGTCAGGCATAAAAGGACACAGTAAGGAGTAATGTCAGCGAGCTGGTCCAGCAACACAGTGGGGTGGAGAGGCCTAAAGAGAGGAGCAGGGAGGGTGTCTGAGGATAAGATGGCAGATCTGAGAGCAAGTAGCTGCAAGTAGGGCTGTACCAGCAGCCACGGGAGAAGAAGCAAGGTGGCCATGTCAAACAACAACAACAACAACAACAACAAAAACCATGCTAGCTAAATTGAAACTATCCCTTAAATGCATGTCCTTAGCATAGAAGGAGGATTCATTCTAAAGACAGAAATTTCTCAACAAATTATAAAAGAAAATTCCCCAAAGATAAAGAAGATATTAACCTTTAACAGAATGGAAGAAAAAGAGTCCTGTGGGGGTGAAGTTGCAGAATAGTGTGAACTTATTTAACACTATAAGTATGTTCAATATGGTAAATTTTATGCTTATGTGTATTTTACAGTAATCAAACAAATTTAAAAGAAAAAAACAAATTTGTTCATGTCCAAGTTACTCTCAAAAGAAAACATAATTGATGACATGGTACTTCAAGGTAGAAGTTTCGGAGCTAAGATGGCTGACCATCATTGTCAACTGAACTGAACTTGGGATCACCTAAGAGACACACCAAAGAGGTGTAACTAAATGGGAGCATCTCACCCTGAAGGTGGGCACACAATCTAATGTACTGCCTGAAATCAAAAGGAAGAAATGAGGATGTAACCTGAGTACTAGTGTCCCCTCCACCCCATTTCTGCTTGACTGTAGATGTACTATGACCAGCCTCCTCACTCTCTGGCTGCCATGATTTCTCCGTCATGATCAGCGGTGTCCTCCCAATCTGTGAACCATAAAGAAAACCCTCCTTTCCTTTGACTTTCGTTCATCAGGCAATTTGTCACAGCAAAAATAAAAGTAACTGGTACAGAGATTGAGTTATGGGGAGCAGTGTGGTTGCTGTGATAAGCCTGACCCTGTGCTTCATGGGTCTTTGGAGTTTGTTTGGAGGAGGAATGTAGACAACTTTGTAATATTAGGCTACAGACTACCTAAACTGCTATAAACAGAGCTTAATGAATGGTATTGGTGAAAGTTTGAAGTAACAATACCAAGATAAATGTGGGTAGTGCAGTCCCAGATCATGAGGTTTGGGAAGAGAGCAATTCATATGCAACAATAATTAGAGCAGTTCATGCAGTGCTCGAAACAAAGGTCACAGATTCCACCTCAGAGGGTGTCTTGACTAGCCATGCCTCCGGTGATGCGCTACGTTCTCCAGTCCTCAGTCACAGCTATGAAACGCCCACAACCACTAGGTGACTATAGGCTGAGCCATTTCCCAATAGACATGTGACATTTGCCATCTGCTAGTTCTGCACACATGGGTTCAACCAAGTATGGATGGAAAACCATTAGGAAAAGTTGTGGTCTGTGCTCAGTGAGTACAGATCTTGTCACTGTTCTCTAAGCAGTAAGCATAACAACCACTTGCACTACATTTGCATTATATTAGATATTTTAAGTATCTGAAGAAGAGATACAGTAACAAGAGAATTGTATAGATTCTATTACACCATTATGCCATTTTTACAAGGTGTTTGAATATCCATGTGTTTTAATTCTCCTCTAGGTCAATACACCTAGATGATAATGAGGGTGACTTGTATGCTCACATTTTACATAGATGGGTGATACTTCCAGAGCAGTCTGGACTTGGATGTGGTCTCCTGCTATATCAATACACCCACTCTACGCACAGCCCACATGTGTTCTTCATTGTCTTAGTTAGGGTTTTACTGCTGTGAACAGACACCATGACCAAGGCAACTCTTATAACGACAACATTCAATTGGAACTGGCTTACAGGTTCAGAGGTTCAGTCCATTATCATCAAGGCAGGAACATGGCAGGCATGGTGCAGGAGGAGCTGAGAGTTCTGCATCATCATCTGAAGGCTGCTAGGAGAAAACTGGCTTCCATGCAGCTAGGATGAGTCCACAACCACAGTGACACACCTACTCCAACAAGGCCACACCTACACCAACAGGGCCATACCTTCTAATAGTGCCACTCCCTGGGCTGAGCATATGCAAACTATTACACTCATCCTCCAACATATCACAAAGATTGGCAACTGGGAATGTGTCTTAGGCAACACAAGAGCAGCAGCGTTACCTCAGTTATGTGTCATTTAAGTTGCACATTTGCTATAACTAAAAGAGACAGGTGAGCCCAAAAAGAAAGGAGACCATGAAAGGTGGCAAGAGAAGTGACAGCATACTCATGATCTCCAGACACAAATGCCATGCCACTATTTGCCATACAACTGTGGTTGGAGAGCCCTGCTTTCACAGGATACCAGTGTCACCCCTGTGCACATCTAGGAAATGGTGAAGCTTTAGAGACAAAGAAAAGAGAAAGTATTTTTGATCTTACTGCTTGGGCAACCATAGAAAAGAGAACTGATCAAGGGGCAGCCCAGAAACTCTGGCAGACTTTCCAGGAAGCCCATCACTTCTGTACCAAGCTGCCAGCACTGCTCCCTCGGGCACACACTGTGCCTTCCAAGCTAGAATCAGATGGTAAATAACTTGGAATCTCTCTTGCAACAATTTTCTTTCTCTCAGAACTAAAGAGCATCTCTTCATTTTTCATTTAAAAAGTGGTTTTTTTATATAATATATTCTGATTATAGTTCTCTCCCCCAACTCATCCAACATCATGTACCTTCTTTCTCTCTCTCTCTCTCTCTCAAAAAAAAAAAAAACAGGCAGACAAACAAAAACAGATTTTTTTAAAAGGAAAAAACAAGAAGCACACATGTAAAACAAAAGAGCATGAAATAAAAAACCACACTATACAAGCAAAAGACCAGTAAGATTTAAAAAAAAAAAAAAAATCCCCAAGCAAAACAATATGGAACAAAAGGTCTACAATCACACAATTGAGTTATTTTGTGTTGGCCATCTACTGATAGAAATGAGGCACCCTTAAGTATGGTTAACATACTCAGTGAGACTCCATGGGAGACAACACAGTTTGTCTTCGTGAGCAGATGTCCATTGCAGATAGCTTCTTGGCTAGGGATAGGAGCCCCCATCCACTCTTCCCTCTCAACACTAGTACTGCAACTGGCTTGAACTTGTGCAGGCATAAAGGGAATCTCTTGAGTTTGGGGTGTTGAGAAGCTTTAAAGAGATCACTTAAAGGCTAAGTGCACAAGACAAAAGGTCTCAGGAGACCAAGCCAAGCTCGCCTGAAATGCTGCTTTTCTCTCATCACCTTCTAAGGACCTCGAGTGGCTGGCAGGAAGCAATGGCTGCAGGAGTCTTAGCCAGGAACTTCTGCCATCATGGCTTGATTGGAAGAATATCTTCATATACCGGTATCTGTAAGACACCATCTCTCCTGAGTCTAAATTTAATCTCACCAAGCAGTAAGCAGTATTTAATTTTAAACAGCGAAGCATTTAGATGTCCATGAAAAAGAATTCAAATGATGTTGTGGATATGGACAGGCACAGAGTAGGGCTACAGAAAGCAGAGAAAAAAGACAAAACTTTGAATCTGGAATCCTTTTTATTATAGAAGGATAGATGGTTTTGTTCTATAAATACCTAATGTGAAATCATCTCCAGAAATGACCAATGAGGGGTTGGGGATTTGGCTCAGTGGTAGAGTGCTTGCCTAGCAAACACAAAGCTCTGGGTTCAGTCCTCGACTAGAGAAAAGAAAAAGACAAAATTACAAAAAAGTCCCCCCCCCAACAAAAATCCAAAGTAACAGAAATATCAAATGTAACATAGCCTTTACTGTCTCAGAAATGGTTCAAAAGAAGGGTAAAGCTAACAGGTTATCACGCCCTTTATCTGCTTATTCCACAAATCCTTACAAGCCTGCCCCAAAGGAAATGCAGGCAAGGATCAGGCTCAGAGAATAAGGGAGCCTGCTTTAAATTTAAGAACGTGAGTTTGATCCCTGGAACCCATATGGTGGAGGGAGAGAACTGAGTCCCACAAATTCTCCTTTGACCTCCATGGGCATACTGTGGCATGGGTTATAGGCTCACCCACACATATAAGAACACACAGATGTGTGTTTGAGAGAAAATCAATATCTCTCTCTCTCTCTCTCTCAACTTTTCTCATTCAAAGATTATGGTCACCAGGCATGGTGGTGAACAGTTGAAATTGCAGCACTTAGGAGGCAGAAGAATTGGATCACTTGTTTCAGGTCAGGCTGGGTATAGCTAGACCTTGTCTCAAAAGAAGTCATATTACAGATCTCCCTCCACATCAAGAGACACATTAGAGACTGATTCCTCTAGGAAGTCACACCGTGTTCTATGGATGTTCCGTGGCATGTTCATCTCTTGCTGATGGACCATCAAGTTATCAAGCTGTTCTCAGACGTTTGGTGAAAAGCATCATTGTGAATGACAGATAACTCCAGAAATCTCCTTTCTTTATAACCAACAGACACATTGGTAGAAACTGCAGTAGCTGACTCTCTCGCCCTGCAACATTAGCCAAGACCTGCAACACTCCAGGGATCCTTCATTCAACAGCCAAATGAAAGCTGTGGCATTGAACTTGTTCCCTCCTCCTTCTCAGCTCCTGCAGCTCTGAAAACCAGCAGCTGCCTCCACCAGCAGAGGGGGAAAGGAGTGGAAGCCCTTCAATGTCCCATTCCCGGAGAATTATCACTATGGGAGTTCTCAGAAGACCGATTCACAAGGTTTATCTTCATCTGACCTGTCTCAAATAAAGGGCACCAGTGTAAAGGCCTTCTGGGGAGGATGGGACTCGGTAGCAGAATGACAGCCTAGAATACATGACACCATAAATTCAATCTCCGGTACCAGAAAAAAAGTGTGAACACCTCTTTTCAAAGAAGCTCGATCCAATGGTATTATAAGGAATCCATTTTCATAAAAGCTATCATTTTTAAATGAATGAATTTTTTTTAAAAAGTCTTTATAGCATGCCTTTCTTGAAACAAATAGTAAGGGAAGGGTCCTTTGGGCAAAAATTAAAGACACTGGACAATAAAAATGTATGTAAACAATGAGCACAGAAAGAACACTGCAAAGGAAAATATGAAAGAGTGTTTTCATTTATAACAGTTTTCTGGCTATCTAACTTAAAGGACGCTCCATAAAGCAATGGCTACATAGCTGAACTAACAGGTATACTCACTCACCTATACAGATATAGTTTGTATGGTGACAACAGGGAAGAGAGGAAGAAGTGGGATAAGCAACATTTTTTTTATATGCTATTGATATTATTTGGTATTAACCTGAAGTAGATTATCATTTGAGATATTGTTATCCCCAGGGCAACCACTAAAAAAAAAGAAATCCACCAAAAATGCAACCTAAGGCCTGGGGTGATGTTGAGGGCACTAGTTGCTTCCCCCCAAGAATCTCAGTTCAGTTCCTAACACCCACATAACAGCTCAAAGCCAGCTGTAATTCCAGAACGAGGGTATCCAACACCCTCTGTAGGCTTGCAAATGGTGCACAGACATACATGCAGGCAAAACACTTACATATATTTTTATTAAATGCAGCTTTAAAACAACAGAAATGTAAGTGGTACCATAGAAAAATCTATGTAACACAGTGTTTCTTACATAATAGATGAATAAGAGACACAAGTCATATAGAAAACACCAAAATGGTGAATATGAATCCTAGCTCACTGCTAATTTAGTGCATATAAATAATCCAACAAAATATCCAACAAAGGGAGATATTGGTGAACCGACTTTCAAAATATAATACAAGTAAATACATGTTGTCTGAAGTTGACATACTTCATACTCAAAATCACATATCCTAAATAAACATCGAAGAGGATACAAGGAACAGCAAAAAGATATTGGGGCTGGGAACATGGCATAATGGTAGAGTACTTGGCTGCCATGTGCAAGGTACTGGGTTCAATCCCCAGACAGAATTGACAAAAGAGCTATAACAGCTTTACCCAAATCAGACAAAATATAATGTATGATAAAAAGTTACTAAAGACAGACGAAAAGGACATTTCATAATAATAAAAGAGTCAATTCACCAAAAATAAACAATAGTAACAAAAATTCATCTAGCATATATATCAAATAACCAAGATTTCAAAGTACATAAAGCAAAAACTAACAAAGTTGAAGGGTAAGTGAACAATTAAGCAGTAAGTCAGGGAACTCAAGAGCCTACATTCAACAACAGGAAGGACTCTTTAATGGAAGAAATACACAACACTGTAACAAACTAGACCTCACAGGAATCTCTACAGAGCCTAGCTGCAGCAGGACATTGCTTCTCCAGTTGTCAAGGAATACTCTCCATGATATGCTATCTAAAAAATTCAAAGGGGCTGAAATATGCAAAGACTTTTCTGAGCAATGTCCATCAATGTAACAAATTGTTGGAAATCGTGGGGCCTGCCATGACTCCATTACTAGAGAGAATAAGACAAGTGAATTATGAGCTTGAAGCTAGCCTGACCTACCTAGTGGGACCCAGCCTCTAAAGGAAGGAGGAGAAGGAGGAGAAGGAGGAGGAGGAGGAGGAGGAGGAGGAGGAGGAGGAGGAGGAGGAGGAGGAGGAGGAGGAGGAGGAGGGGGAGGAGGAGAAGAAGGAGAAGGAGAAGGAAAAGGAGAAGGAGGAGAAGGAGAAAAGAAGAAGAGGAGTTGAAAATTTGCAAATATATAGAAAATAAATGACATATGTCTAAATAACTAATGACTCAAAGAAACCAAGAATTCACAAGAGAAATCAGAATACACACACACACACACACACACACACACACACACACAAAATATCTTTTGTTTTTATTCACCCAAAATGTTATGGGACTCAGTGAAATCGTTGCTTAAAGTAACTGTATACCTGCATACACACCTATCCCAAAGAGTGAAACGGCTTTTCAAATAGTATAAACTACTTTTCTCCTTGCTAGGACAGTAATAACTTAAGGAGAGAAGGCTTGTTTGGGCCCTGCGTTTGAGGGGATCCAGGCCATCTTGGCGTGGAAGACATGGCAGGCAGCTGGTTACATTATATCTGCAGCCCATGGGATAAGGCTGCCCACTTTCGGGGAGTGGGGGGTTGTCGTTCCTCCTCAGGTACACCTGTCTGGAAACTCTGCCAAAGATACCTCAGAGTTGTGTCTCCAAATCCACTCATTCCAAATCCAGTCAAGCTGGCCATAAACACTGACTCACTTTCCATTTTAAGAAACTAGGACAAGAAGGGCAATCTGAGAACAAAGCTGGGGTTACAGTGAATTAAAGTGGGTTTTAACAAAATAAAAATATAATGAAAAGCTGTTTCTTTGAACAGTCAACAAAACTAACAAAGCTTTAGCTTGAAGAAGACACTAAGTGATGACTCTAATGATTAAAATTAGGAACTTAACAAGCCCTACTCCTTGCCAGCTAAAGCAGAGCAGACCCTGTATCTTACCCAGGCAGAGCAGTTAAAGCTGGCTCCGGTATTGGGGGGAGGGACTTAGGTGAGCAGACCCTACTAAGAGAATGAGGGAGAGGCTGACCAGCTCAGCTATCAGCCAGGCTCAGATACAGGGCTTTGAGTTGGCCCATCACAAAATCTATATCATCTGTGAACTGTTGGGCGGCATGCACGGGCCAGTCTGCTGATAAAAAGCTGCAGGATCTCCATGACACAGGGTAACAACAGGGTAACTAGGAAGAGTCCCAGTGAGGATCCAATAGACCTCAAACCAGACCAATGGCTGGTTTGCAGTGAACATTCCCAAGTGAGGATGTGTGGACAGAAGGATGTGCTGTGGGACAGATACACTGTGACACACAAGTTTCCATGATGAGATGTTTTCTATGCTTTGTCTTTGTTTGTGTGTTGTTATTTTTTTTTATTTCCTTTTGGGGAGAAGGCTCTAAGGGCAGATATGAGGAAATGGGGAGATGAGTAGGAGTGGGGTGCAGGACGCTGGACTCTTTCCTCAAACCACATGAGAACAGAAGTCTCAGGATCAGTGACCTGAATGCAAGAACGAACAGCATGGAAGTATAATTGTAATTATAATGGAGTAGTGATCTGCATGACCTTGAAGATGAAGAATCCCTTAAAAATGGGAAAAGAGCACACCTCAGGCTTATCAGAGAAGAAAAGTGAAGAGCTTTAGAAACACATTGTCTTAGTCAGGGTTTCTATTCCTGCACAAACATCATGACCAAGATGCAAGTTGGGGAGGAAAGGGTTTATTCAGCTTACACTTCCACGTTGCTGTTCATCACAAAAGGAGGTCAGGACAGGAACTCAAGCAGGTCAGGAAGCAGGAGCTGATGCAGAGGCCATGGAGGGATGTTCCTTACTGGCTTGCTCAGCCTGCTTTCTTATAGAATCCAAGACTACCAGCCCACAGATGGTACCACCCACAAGGGGCCCTCAACCCTTGATCACTAATGGAGAGAATGTCTTACACCTGGATCTCATTTCATTTTCTCAACTGAAGCTTCTTTCTCTGTGATAACTCCAGCTTGTGTCAAGTTGGCACACAAAACTAGCCAGTACACACATCCAAGATCATGAAAACGTAAATTATAGAGTGTGAAAAATATTTAATCCATGTCTCTGATAAGTGTGTGAAGTGAAAGAGGATCATGCAGTGTATAGCAGGAGAACATACATGACCCATGTGTTTCATGGGGGATTGATCTCCAGAATAACAGTCCAGCTTTTCTACTCACCGGTAACAATCTATACTTTAACTGTGCAAAGTATTTGGGCAGAAATTACTCAAAATATATGCAAATAGTTAAGGCATTTAAGAATTTGCTCTCAAGGGCTAGAAAGATGGCTCAGTGGTTAAGAGCACTGGCTGCTCTTCCAGAGGTCCTGAGTTCAATTCCCAGCAACCACATGGTGGCTCACAACCATCAATGACGTGATTTGG
The DNA here is from genome assembly GCA_019843965.1 of Rhynchomys soricoides. Classification (NCBI taxonomy): domain Eukaryota; kingdom Metazoa; phylum Chordata; class Mammalia; order Rodentia; family Muridae; genus Rhynchomys; species Rhynchomys soricoides. Next base: position 1,484,087 of record JADRCH010000156.1, on the reverse strand, counting down.
CGCCCTCTTCAGGCATGCAAGTGTATATGCCAATACAGCATTCATAAAAGAGAGCTCACTCTCCCTAACCATCAGAAAAACACATATTGGAGTGATACCTCCTACTCACTAGAACAGAAAAAAGCTATATCCAAAATTAATGGAGGAGTAAAGGAGTTAGACCCTGCATGTGCTGCCGGCGAGGGTGGAAAATGTCGCAGCCACAATGCAAAATTGTTTGCACAGTTCCTTACAGCTCTCAACACAGAGTTACCGTGATGCTGTACAGCTTCCTGTGGTTGAGTAGTTCTTTTCCTTGGTATGTACCCATGAGAACTGAAGGCACATGTCCACACAAAAACCTGCACATGAATGTCCATATGAGCATGGTGGAAACAAACCAAACAGCTATCAACTGATACATAGATTTAAAAAATGTAATAACTCCATAAAAATGAAATTTTATTTGGCCATAAAAGGCAGAATAGTGACACACGGTACAGTGCAGATGAGCCAGATGCATTATGCTAACTGAAAGAAGCCAGACATGAAGTCACATATTGTTTGCTTCTGTTTATATGAAGAGTTTAGTGTAAGCCAATCCATAGAGACAGATTAGTGGTCTCCAGAGGCTGGAGTGGGGAGAGAGGAAGAAATGGCCGCTAATAGGCAAGCTTTGCTGCCTGGGCTTCTCTTGCTAGGATGCCTGGGAATCTTAGAGTCAATGGTTGCACAACTTTGAGAATAAAATAAAACCCGCTGAAATGTGCTTTAAATGTTTGGATTATACGAATGTGCATCTCTATAAAACATAGAGTCCCACGGTAAACACTTTAATACATACGTTGTTACACACTAGGCTTCTCTGTCTCAAGAAGTCTCCCAAATGTGAACCAAAGGAACATCACTTCTCCCCCATAGTTTTACATATGGCCAGGTTATGTCCCAAAAGCAATAGATGAAGCTGGGCGTGGTGGCATGTGCCTTTAAGCTCAGCACTTGGGAGACAGAGGCAGTCAGATTTCTTTGAGTTTGAGCGTAGCCTGGTCTACATATTGAGTTCCAGGACAGCCGGACCTACATAGTAAGAACCAGTCTCAAAAGCAAACAAACAAAAACGCAGTGCATGAATTCAGAACTCAACGAAACTGTTTAAACGTTTTCCATTCTGAGCTGTATGTCTTAATCTTGTTAATTTTTGCCAGGCTAAATGGTTTTTTTTTAAAAGTACCATAATTCTAACGGCCTTCCTTTTCTACTATCCTTGCTGTCATTTATGTGATATTTGGAATTCTCTGACTAGGAATTGCCAAACTTCATTCGCTGCCTGACATTCTACTATGTTATTCATGGTTTCTTAACAGAAGTCTCTTCACATATTAGATATGCTCATCTTCTATTTTGTGTATTACAGATCTTGCACCCTTTTGTAAATGATGCCTATATCTCCAAATACTCATTTAACTGGACATGGTTGGAATGATTTGACAGGAAACGGATAACAAGGACTACTTTATACGGTCTCTTTCTTTAATCCTCTACCCCGATCCCTAACCCAGCTCTTTATTAAGCTAATAAATAAAACCCCTTCAATAAGGAAGCTCTCCCACCAGCAAAGACACTAGCCAGCCTGCATCTGCGACCCCACCAGCAAAGACACTGGCCAGCCTGCATCTGCAACCCCACCAGCTGCCTGCTAAATCCCTGAAGTGTTCACTTAGGACTGCAAAATCCTGGGCATCACTGCATCCCACTGAGTTCAAACCTCTTGTTTTGTGTCATTAGTCCAGTCACTATGGCTAGAAGTAAGAGGTGTCAGAAATGCTGGCTGTGTTGATTTGACAAAATTGAATATAGATTGGGGACTGTGAATATTCAAAATTAAACCTACTTCCTTAAATGAAAGGGGCTACACTGAATCTGCTCTGGTCACACTGGAGAGCACAGCTTTGTCACATTTTTTAAAAAAAAAAACAAACTTTAAAAACTGAGGTTACCACAGAGGTTTTAAGTAGCTAGTTTATATGTACCCATTTTTATTATATTAGAAATTAAACTACCTTTTAAGTTACTCACTTATTTTAAAAGATTAACAATAAGTGTTTCATATTGGTATAAATAAAATATTATATAGAAAATAACTATCTTCTAAAGTGAAATGTTAGACAGATGCGACTGTCTTACATTTTTACAAATTCCTTCACTTCAAATTTGATAGAAGACAGTTGGGATTTCATAATAGTCATGCAAGATGGTATTTTCCTTGAAATTCATGAAAATCATCTAGTCTCACACAGCCTGCTGGTACAAAGCAGCACTCACTTTCCATATAATTGTGAGTATTTATCTTTGGTATATGTCAAAACTTGAAATGTTTTTTCTTTTTCTTTTTCTTTCTTTCTTTCTTTTTTTTTTTTTTTGGGAAAATCTGTTACACTATGGAATCTGAAGCCACACCAACAAACTAGTTAACACTGACACACAAGAATCAATGCGTCTGTCAATGGGAGGAGAGGCCCTTGGTCCTGGGAAGACTCCATGCCCCAGTGTAGGAGAATGCCGGGACAGAAAGGTGGGAGTGGTGGGGGGCACCCTCATAGAAGCAGGGGGAGTGGGGGATGGGACAGAGGGTTTCCAGAGGGGGAACTGGGAAAGGGGATAACATTTGAAATGTAAATAAAGAAAATATCCAACAAAAGAAAAAAATAAAAATCCATGGGTCTAAACTGGAGAGATGAATTAATGGCTGAAAGCAGTGGCTGCTCTTCCAGAGGACCTGGGTTCGATGGCACCCACATGGCAGCTTATAACTGTCTGAATCTCCAGTTCCAGGAGATCTGACACCCTCACACAAAACACCAGTGCACATGAAATAAAAATAAGTCAAGGAGAAGGAGAAGGAGGAAAAGGAGGAAGAGGAGGAGGAGGAGGAGGAGGAGGAGGAAGAAGAGGAGGAGGAGGAGGAGGAGGAGGAAGAGGAGGGGAGGAGGAAAAATAAGAGGAAGGAGAAAGAAGAGGAGGAAGGAGGAGGAAGAGGTGGTGGTGATGGTGGTGGTGGTGGTATGGGTCAGCTTCTCCTGATTTTACAATATGCAATCACCAGTTGTTTGGCAACATTGGTTCACCAAGGCATACAGATTTTTCTATGTTTACTACATTTCATGATACAATTTTTAAAACTAAAACTTGTTAATATCATTTATTAAGAATTACTTGGTTTTTAGGATTCTAGCAAGCTGACACTGGTAAATATACATTTTCTAAACTTCTAGTTTGTTTTAGAAAGTCAAAACTTAGCCATTGGAAACAAGATTTAAAAGCCAAAATGTAGCCATTATTGTTTACTTGGAACGATGAGCTCGCTGCTGAGATTTAAGGAAAATTCTGCCAAATCATATGTCAGAATAACCAGAATGTTTTGCCCATTGTGCCAGGGAGAAGTGTGCCCTGTGAAAACAGCAGGTGCTTCAGCCATCAACGGCAACAAATGTATTCCATTTTCCACTGGGATGAGCAGATAGCTGAACACACAGGGAAGAAGGACACTGGGGGACTTCCCACTCTGTCAGCGAGCATGCAAAACTGCATAGAACAAAGGGCTGGATTTCAAACATAAATCAATTTTCGTTTCATTTCCAAGACATTCTTTAAAAAAAAAAAAAAGAGCTGGCTTAAATTTCTTGTCTTATTTCCTTTTTGCTATGAACATATGTGGAGTTGTGAAGAATCCAGTGTGGACTTGCAGGTAGGATGTGTGGAAGGTACTGGCAGCTTGGCTCTGCCTTTCTTCTGCATCCTCAGCACAAATGTCAACACAGCCCATCCAGAATAAATTGTGACACTGAGAGAAGCTATGCATTTATTTGACTATTTCAGTACTATATGTTTGTTCCTCAAAAGTTCCATAACGAAACTTCCTTTACTGCATCATCAATTTGGTTCTAGCTACATACAAACAAAACAGTCAGTCCAGACTCCACTTATAAGCTAAAACTGCAATTTTTTTCAGACAGACTGTTAACTCAGACCTTCCATTCTTAGATGGAGCATTCATCGCATGGGTCTTGGCATTGATGGAAAAGGCCAGTGCCCCATCTTGAATGACTTTTCCACCCATAGACATACAGCCAGGCTGGCTGTGCCAGCTTCACTCTTTTCTAGGCAGCTGCATCCACTTACCTAGCCCAAGTGACTCAATACTTACCTGTCCAGTGCTCCTAAGGATCTTCCAGTGTGGTCTGCAAGCAAATCATTAGGTAGGAGAGAGTAAAAGGATTCGTTGTGTCTGCGTTTCAAGTACTGAGTTCCGTTTTGCTTTAAAATCTATCTGGTCCAAAAATAAAGTTATGATTCGACTATAATCATAATACAATTTAATTTTATTTTCTGTTGACATAAGACACAAAAAAGTAAAAGTTTAAGATCTATAGACCTGAGTGGGGAGTAGCTTTGAGAATATTTTTTCATTCCTTATTGACAGTTTGACCCAGCCTCTTCGGACTGAGTATGTGCCCTCATGAGTGGCAGAATTCTCTGATACATGAACTTCATTCCTTTCAGTGTCATTTTTTTAAAAAAATATTTATTTATCTTTATTTCATGTGTGAGAGAGAGAGAGTGTGTGTGTGTGTGTGTGTGTGTGTGTGTGTGTGTGTGTGTATTACATACATGTCCAAATCCCATGGAGGCCACAAGGAGTCAGGTCTTCTAGAGAATCATATGAGCTTCCACATGGGTGCTTGGTACCAAACACTGGTTCTCTACAGGAGCAACAAATGTCCTACCTGCCGGGTCATCTCTACACACCCCTGTTTTCAGCATCTTAGTATACAATCCAAGAAAGAAAATCTTGTACATCTCTTCTAAAAGCCAATTACACATTAATAAATATATCAGAAATATGTTGTAAACCTCATTTTATTTTAAAACAAAATGCTAGACTTTAAAATGCTAAGTGTCTGAAGAAATTGTCAAACTTACAAAAGTTTTTCAGTAAAAATGGAATATCAAGGCAAAAGTGTATTTATATTTTGTATTCTGAATCAATGCAAGATTTGCAAACAACTGTTTATAAAAGCTTTGATGGGCAATGGTGAGATGCCAGGAAGAACAGGTAAATGTTGAGAAATGTGAGTTCATCTCATAGAGGGCATGCAGATGTTTTTCGACCCCTACTAACTTGGAAAGTTCTGGAGAATGTAAGAGTGCACATGTTGAAAAGATCTTCACCAACCCTACATCTGACAGAGGGCTAATATCCAAAATATATAAAGAACTCACGAAGTTAGGCACCAACCAACCAAATAACCCAATTAAAAATGGGTCGCAGAGCTAAACAGAAAATTCTTAACAGAGGAACTGCTAATGGCCAACAAACATAAAGATATGTTCAACGTCCTTAGTTATAAGGGAAATGCAAATCAAAATGACTCTAAGATTCTACTTTACATCAATCATAATAGCTAAGATAAAATCTCAACCAACATCACATGCTGGCAAAGATATGAAGAAAGAGGAACACTTCTCCATTGCTGGTGGGAGTACAAAATTGTACAACCACTTTGGAAATCAATTTGGCAGCTTCTTAGAAAATTGGGAATAGTTCTATCTCAACACCCAGCTATACCACTCTTGGGCAAATACCCAAAAGATGCTCCCCCATACCACAAGGACACATGCTCCACTGTGTTCATAGCAGCTTTATTTGTAATAGCCAGAAACTAGAAATATCCTAGATGTCCCTCAACTGAAGAATAGATAAAGAAAACATGATTTTTTTTTACACAATGGACTACTACTCAGCTATTAAAAACAAGGACATCTTGAAATTTGCAAGCAAATGAATAGAACTAGAAAATATACATCCTGAGTGAGGTAACCTAAGCCCAAAAGGACATGCATGGTATGTACTCACTTATAAGTGGTTATTAGCCATAAAGTAGAATCCACAAACCCAAAGAATCTAGTTAACAAAGAGGGCCCAAGAGAGGATGCCTGAATCTCACTCAGAAAGGGAAATAAAATAGTCATCAGAGGTGGGTGGAGGGAGGGATCTAAGAGGGAGATGGGATGGGGAAGGGAATCATGTGCAGAGAGAGCAAACAGCAGGAGAATGGATGGAAATCAGTGGGGTGGGGGTAGGGATGCATCTCCAGGATGTGCCAGAGACCTGGCATGGGGAAGGCTCCAGGTAGTCTACGAGAGTGACTCTAGCTGAGACTCCTAGCAATGGGGAACATGGAGTTTGAAGTGGACACCTCCTGTAGCCAGGCAGAACTCTCAGTAGGGAGATAAGAACATCAACCTACCCACAAAACCTTCAACCCCAAATTTGTCCTGCCTACAAGAAAGTGTAGGGGGAAAGACAGAGCAGAGACTGAGGGAATGGCCAACTAATGACTGGCCTAACTTGAGACCCATTCCATGGGCAAGAACCAGTCTCTGACACTATTAATGATACTGTTATGTTCGCAGACAGGAAGCTAGCATAACTGTCCTCTGAGAGGCTCTACCCAGCAGGCAATGGAAAGAGATGCAGAGATTCACATTCAAACATTAGGTAGATCTGGGGGTGTGGAGGTGGTCTTGTGGAAGACTCGGGGGAAGGACTGAGGGACTTGGAGGAGATAAGGACTCTAGAAGAAGACCAACAGAATCAACTAATCTGAATCCTTGGGGGCTCCTAGAGACTGAACTACCAACAAAAGAGTATACATGAGCTGTACCTAGCTCCCCCCCAACACACACATATGTAGCATATTACAGCTTGGTCTTCATGTGGGTTCCCCAACAACTGGAGCAGGAGCTGTCTCCTGACTCTGTTGCCTGTCTTTGGATCCTGTTCCCCTAACTAAACTGCCTTGTCTGGCCTCTATGGTAATGGATATGCCTAGCCCTGCGGTGACAATATGCCAGGGTGGCTTCCCCCTTCTCAGAGAATGGGAGAGGGAAAAGAGGGAGGGATTTGTGAGGGGGTCACAGGGAGGGGGGGGAACTGTGATCAGGATGTAAAGTGAATTTTTAAAAAAAGAGTACACATGTTCTATTAGCCATTGGAGGAATGATAGTGCCATGTGATGTATAGCTTCTGGAAACCTCTACCACGCTGTTGTCTCAGTATTTCTATGAAAATAGTACCAATCTCAGGCTCTCTGAAAAGGCCAGAAAGGCCCCAGACATCCTCAGGCTGCATCATGAGAATCACTCTCTCGGGTAATTTTTGTTCCGTCTAGCAGCCCTGAATTAAAATAGCCTTGAAGGCAAGATCCAGAAAAAGAAGAAAGAAAATGTTGGGAGGGGATGTGGGTTCCTGCTGCCTTTGGGTCTTCTAAGCAGCCTTCTGGAGCTTTGATTCTTTGAACAGGAAAAGTCTGTAAACATGCATGTGCTGTTGGGCCTTCTCCAGTGGCCTGGGGCTTAAAAGACAGTCAACAACAGCCCTCTCTTCATTCTTACTTCTCTTTAGCTTGTCTCTCCACTCCTAGGGATGTGTGCAAACTGCACCATCAACCTCTCACATGTGCACACCATTCTGGAGATGGGTCATAAACACTTGAACTGTCTTGGCTCAATAATGGGGACATTTTGGCTCCAGACTATGCTGAACTTTGCCCATTCCAGAAATAACCCGTAAGACATTCCCAAGGCACTGAGTGATGCAAACCACATTTACCCACTTACCATGGACAGAACAGTGAGTGCAGAGCAGCTCAGCCCAGATAGAAGGGATATGAACAGTGCTCATGACACCAAACTCTCTCTCCTCACTCTTAAGGAATTGCTCTGCAGTTCATGGCAGGGCCTTTCTGTTTCAGGAACACTCTTGTTCAGCATGAGCATCAACTGAACAGCATGAGCTCTTCTTTGTTCCTCCCTAAAACATGGTCTAGCAGATGGTTATTTGCATCCTTCAGAAGTTCTGCTAATAACAATAACAACTATAAGTAGCAACCATAGGTCCATCTCATTTGCTGTAGGTGTAGCTGTCAAACATTTGCATTTACTTTGTATGTACTTTTTAAATTGCAGTCTTATTCAAGCCTATAACAAGGTGACGGTGCCTGTGACTGACTTGGTAGCCCTGGTGCTGCCCATTTCCCTTTCCGGCTCATGGGAGTTTTTAATCAGGACCAGTTAGCTCTCGCTGCTGTAACAATATAGCTCAGACTGCAGTTTCAACATTTATTTTTATTTAGTCCAAGATCAAGGCACAGGCAAAGCTCTCTCCTTAGCTTTTGGATGGAGTCTTCTTTCTGTGTTCTCATATGGTGTCCTTCTGTCTGGGTCCCATCTCTTCTTCCCAGAACATCAGTCACACTGGGGTAGAAAACACTCCATTTTTGTCCTGACTGCCTCTTAAAAAACACAGTGGCCAGATTTAGACATTCTGACGTGCTGGCTGTTACAGCTTCAGATTTGGGGGACTCAATTCAGGCCCCAGAACTGGCTAGTCTGTCATTGTTTGGGGTTCCCTTAGATAATTCTAGTGTGTGCCAGGTAGCAGACGAGTTCACCAAGTTTACCTTATCATTGACCATATGTGGCAAAGGTGGCTGGCACATGGCAATGGTCCTAGAAACACTTTTTGAAAATATGAAAGTTTTATAAATGTTTACATGTAGACCAATCTGTACCACAAAAATGAAAAACATTTTAAGTTAAGATCTCATTCTGTAGTGATCAATTCTTAAATTAAGTTCTTAATAACAAATAATCAAAGAGTGAACTCAAAAAGTTATTCTTAAGCCTTCAATTACTTCCTGCGTGGTAACTTAAAACAACTGTAAGAATAATCCACTTAATGTCTTCCCCCTTATTTAAAGTGAAGAGAGCTGAACAAACTTTCAAAATATCCTTTTCAGGGGGAGTCTCAGAATCGCTTACCATGTCTCCAAGAAAAGTTTATCTTGGACTAAGTTGTTCGTAGACTAAGAAGTTATTGTGCGTGTGAACACAAACTCTCACAAGCCACAGCATGCACAGATTAAAGAAGAATGTTGCATTGGTCAAATTTTCCCAGCATATGCTATCACTGTCCAATTTCATATGCAAATGAGCTCCAACAAGCTCCTTTAAAGTACAAATGTTTAAAGCAGGAAATTGAGCAAATCTGGGTCGATGAGGGTTTCTTTCTCTCCTCTCTAAATAAAAGAACGGATGCTTCCCAAGGCATACAGGAAAGTGGAGACATTTATATCCTCCATTCTGTGAGCTCATAAACATCTGTGTTTGCATCTGGCATTATATGGCCTGAGTATCTACATCAAGAGTCACCCCCATCCTCTATCTAAAACTGTTCACCAGAAGGAAGAGTGTTTAAAAACATGGCCTGATGAAGGTCACAGAAAAATTCAGGGTGGGTTGGGGATGGATTTGATTCTTTCTGAGATCCACAGAACGGACTGGAAAATTCCCAAGTCCAGTATTTAACTCTGCCAGTTTTAATTCTTACAGTAGAGCGCTGAGATGCCTTCACTGGGGGCAACAGAAAGAGACAGAAATAGAGGTATTGTGTGTTAGCTTCAGTAGGCCATCCTTTCTACACTGTGCAAGCAATCTTTCCAGACATATCTAAGGAAAAGCACAATTTTAGGAAATCCAAACAGTGTGAGCCCACTGACCTCCAGATAACCTTGTCATCAACAATAAGGCTTGAAAGAGATTTCAGCTGGAGGGGAAAAAATAAAGAAAAGAATCATATGAAAGGGAAGAGGGGAAAAGCTTCCCCCATTTTAGGAGGTCTGAGTTTTCACATTCCTGCCATGATGGGTCTGGGCTGGCTCTGAAGCCTGGGTGTAACTCCCAAAGGCAGGACTTAGTATTTACTAGGTGACACACAATGGCAATCTAACAACATAATAGCCCTGGACCAAATCCCATCTCCAAGGCACAAAGGATCACCTTTAAAATGTCTTGCTCTGTACCCAATGCTACAAGACTTAGTTACTATGGAGCCCATGGGCCTTTCTCAGCTAAGACATCGTCTTCTCTGGGATATAAGGTACAATAGCTCTTGTGTATGGATCTCAAGGGTGAAGACCCAGGTATAAGTTCACATTGTGGGAAATGTTAATGAACAGCTCTCCCTCGAACTCTGTGAAGACCCTGTGACTGTTCACCTCAATTCCACTCATAGCAAAATGCACTTGAAACACTTGTAGATTCTGTTTTCATATTCAAATTGTAGATGAAGTCTTTGCCATCTTTTGTGTGGCTGGGTTCTACTTTCATTTTTGTCCCTGAAACAGAAAAACAAAACACAAAACAAACAAAAACAGATAACAACCACTACCAAACATGGGGAATTTAGCAAGCTTTCAGCAGAATATCAAAACCCAAGTGAAGAAGACTGCAATCACCACCCTGAACTACTTGGCTCCAATCAAAATAGGGAAACAGGGGTTTTGTAAATAAGCTTTTTTACATAGGAGCCATTGGCAACAAGAGAACAGAGAAGACCCTGGAAGACCAATTGCTGATGGTGTCAACTGGACCTAAACAGCAGAGCAAGATAATGTGGGTCCCTGCAGGCTGCCCCTCTATGGCCTCTCCACCCTCTCTTCTTGGGTCTATCTTTTATAGGACCAGGTGAAATAGTGATTTAGCCCCATAAAGAATAGCCCCATCCACAGGGGCCAGTGCTGACCTCAGAACTAAAAGGGTATACCCATCCTCTTACATGGAGCTAAAAGAGAGCCCAGGGCTGGCCAGCCATCTCGCCACATCTCAAGACACTTCCAGATTTCAACTCCTAAAAGGTGTCCTGTTGGTCAGACATTTTATATTTTATGACAAAAAGCCCATTTGTAATCTTAGAATTGCAAAACACAGACCTGGATAACATTTTAAATAAGAAACAGTGTTGAGCTGGGCAGAAGAAAGGTGATCCTGTGTCCACTCATTACATAGTTAACCAGTATTTATATGCTGACTGGTTTGTCTGGTTGGACTTGTTGTGACCAACGGCCCACCCTGTGAAGTAAGATAATAAAACAATTCCCTCAATCCCCTTTAAATTATACAAATTAAACCAAATGGCTCTTAATGCCTCCGAGCTACCAACACAACTCATTTCCATGAACTCTGATCCATTGTTCCAGTTGTCTTCATCTGTGTGCCAGAGACACTCAGGATGGAAAGAAAACCCAAAGTAAAAAGTAGGGACTCAGCAACATGTCTGCTCTCTGCCTTCAACACCACTGCACTAAGGGTGGTGACACTTCCCCATGCTCTCTCTTCTCTCCTTCCTCCTTTCTCAGCTCTTGACCCTTTCTCTTTCTCTCTCCTCCTCACCTTGTGTACACTAAGCATGTATGCTACCACACAGCAGCATCTCCAGCCTCCTTTGTCCCACTTTCTTTGAAACTTTTTCAACTTTGCCCCTGAAAAAGACACACAAAGTCTAAGAACTAATGTTCAACTGCATCCCAAGCCATCTTCCTCCACTCCTGTTGCAAATTACATTCTTTAAGGCATTCATCAATAATTTCCAAATGTATTAAGTTTTCCAAAATGTCATAGCTCCCAAATTAGGACTAACTTCCAAGAGCAAAGGTAGACACTACCACTGTCAAAGAGATGCAAGAAATAGCTCTGGTTCAGTCACCTTCTTGGATTAGGACTACATGGTTTCCCCTCAGATGCGCCATTCTAAAGCCAGAATTGAAGACATGTGTGTGTGTCAGGCCTTGTACAATGTGACTACACTGCATTCTAGCAGTCTTCAAGGAAGCATGGCAGAGGAAATTACTTGACCATGAAAAGTGACCTCACTGAAAACAGAGAGAAAATGAGGGCGGATTTATAATAAGGTTTATAATAGGACATCCAAGTAGGGCTAGGCTCGTTGCTCAGCTTTGGGGTATGTGGCTAATAAAAGCAAGTGCTGGCCGGCCTGCTGTTTCTAAGTGCCACAGTCCTATGATGTCAGAATTCATTACGCTCACAGGGGCTATTTGCTGCCTTATAAACTTGTAGACAAGGAAATTGTTAGTGTAGAAAAGGCAGGAAGAGTTCCAATCCTAAAATGCAATCACTCATTCAGCAGTTTCCCCCAAGGACCACCAATCCATTGTTGAGGACTTTTCCAGCCAAAACCAAAGTCCTGTGTCCAGAGTAATAAACTTTCCTGCCCTTGTTCTATTTTGAAAGCTTACAAAAGGGGAGACAGACTTGGGTTGGGGTAAAGAATATTCTGTGTGTATCTCTGTTTCTCTATCTGGGCTAAGGTGGGAAAGGAGAAGGAAGGAAGGAATCGGAGACAGAAATCTCAACATTATTGGTGGTTTCAGTGGGAGGATGCAGGCAGCCTTGTCTACAACTTACTCTTTTCTTTGTAATACTTTTTATTAGATTTTATTTGTTTTGTTTTGAGAGGACAGAGCACATGTGTCATGACACACATGACAAGGTCAGAAAACAACTTTCAGGAGTCAGTTCTCGCCTTCTGCCATGTGGTTCTCTGAGATGGAACCCAGGCCAGGCTTCCCAGAAAGTGTCTTTATCCAGAGTCATCTCACTGGCCTGAGGCTAACTCTTTAAAACTTGAGTTAGACCAATAATATTAGGTACCATCCTGTACAAAATGCTATTCAAGACATGAAACCCAAAACTGGGCTTTCCACATAGTAGGCATTCAAAATGATTTACCAATTGAGTGATGGGCAAGAGTTATATCATGCTTAGAATACAGAAGACAAGTCAAATACAACCAACCCCTCAGGAAGAAAACAATGGATGCCCCACCCACTGCAGGGGCAGTCCTCTTTCAAGAACCTTAGGAAGTACCCCTAAGCATCAGAAACACTGTCCAGGAGCTAGAGCACAGCTCAGCGGGAAAGGATTCATCTAACATGCAAAGGCTTGTATTCAAATGTGTGTGCTTCACAAATGTGTGTATGTGCATATGTTTGTGTGTGTCCATTTACATGGTCCATAGCATATAGTTATATCTTCTCGTCTCCTTTGCTTGAGAAGCTGGTGCCTTATACTCAACATCTAATTCTGGTTCTTTAAGTCAAAAAATAAGAAACAAAGGATTTTTTTATTTAAGATAATAAATGGTATCTGAATCTGTCTTAAACCCACTCTCAACATAATAGTTAATGAGGAAATGTTAGGAACCGTCTCATTAAACCAGGGGAATGATAAACTATCCACTATCACCAATATCATTTACTGCTGTCTAGACATTCTAGCCAATGCAATAAAACATGAAACAAAAAAACAAGAGGCGCAGCATTTGGCAGCGTTTCTCTGAGGCTTATCCTTTGGAACAGTTTTTCTGGAATGCTAAAGGGAATCAAACAGTTTCTTTCCTGCAAGACATCCCAAAGACTTGGATATACGATATTTGCTGTGGTTTTCAAAGAAAGGAAACATTACCAGACATTTTTAAATATCAAATTGATTGAAGTTTTTGAAATTCTCATGTTCTGCTGAACCTGGAGATGCAGGCCTGTAATTCTAGTTACTTGGGAAATGAGGCAGGAGGATTGTAAGTTCAAGTCCTGCCTGGGCTACAGAGTTAGTCCAGTGTCAGGTAATTACACTATTTTTGGCATTTTAATTCACTTACTCAATAAGTTCCTCTGCCTCTGATAATCTAAAACAGTTGCTATAGGAATTTGTAATCAGAAAGACTGGTGTGAATCCTCTATTCCTGCTAAAGGACTTAGAGGTAATTATTTTGTCTCCCTAGGAATTCAGTCTTCTCATCTGTTAAATGGATATTTACCTTTTCAACGTATTATAAATATTCATTAGCTAATGCATGGAAATTGCTTAATGTCTGGTGTTTACCTCTTTAGGGGTGGTGGGACCTGGGAGAATGGAACCAATAAATGAAGCAAACTTAAGGCTCATGAAAAAGGAAACTTTATCCAGAGTATTCTGAGGGTTAAGAAGAATCAAATGAGTAAAGTTCTCACAAGTTCCATCTGTACACAATCACAAGGACAAGCCACATGTGGCAAAAACATGGTTTTCCATAGAGCCATATATATATATTTAATTTACACCTGAGAGAAACAAAAAACACATTCCAAGAACAATTTCATGTTTTGAAAAAAAACTGAGGTCACAAGATTCAAGTCTTGCTTTCTGGAAGTTTTCTCACAAGCCCTCAGAATTCTCCTCCATTCTTAGAGCATGTTCTGGCAGTTGATCATTTTTAAAAATTCAAATTTAAGTAATCATGAAATACCACGCTTGCTATGAAATAAAAAGGGAAAGATGTCATAAAATAGGTTCTTCCTTAATCATGGCTGGTGAAGCTGCAGACTCTTAGAACCAATTTGTATTTGTATTGTTCTAATAACCTACACTTATTAGAACTTACTTATAGTCACCAAATACTGGACAGAATATAAACTCCATCAAGTAAGATCCCAGTGATAACTCAAATTCCAAGTGTTGAATGTGTCATTATTGGGGGATTCCCTTTGGGGCCATTTCCCCCTGTGTAAGGTCTTGGGAGTTAATTGAGATGGGTGTAGGAAAAGCTTAGGAAAACTCACCCTGTCACTGTTTCCATCCTAGCATGCTTTGATTTGAGCAAATTAAAGAATTAGTGGTTTATAAGCTAAATCATCGGGGGAGTGGAGAGGTAGCTCCAAAGTTAAGAGCACTTGCTTCTCTTGCAGAGAACCTGAGTTGTGTGCTCGGCACCCACATGGCTCACAACCGCCTGGAACTGCAGCTCCAAGTGAACGGTGAAGCAACGAACATTCTCACTAAACCAGAGGGACAATAAAATATCCATTATCACAAATATCATTTACTGCCCTCTAGACATTCCAGCCAATGTAATAGAACATGACCTGCCTGGGCACTGCACTAAGGTGTATATGCCTACACATAGACATACGTATATATACATACACATAATTGAAAATAAATATTTTTAAAGTTAAATTTAAGGGACTGATGGAGCACAGTGGTAGATTATATGCTTAGCATGCATAAGGTGCCAAAATATCATGATGTGTCTATCTGTGTGTATAACATCAATAGTTTTCGAAATTACAAGTCTATCTCCTTACTCTTTTCAAAGAAACCCTGGTTCTGTACAGGACTTGATGCTGCAGAACAGGGTCTGCAACTGGCTTCCTTATCTCCTTCCCTTCTAACTGTGAAAGGCATTTCTCATGCAGCCCTGCTCCACCCCCATGTCCAGGGGGTACACAGTGAGCTCTGTCTCCCAAGGTAGAAGCCTAGAACTTACTTTTTCAGCCCCCTGCAGCTCCAGGTTTCCAAGTGCTGTGAGAATCTGTTTGGTGAGAGCAGCATGGGGAACCACATTTCCTTTCTGGCCAGGATGATCTCAGGACATTAGCACAGCCTGTCCGAGTGGTGCTCAGCAGTAGCAGAAGGGTAGAAGACCCTGTCTGAGGCACAGATGAGAAGATGTTTGTTGTTCCTAATGTTGCAGACTCTTCAAAATCTGACTGCTGGGCCCTCTCAAGGATTCAGAAAAATCTAAAAATATCTTATTAGTGAGTGTCATTTCTGCAGAATCTAGACTAGTGGTTCTCAACCTTCCTAAATCCACGACCCTTTAATGCAATTCTCATGTTGTGGTGTCTCCCAACCATTAAAAATTATTTTCAATGCTACTTCTTAACTGTAATTTCGCTACTGTTATGAATCATAATATAAATATCTGATAAGCAGGATATCTGATATGTGACCCCTGTGAAAGAGTCATCTAACCCCAAAGGACACACAACCCACATGTTGAGAACCATTGGATTAGATAAACTAACTTCCTTTGAATGCTAACACTAGTCCAGAGAGATGAGCAGATCAAAAACCTTCCCACCCACTAAAAAGAAGAGGGCTTTCATTCCACTGATAGGAGACAGAACTCCCCCCTCCCATTCTTATCTTCTTAGTGCAAACAGGGTAACACAATTCTCTCTGATGCTACTGTCCACTTGCAGAAGAGCCAGTTTATTTCCAGCACCTACGTGCTGGCTCACAACTGTATGCAATTGAGTTCCAGGGAATTCCGTACTCTCTTCTGGCCTCCACATGTATCAGGCATGCTTGTGGTACACAGACTTACATGCAGATAAAACATACACCATACAATAAAATAAATAAATATAAGAAATATAAAATATTGCAGGAGGCCTAGGTCCAGCCCATGTATGCTCTTTCCTTGGTGGTTCAGTCTCTAAGAGTCCCCAAGGGTCCAGGTTAGTTAACTCTGTTGGTCTTAGTGTGGAGTCCCTATCCCCTCTGAGTCCCTCAGTCCTTCCCCCCAAAGACTCTCCAAGCTCAGTCTAATGTTTGGCTGTGGATCTCTGCATCTGTTTCAGTCAGCGGCTGGGAGCAGCGTCTCAGAGGACAGTTATGCTAGGCTCCTGTCCACAAGCATAACAGAGTATCATTAATAGTGTCAGGATTAGTTCTTGCCCATGGGATGGGTCTCAAGTTGGACCAGTCATTGGTTGGCCATTCCCTCAGTCTCAACTCCATCTTTGTTACTACACTTTCTTGTAGGCAGGACACATTTTGGTATCCTTAACCCTCTACTGGGAGTCTTGCCTGAGGGAGGTGGGGGGAGGGGCTGGGAAAGGTGGGACTCCGGGGCTGCAATGGAGATGTAAGATGAATGAATAATTACAAAAGAAAGGAAAAATATAAAATAAAAATATTAAATTTTTGGAACAGTGTCTAGACAGAAGTGGGTTCTGTGTCCAATAAGGAAAAGCAGAAAGAATCTGGGTCCTTCTGCCATCACTGAGCTGTTAGCACAAGCTGCTCCACACTCTTGGTGATGCAAGCTGCAGCCTTGAGTGGGCATTTCCATTTTTTGCAGCCTACATCACATCAAGGAGACATTCTTGGGCTTTGCTTTATTGGGAGTTGAAACTTGACATACCATTTTGATTTGGGAAGGCATGACTTTATAATCTACGTAAGACCACAATAAAACCCCATTTTTTTGTGTGACGTGATCTCACTGGGTACCTCTGGGTAGCTTGGAACTCTCAATATAGACAGGGTTGGCCCCAAACTCACAGAGACTTGGCTGCCTCTACTTCTCAAGTCCTGGGATTGAAGGCATGTACCACCATGCCTAACCCAAGATCTCTTTATAGTCTTCCCTACCTTGCTCTTCACTCTCTTTAATCGGAGTGTGATTATTTCTGAATCCACTCCAGGCTCTCCCCAGCATCCTGAGCCCCCAAACTGGGTACACACATGCCAGCACAGTTGGAACTGTGCTGACCTCAGGGTCCTCAGTGTAATAATCCTGAAGGTTGGCCTCAGTGCCTCCATAGTGTAGAAAAAAATGTGAATGCAACTGAATTAGAGAAAAGCAATTCTCACACAACATATGCCTAAAAATGGGCTAACCTCACACACAAGACAATGGAGAGTCAAGGGACCATCCAAGGGTTTTAGCCTGGTGTGCCTGTGTTGAGGAAGTCAATATCACATGTTTGTCATAAGGTAGGTGACTGAATAGGAAAGAGAAAGAGGTCAGCCCCCCTCCTTGTTTACTAACACCTTCCTTTTTAAGTTTGAACAAGGGACACCTAGAAAGGAGAAAGACAGTCCAGGCTCCCTCTCTCTTTTGACATTATTTGAATAATCAATCCAAGGTCATTCGTTCGGACCTCTGAATATTTGACTCCATCTGCACCATGTCTACCCATAGCTGGTTTTTCTTAATCACTAACCCTTACCTCATATCAACATGACCTGAGAGCCAAGACCACCACCAGCCTCTATCTGTCTAGCACACCATCATCCTGTACCACCGCCATAGTATTTAACTTCTGAGGTAGCCTCTGTTCTGGAGCCATTTTGTCTCTAAAAGTTTGTATATATTTCCTTGTGGGCTCTCATCTTTCAAATTTAAGCTTTGAAGACAGAGTCTTTGACAACTCCGATGAGTATTTCCCCCACACCTAAAACACTGCCTATCTCAGGACAGGCACTTAGAATGCATTTGTGGAACTGAAGAGCTGGTGACTAATGAGGGACACACATACACACACACACACACACAATTTGTGCACATGTACTGACCTCATTCTTTTCTGTTACAAAGGGCGTCCTTCCTCTGAAAAGCCAGAAGAGTCACATGATTACCATCAAAAATACTCTTAATGACCATGTCTCAGAAAAGAAAGGCAGAGGAAGACGTTCCTCTACTGGCTTTGCTAACAAGCCCAGAAAATTTCTCTGGATGGTGAATGCTAATCTGTGTTTTCAGTTGACTAACCACTAAGACAGTACAGTAGGCGGGGTTACATGACCACCTCTCGTCTCATGGCTGGTTGATTACATTGCAAAGCAGGATGGAATTCTCCCTATGGGTATGGAATTGGTGTTAACTGGAGAAGAAAGAAATACCAGGCAAACCCAAGGAACATGACTTCTGTCTCTGTGGGTTTCAAATCCTCAGACTCAACCAAATTTGACTGCTAAACATTCAGAAAATGTAACTGTCTCTGTACTGAACATATTCACACAGTTTTCTCATCTTTATTCCTAAATAATATGTTGTAACAATGATTTACATAGAGTTTATGTGGTATTAGGTTCTGTGAGGTATCTAGACATGAGTTAAGGCAGCTGGAAGGGAGTGAGTCGGTTAAATGCAAATACTGCATTTTTTAAGAGCCTACGAATCCATTGTAATTATACATGTTACATTGCAATATACGATGCACTGTGTGATGATCAAGTCAAGATAGGATTTCCATCACCTCCGATTTTTATCATTTCTTTGTGGAGAAACCATATAAAAGCTGTCTTCTTCAGCCATGGTAGAGACCCATACCTTTAATCCCCAGCACTCAGGAGGAAGAGCCAGGTGGATCTGAATTTGAGGCCAGCCTGGTCTACAGATCGAGTCCCAGGACAGCCAGGGCTTCACAGAGAAACTGTCTAAATCAAAGGAAGGAAGGAAGGAAGGATGGATGGAAAAAGGGAGGGAGGAGGGAGAGAAAGAGAGGGAGGGAGAGAACCAAAACCCTTCTCTTCTAGCTGTTATATTGGCTACATTATTGTCCTCAGAAGTCACTTTACCATGCAACAGGACAGGTCACCAGCCTATTCCTTTTCTCTTCCTCCGCTTCTCCACCCACAGTCTCTAGCAATCACTGTCTCACTTTTCACTCCTGTGAGGAAGAACAGTGTCCCGCAGTACATTTGCATGTGTTCTTTTGTCCAATGTTATGCACCTACATTTATGTCAGCTCCACTTCTTAGCCAGCGTGAATACTCTTGCAATGAATGTGGGGTTGCAGATACTTCTCCCACATACCTGGTTTATTTCCTTTGGGAAAGTGAGATTACTGCATTTTATGGAAGCAATGATTTTCAGAGTTTTTGTTTTGTTGGTTTGGTTTTGGAATTTCCATGGGGTTTTCCATAATGGGTATACTGAAATTCTCACCAACAGTGTGCATGCGTTCCTGGACAGCACTTTGTGTCTTTATCTTTTTGATGGTTGCTAATCTAGTAGAGTATCACGAGATCTCCTTGTGGTTTTGATAGACTTCTCTGATGGCTCTTGAGGTTGAGAATTTCTTCCTACACCTGTTGGCCATTTGCATGTCATCTCTTTTGAAAAATATTTATTAAAATCATTTGCTCACTTTTCTCCTTTTTATTTATTCTTCTAATATTACACCACAAATGCAATTTTCCCTTCCTCCTCCCCCAAGCATCTTCCCAACAAACACACCTCACCTACCCACCCACCCATCCACCCCTGCCCTTCACCTACCCACCCACCCACCCACTCACCCCTTCCCTTCACTTTCCCACCCACCCACCCACCCCTGCCCTTCACTTTCCCACAGAAAAGAACAGACCTTCTAGGGACATCAACCCTGCATAACAAGCCACAGTAAGTCCAGACACATATTTTCACACCAAGGCTGGACAAGACAACCAAGTAGGAAGAAAAGGGTCCCAAAAGCAAGTAAGAGAGTCACAGACAGCCCTTGCTCCCACTGGTAGGAATTCCACAAGAAGACCAAGCTGCAAATCCATAACATATGCAGAAGACTTCGGTCAGACCCATGGAGGCCCCCTGATCTGTGAGCCCACTTGAGTCCCAGTCAGTTGATTCTATGGATTTTGGTTTTTACTTTTTTCTGTTTGGTTGGTTGGTTTGGTTTGGTTCTAAGACAGGTTTTCTCTGTCTCAGCCCTGGCTT
Organism: Rhynchomys soricoides; assembly: GCA_019843965.1. NCBI lineage: Eukaryota > Metazoa > Chordata > Mammalia > Rodentia > Muridae > Rhynchomys > Rhynchomys soricoides. The sequence goes on along the minus strand of JADRCH010000156.1, from coordinate 1,463,920 downwards.
TTGAACCTAGAGAGTGGCCTGCCTCTGCCTCCTGAGTGCTGGGATTAAAGGCATGCATGCTCCATTGTTGCTACTGTAGTGTTGCTTTCCTATTGAATCTCTTGAGTTCCTTATCAGATGTATAGTTTGTAAACATTTTCTCCCATTTTGCAAGTTGCCTCTTTGCCTTTTGATTATTTACATTTTATTACAAACGCTTTTTAACTTGATATGTTTCTACCAGTCTAGCTTTGTTCTTGTTGCCTATTCTCTCAAGGTATAATTCTTTAGGAAGTCCTGGGATTCTGCTCTATGAATACCAGCATGTTTATTAGATTCTCTAGGTGTGAAAGACTAGTGACATCTTATCCTATCTTCCTGCTTTGTTCCAGTTATTAATAGCAGTGCCAAGCTCTAGTGACCTCAAGGTTTACTTTGAATCTTCCTATGATCCCATTTTTTCTAGTTTCAGAGGCAAGAAGGATATCTCCCCCTTTAAGAGATTAGTGTGGAAGGTAACAGATCTCACAAGTCCTTCCAGTTCTCCAGAAAAGAGAGACTGAATCACATCCTGAGAGAAGACACTACAGGTTCCCACAGGAAAACAACAGTGAACTTCAAAGTATCTTAAGCTCATCTGCCTTTTCAGAGTGAAATCTATCAGGTGGTGTTTAAAGGCAATGTGGGTTAGCTTCCTGGAAGGTAAATTCAATGGTGCACATGAGCTTTGGGCATTGTGTGAGCAGCTTGGTTACCTCCACTCCCATCAAATGAAATTCCACATCAACCCAAGGCATGAAAGCAGGGGGTGACTTCATGGCAAACACTGTATCCTTTTCAGGACACTATAACCCCACAAATACTGACCTGTGAAACTGAGTGTGAAATACAAACAAGACAGCTAGTCTTCATCTCTACAGGGTTCCTTAACTATTCCTTCTGTTGTGAAATCGCAAAGCCACCTTACATTGTACCTAGGTAGCAGCTGCTCCCAGCATATTTAAGATCATCCCACTTGCAGAGAAAGGTTTTCCACAGGGGAGGGGTCAGGCAGAAACCAAGGGAGTTTACTGTCCCAGCTGACCCAGCATGGCCGACTCTCCCAGCCTGCTGCCAGCACTCTCCCACAAACACAGAGCCTTTGCTTCTCCAACCTGTGTCATGCAGAAAGTTCTCCAGAACACCATCTAGCCTCTCCGCCCCCCTGTCTTTCCTTCTCTTTCTGACTCTAGGCAGAGCCCCAAATTTATTCTCTTCTGTCCATGCCTTTGCCCAACTGTTGTGCTTACCCCGGCCACACTCCTGCCCAGTGCAGGTTGCACAGAGTTAGTTTGTTTTCAGGTTACCAGACAGGATTTCTTTCCTGGAGAGAGGCGGTACCTCTCTCCTTCCTCAATGAAAAGGACTCACCGTTTCCCATATTCTTAACATACTTTGAATCCAAAGATTTGAAAGGGGGTGAGTGACTGACTATTTGTCTTTAAAGCCATGCCTGAGCAGTTAGGCATGAAGACCCAAACCCAAGCTTGCACAGTCAGCTAAAAAATGGAGGGAAGGAGCTGAGATAAAGGCTATCCCAAGCAAGAGTTTATGTGGATGGTTTATGTACATGACTATTAAAGGGCAAAGGTGTTTATACATGTAAAATATGCATATGAGAGGAAGTCTGGGTGATTGGTTAAGCCTCCCTGGGGAGAATCCTAAATCAGTGGCCAGCGGTTGGCCTTCCGAAGAGAAGGCTGCAAACCTTGGGGAAGTGGGGGGTCAGCTCCAATCCTAGGCTCTTTAGCCTTTTTTTCAAAAATAAAAACCAAAACAACCTGATAGGCTCTGCCTGTTTGGAATCAAGAGATATCGTCCCCTCCCCCACTGTCCCCGGACTGGGCACAGCTGGCTGAGGTTCTCTCCTGGTGAGTCCTGAGACCACCCTTGCCTCGAAGCTTGCCTTGCTGGCCGCCACTACCTTTCTCAGCGGCCCATGAGCAACCAACAGCTCCGTCTCCAACAAGGTCAAGGAGCAGCGGCTTACTGTCTTGTCTCAACTCTGCTGGGCAACCACAGATCCAAGCCTGGGAGGAAGGGCTATGCCAGTCTCGGCAGAGAGGGAACTACCGTCCATTTCTAGCTTTTAGGTTGTAGCCCTCCATGACCCTTGAATTTCGATCCCACTGGCGTCTGACAAGATCACTCTCCTATGCTCCACTCTTGTCCATCGCTGTCTGAAGCACGCTGAAGCCACAAGTTTTGGACACTGAGCAGGAGGCTACTGTCTCCTAGCATACAGCAAAGGACACTGGACCGCCGCGGGCCACCAGGTCCCTTGTCCAAGAACTGTCTTGGCCGCGCACCTGCTTCAGCTCAGCGCTTGCCCGCCTTCGCTTCCTGCGCGTGTCTATTTCTTAGACCCTAAAACAAAGCGAAGGAGTCTAGTTGAAGACTGGCACCAGTGACAGAACCCAGTTCTTCCCCAAACACTGCGGGCTTCGGGAAATACGCGAGTGGAAAGCCGCGGCCGCGGAAATCTGCCCTGACACGGAGGAATCTGCTCCCTGTGTTTCAGGACCGACCTTTACTGAGCGCTGCCCACCGGCCGCGGGTGGAAGAAAGCGCTCAGCTTGCACGAATTCGTTGAAGGATCTCACAATAAGCCTATCAGTACATAAAGAAAAATGACTCTCGCTCTCTCTCTCTCTCTCTGTGTATACACGCGCGCGCGCGCACACACACACACACACACACACACATATTCTCCAAGAGCAAGCAACTAGCGAAATGTCGGGGTACGCAGGAGGGGGAAAGGAAGACACCAAAACAAAACCATTTATCAGCACAAGTCTACAAGGCTGCAGATCCTAGAGACTATTAGCCTAGGGGTAAGGTGGGTAGGTGGGAGTGCTAACAGAAGTCCTTTCATATCCTGGCTGAGGCTGGAGACCCATTTGCTAGATTGCTTATAAGGGGAAACTTTCCGCCTCGAACAAATTCAAGAGACTGTTTTGTGAGTGCCTGAAGCGGTCAGCAACCCCGCAGGGTTCCTGGAGGGTCTCCCACTCTTGAAGCACTGTAGGCACATTTTCATTCCGCGGTGCCTTCGCGCTTTCCGGGATGGGGCACTCAAGCAAAGGACTCCTATAATGCAGGCCGGCTATACGTGGCTCCGCCCGCCTGAGCTATCCCAGGAGCCACAGACCAAGATAAGGCAAGAGCCAGCATAACCCAAATTGGAGAGCGCTTCTCTGGCCCGGGAATTTTTGCTTTGTAGCTTGCAACCGTCTGCTGCCTTCCTTCAACCAGCGCAGTTGACACACCCACCATCAATCCTGCACCACTACATACTCTCCTATCCCACGTGAGTGTACACACACACACACACACACACACACGCGCGCGCGCGCGCGCGCAGGCACCATCATATTGAACAAAGCCAGTACACACCACCCGCATGAGGGCGCGAATCTCTCCCAGGTGCAACGAAAGAGGCAAATTCTTCCAACGGCTTCCTCATCCCACACAGAATAACGCCCATCTTTCCTCTCCATTTTTAACCTGGACAATTGGAGTCCCAACCATAGCCTAGAAACTTCATTCTTGAAGGAGCCGACCCCTGCCTGCAGAAGTGGGCTTAAACACACCGACAAAACCAAATCTGCACGTGAGAGGTTACTTGGGGTGCTAAGGGGGTACAATCCCAAGTAGGAATGAAACAGGGTGACTTAAAATAAACAGAGCTTTTACTGGCTTGGGCCAAAAGTAACAACATGGCCATGGCCGTGTATACGGTTTTTACACCATTGATTCGTTTTTTACAGTCACCGTGGGAGGGTACATCGTCATTATCTCTTAATTTTTATTATTTCTATTTTACAGAAAAAGAAGTAAAAACACAAGCTTGAGGATATTTAACAAGGGATCCGAAATCACTACAACCAAGTAGAATTTGGCAAGCTGTACATTTAGGGCTATCTATCACCATCCTAAAGTGATCTACCTGCTAAGACGTCATTGAACCAGAAGGAACAGAACATGTGCCCTTAGGGGCACAGAAAAAAAAATTAGTAAGTCACCAAATATTTAATAAAGGTATATAGTGAGTCTTGACCTTAGTCAAGGGGTCAAAGGGGCGAGGTTAATAACCCTCTTCCCAGGCACTTCGCAGGTCTCCTTAGTCCCTCTGACCAATCAAATGTTCTCTTCCAGGCACTTTCAAACTATGAGAAAAGTTCTTCCTACAAATAGCCTCTGCCTAGAAATGTATTTGAAAATGCTCTACAGCCACAAGGGTAATCACATACATACACACACACACACACACACACACACACACACAGAGAGAGGGGGGGGTACCTACCCACAGATGTGTTCTCTAGAACTGTTGTGCCCTGTGCTAAAGAAAGCAACATAGAATTGATTCTGGTGACAAGGGAGGATCATGGTGATAAGCACACACCGGACTTTCAGTGAAGAAAGAAGCCAGGGCAAAGCCAAAACTTGGGCTTAAAGTCCCTCTGGAGCGAGAGCATCACATTGGAAAATTCTGTTTGTGAAAAACATGCAGAACAGCCCTGATTCTGAGCTTGGTGGTAGTAGTGGGGGGGGGGGTGAGGGCTGTTTACCCCCAAATGAAAGACCTGGGGGTGTCAAGGGGAGCAAAAAAGCATGCATTTTCAGAAGCATGACTTCTAGAAGTGCTTAAAATATTTCTGACAGAAATGAAAATTGAGAAAATAATTAAGGTAAAAGAGATAACAACTTGATACTTAGTTGGCAGGAGTGTTGGGGAGAGGAGGACCTGCATATTTCCTATGCTGTCCTACCTATCACTGTACTGTTAATACCAAGTACAAAAGTACCAAAATAAAACTTCACAAAAGGGTTTATTGTATATGAAGTTTGCACCGTTAAAGCTCATTTTAAGGGGTTCTCTCTTCTTTTCTTTTCTTAAAAGACAGTCGTTGAGAATGGAGAACAAAGCTCACTTCAGTATCAGACGCCGCAGCTCATAGAAAGGCCAGTAGGATTCTTGAGTCTCTGGTTCAACCCCAGCGTGATGGCAGAGCTTACTCCCACCTGCCTGGAGCCTCCACTTTTGGCCTAGCCTGCCCCTCAAGGACCCTTCATGTTCCATTTCACTTTGCAGGATCTCACCAGGACAATTTTAAGGAGCCACAGGGGTTTTCCTCTGTCTAAAAGATTAAGAACAAAAGCAACCCCTAGTATTGCTGTCACTGATGACAACGGGAGACCAGATGGCTGAGGTCTAGAAAAAAATAGGCCGTTTGCAGAAAATCGCTGCGGAACCCCAACACAACAGGCCTAGGGGTTGGTTGGTTCGTTCTTGGTTGTTTGGTTCCGTTGTTTTCCGTTCACTCATTTGTTTACAAAACCAGAGTAAAATTCCAGGAGCTCCCTATGTAATTTGAAAACTAAGACACAATGCCCTTAGCTCCTACCTGCTCCACCACCACCACGCACTCACCGTTTCCGAAAACCAAAACTGAAAGGAACTGACTGATCTCTTCACCTGTACCTAGCTCTTTTTCCTTTGAAAAGGGAACTGGAGAATGTGCCTTAAGGGGCCAAGCAAGGACGAGATAAGCCAGTATTTGAAGGCATCTGTCCACCTAGCGCAAAACTAGTGGGCCTCAACCAGTTGCGCGGACCTGCCCACCCCACCCCACCCCACCCCTAGCCAGCTCCAGCGCCCGCAGGTGAGACCGAGCAGTTGGGGGTGGACCGCAGCAGGCTGCCCCACGGGCTACTATTTCCAAGAGCCTGGCGCCACCCAGCGGACTCGAGAGGAACTCCGGGCGCGTCTCAGTTCCCCCAAGTCACCAAAGCACACACAAAAGCAAGCTGACACTCCAAAAGTCCACACCCAGGCTTTGCAGCTCACTCCCTCTCAAGCAGAAAAGACTTTGCGACCAAACCCCACAAGTATGTCATCCAGGCCATACTATCCTCTTTGGACCTCAGGAAGAAAAGTGTGTCCTCCCAAAATACAAACCAGGAAGTATTCCGAGTTGACATTACTCAGAGCGAGGATGTAGGTTGGCAGGAGCAAGGCAGAGTCGTGGAAAAGGTGGAAAAGAGGACCAGGGTGTCCGTAAATCATTTGGAGGGATTTTTGGCCCTGGTCCTTGTTTCTGAAGCCTTTCAGAGCGGCTTTGACGCTGGTTACTCAGTTATTCTCCTTTCAAGTGAGCGCCCCTCCCCACTGCAGACTTTCTGGTGTCCAAGGATTGTGTTTGAAAGGGAGGAAGCATTCTTGAAGTGGTGGGTGACGGATTGTCTAAACTCTGGACGGGGAATTTTGAGGCAGCTCAGCCATGAAGATCCCCTGGAGAAAGAGGGTAAGTATAGCGCCCACACACAATCCAATCCTGAACCAGACCCACAAAAGAATATTGGAGGTGGGCTGCGCCTGTCGGGAAGGGGAGGGCCCCGGACTGATGGAAACCTCTGTCTTGTATCCATGATATCCATGACCCCCCCCCCCCACTCTTTCAGGTTCATATCATAGGTGCATGGCGAGGGGGAGCTGGAGGGGAGAGGAGACTCCCAACACCCCAGCTTCAGGAGAGAGAGGGGGGCGTGGAGTTGTGGAATACACCCTCCAGCCACCTTCTTTCCGGTCATGCCACTTTTGCTGCCTGTGATTTGCCTTACTGTTGGAGCGCTTTTCTAATCCCAGTGGAAACCCTAACCGAACTAGATTATTATGAGGGGACCGGGTTTAGGTTTGACCAAACTAATGCCAACACATGGGTCTGGTGGCTATCAGCTGCACAAGCTCCTCGCTGCCTCTAGATGAGCAGCAGCCTTAGGAAAGCCCAGTAAGGGGTATTTTCGGCCTGATTTGGGGCATTCAGAGGTCCTCCTGGTGCTACTGGAACTGGAGGCTACCAGGTACCAGGAACCTCCAGGAAGGGTTAGGCGCACACTCTGTGTGGACTGGGAAATTTGAGGGCTAGGAGGGCGGTGAACGGGTCTGCTCAGGCCCTGTTCTCCGGGACTTCACTTTTCCCCCCAAGCACCCCTTGGGCCAGCCCCATAAGCCATTCGCCCTCTAAGACTCGAGGGACCACGGGGCGAGCTGAAAGGGCCCACGCCGGGTGAGAGTGGCAAATGGGGAAGGAGACTCCCCAGAAGCAGCACTTCAGAGACGGCGTCTGGGCGCCCCGAGGTCCCTAGTCGGCCTCTGGGCGCCGAGCACGTTTTATTTATCCCTACAGAGGATGCTGGAGGACAAAAGAAATATTTGGACGTCAGAACTGATTTATATTTTTGGAAGAGCTACGTTTCCTTTTCTGAAGAGAGGCGAACGCGCCCCATATCCTGCGCTCGGCGGGAGGACTGCAGCGAGTTTTGATGCGTCAGGAAGTTCATCCGCACGGAGGCGCGGGGCCCGGCGCCCCGCCGAGATCGCTGCCCTCCCAGATATTTATTTATTTGGGGGGAAGGGAAGGCAGAGGGCGAGGAGACCCAGCCAGACTAAAGAAGAAAACCGGGCCACTGGGTTGGGATCTCCAGGGCGCTTCCGTGAAAGCCCTCCTGCAGCCAGCCAGCATCCCCGCTCCATCGGGGACGTCTGGGGCCAGCCTAGCAGCCTCCGGGTGTTGGTGGGTGTTTTGTAGCATCTCCGTGTGCTTGCTTTGTGCCCTCCTGCAGTGACCCCTCCGGGCTCTGCAGTGCTTCCCGTGTGAGCCTGAGTGGCGAGCCACCCGAGCCACCTCCAAGGCGGAAGGAAGGAGGGGGCTGAGAAAACTCAAAAAAGTTGTGTGTGTGTGTGTGTGTGTGTGTGTGTGTGTGTGTGTGTGTGTTTGTATGATGTATGTAACCAAGGGCAGGGTAACCACTCTTGCTGCTGTACTGTCAGGCCCATGAGGCTGCCAGATCCAGTGCCCGAAAGCCAGCAGATATTCCCCCTACCCAGCTGTACAAAATGTCGCAGAATCAACGTGCCTACGGGGCATCTGCACCCACACTCTCTTCCCAGATATGAAGTACAGGCCTCCCAGCTTCTTTATCTTCCCTTGAGAGACGCCCTGGCCTGTGCCCTTGGCACCTCCACAGCTAGGATATAGAAACCTAAATGGCACTTGTTCCTGCCTGCAGGGGTGGGGTGAGAGTGGGCACTATGGAGATAGGTTCTTGGGGACATTCAGACGCAGAACTCTTGGACCGCTCACTATGGCCATCTTGAAATGGATAGAAAGAGGCCTAGGGGTTTTCTGTTGTTTTGTTTTGATGGAGGGTGGTCTGGTAGATTAGCCCTTTGTCCTCCTGACCTGGCCAACTGGGTCGTGGAGTCTTGCCTATAGCCAGACCCCCCCACCCCACCCCCCACCCCCCGAGCTGTGGCTCTGTAGGTTGATCTTTGAGGAATGTGGCTTTAAGAGTCCTGCCTTGAACACAGCTCTAGGAGTGACGAAGAATGAATCCAAATAAAATCGGGCGCTTACCTTTCTTACCAAGAAGTTTTTGGCCAAGGAAAGAGAGCAGACTGTAAAGGAGGTTTAAAATTGTTAGCTAAGCCTTCCAGATTCAGTTCCTCTCTCCAGTCCCTGATGGTGGAGCAACCACCTAACACACCACAAATCTCAACGTTGCGATGGCCAATTTTTAAAGGTCTGGGCAGTGGGTGGCACCAGGCAAAGGCTACCCAAGAAAACCAAGCAATTATTAAAAGGCATCATGGGCGCTCAAAAACCTAAGCGCAGACCTAACACACGATAAAAACGATGGACCCTCCCCACCCAGGCTCAGGCTAAAGGAAGAGAAAGGTCCAGAGCATGCCAGCTCACCCAAGACCCGTTCTGAATGTTCTTAAATATGGCTAGTGTAGATGGGTCTCTCCCATCTCTACTGGTTTAGTCTAAGCCAATTCATGTAAAACCCACGAAACAAAGGAAACATGCTAAGAAAAGATTTAAACCACAACAATGGAATGATTTCCTAGAATAAAGTGTGGATTGCAGAACACAATCAGAGTATAATCCAATTTTCGCTAAGTTTACATTCCCTTGTTCTGTGGCAGGGGTGGTACCCTATGGGCTTGTAAGAGGAAGGGAACCCACAGCCCAGATGGAGACAGTTGACCAACCCAATATTGATGGAATGAGGACAGTTTTGAGCTGTGTGGTTTTCCTTTTCTTTTTTTTTTTCTTTTTCTATTTCTTTCTTCCTGTCTTTCTGTTAAAGAACAAGCCTGTGGGCTGATCTAGAATCATTTAATGAACCATGTCTGTACTTCTCCATTTAAAAAAAAATTATGATTTGTGTTATTTATAGGGAATAAAATCAGGGGAGGAGGGCTCACATGAGAAGAAGGGACCTCCTAGAGAGTGGGACCAATCTAAACAAATCAGAAAGGAGACTTCCATGTTCTCTGAGGCTGGGCTGGAGCTGGAACTCAGGTAGAGAGCCTCCCTTGTTTGCCTCAATCGCCAATGCAGCTAAAGTAAACAAATAAGCAAAAGCCTGCCCACCAGAAACGGATACTCTTGCAGGGAGAGAGAATTTGACCTAATTCGCAATCAGCTGTGTCCTTTCCCAACAGCTTTGGACACATCCATGACTGAAACACAGAAGTTTAGCTGCAATAAAGAGAAAACACACACACACACACACACACACACACTGAATTTGGAGTCCTCGCCCCACTCCATCCCTAAGCCAGCTAGATCACTTGCCCCTGGGCAGCCTCAGTCAAAGAGCCAAGGAATATAGGATCTCAAAGAACAAGTTTTGGAGATTTCTTTCTGCCTAACAACTTACCACCAAGCTCTCTATCTTTCTTGATGGTATAACTAGAATGAAGTAGGCTTCAAGTTTGCAGACCTTGCCACATCCTGAGCTGTTTGCCACTGCCCAATGTCAAGGACCTGCTGTGGACTACAAGAGCCATTTCTTTCAGATTTAGAAAATCTTAGTGTGATTGATCACGTGTGATTGATACCTGGATGATAAAAGGAGTCTTTTGAAACTTTTTATAATGTAACCAGTTGAATCAGCAGAGACTAAAAATCCATGAAGATTAAAAAATAAACCATAAGGATAACACTTGTAAACATCTCAGGTACCCATTAGAAAAGGACCCCTTGGCTCCCAAACTGAGAGCTAATGATGTAGAAGGTTATCAAACCTTGCCTTAATTTTAAAAGGCATAGTGCCTTCAGTCTCTTCAGACCTAAAATCTTTTAAGTTCAGTATTTAAAAGCAAGTACCATGGAGGAGTGAGAGTCATAGAGTCCCCAGGTGCAGGAAACAGAACAGGTGGATAGCTGATTAACCACAATACTGACTTCATACAAGTTTCTCAAACATGTAGCCTGCCTACAAAACACCATCTCTCCCTTCCTAACACTCTTCTTCCTGAACCAGTGTTTTTCCCACTTCCATACACACACAAACAAACACATTTACCAACACCAAAGTCTGCCCACAGAGCTCCTTTGTGCCATTCCCATTCTCCACCCATTTCTACTTCATCTAAGCAATTCTTTTCAGACACTTAGAACTTTGGTTTATTGAGCACATATTTGCTTCCATATTAAGTCTCATCAAAAATTAGACCAGGCAAAATGACAAGGGAGGCATGGAATCAGCATGAAATAAATGGGGATTTGCCCCCCAAATGTTCGCTGGTCCGTCAAAAAGAAATTCTTAGAAAGTCGAATCAACTTCAACCCCCAACCCAAGCAAAACATCCCTTCCGGAAAAGAGCGACTTGTTTCTTTTTTCTCTTGCAAATGAGCGGTCCACTCAGTTCTGCTTGGCGGTGTTTTCTTAGCTGACTCTGGGCTACAATCGGGCCATTTTCGGACACATTCCCATGTAGGTACCAGGGGTGCTCTGGAGGAAGCTGTCGACGCCTGTTCAGCTAATTTAGGTTTTCTTTGTCTAATTACTGTGGAGCTTAGGGAAAAGGAGCCGGGCTCAGGGCAGTAAACTGACACTCGGGCTCTGTGTGTGGTATCCAGGCAGGGTTTGATGGAAAAAGCCTGCTTCCACTCAACTTCAGGTCACTGTCTGGGGCCAGCCCCCCCCCCCCCCCCCCGCACCCGCCCTTTCCTCTGTTCTTCAGACCCACCAACAGTCTCCATCAGGGGCAGTCCCCGTGCACTAGGGCATTGAGAGCTGGTCCAGCTCCCCACCCCCAGGAGGCCAGACCCCACTCGCTCAACAAGGCTCTTTGTAGCATCTTTACTGGGCCCTACACTATCCTTGCCCTCCCTCTCGCCTTCCCAGGCTCACCAGTATACACTAGGCAAACCCAGTCCCCTCAGGGCTGGCGCAGTGCTGTGCCTCCCATTTGCTCTCCTGGTGGGCATCTCCTTCCCCAAGGGCCTGGCCACCAGCCCCTGTGTGGTCAGGCCTACTTCAGCCTTCAGCTCTGTTTGCAGCCCCTGTCCGGGGTCAGACTACATTTCCCCGCACGTGTAATCCAATAACTAACTGTCGGGTCTCATTGGAATGATTTCTCCCGAGGGCCATCTCTCTCTGAGCCGACTCTTACCAAGAGGAATAAGCCACAACTGGAGGAGTGTTCTCGAATGAAGTGAGCTGGGCCATGGTGCATGGGGGTTGGGGGGCACCGGAAGACTGAGGCTGAAAACCCACTGGCAGCTGTGCGGATCTTCCGTGTTGATGAAAAATACAACTATCTCCTCAGGGTCTCTCTCTCTCTCTCTCTCTCTCTCTCTCTCTCTCTCTCTCTCTTTCTCTCTCTCTCTCTCTCTCTCAGCATGAAGTGGAAATGACATGTCAGTGGAAGGTGGAAGCAAATTTAAAAAAACGAATCCATTCGACTCAAGAGAGTCCCGATTATCTAAGAGTTGGCCCAGGTTTCTCCACCCAACCCCCAGTGCTCAGCTGAAAATATGTTCATAACTGCCCCCGGGTACAGCTCAAAGGCGTCCAGCACTTGCCCTCTGCTGTGACCTCTCAGAAGCCTGCATGTCCAGCCAGAGAGAGAGAAAAGAGAGAGAGACCCAGGATTGGCACATTACCTTGGGACGTCTGGCACCCTGGCGTGTGGCTGAGGGCGGCACTGTCTAAATGAAGTTGACAGATGGTGTCAGTTCGGGCACTGGGGACCGTGGCTAAGGAAGCTCTTCCAGGGCACAGTCTCCCCAAGACTCCGCTCCCACAGGGCCCGGCGGGGCTGGAGGAGGGGCAGGGAGTGTCCACGCGGGGTTGGGGGCACTTCTGAGATAGGAAAGAGACTGCTGTAAGGGTCAGAGAATGAATTGCTGAAGTTAGGGTTAGTCGAGTCTTGCCGAGAACGGAGTTCTCCCAGCAGAAATGACAGAGGATCTGTGGCCCTGGTTTTGAAGACCGGGAAAGGGAAAGAGCCCGAGATGAATTAGTAGGGCGAGCAAGACCCCGGAGAGTCCGGGAGGCGATAAGAGCCGGAGCCCGCCGCCAGGTCCAGAGGGGGAGGAGTGAAGCGAGCCCAGTGCGCCCTCCCCGTGGCGGGCGGCGCGGAGCGAGGAGGGGGCAGGGCGGGGTGGGTGGAGGGAGGGAAAGAGGGAGGGAGGGAGCGAAGCGGCCGCGGGGAGGGCGCGCCAGGGAGGAAGTCCAAGAGACAGAGAGAGGAGCACTCCTGAAAGAAGACGACAGGCTAGTCCCCGGGGTCCGGGCTGAGGTCTTGGCTCGAGGGCGCAGCTGTCCGGCCCCGGGCAGCGTCTCCTCGGTGGCTTAGGAGACGGTTGCGCAAGGCTCGGGCCAGAGGCTCGGAAGAGGGATGCGCGGGGCGTTGCCTCCGACCCGCCGCCGCCGCCGCCCGAAGCCCCAGAGGAGCTGAGGGAGGCGTCACCGAAGCGCTGGCCCGCAGTGGCCCCGGCTACAGCGCGGCCGGCGCGGTAGGGCATTCGCCCGGTTTGTGGACCGACCCGGCTCCGGCGCCGCCGATCCCGGTCCGGGGTCCGCCCCCCAGGCCCGACCTCGCTCCCGGCTCCCAGATGAGCACCGAGGGCGGGCCTCCGCCACCCCCGCCGCGCCCGCCGCCTGCCCCACTCCGCCGCGCGTGCAGCCCTGCGCCCGGCGTGCTCCAGGCCGCCTTGATGAGCCCGCCACCCGCCACCACCCTGGAGTCCACCTCGTCGTCGTCGTCGTCTTCATCCTCTGCCTCCTGTGCCTCATCCTCTTCCAACTCGGTCAGCGCCTCGGCGGGGGCTTGCAAGAGTGCGGCGAGCGGCGGCGGCGGCGGCGCCGGGAGTGGGGGCACCAAAAAGGCGACCTCGGGGCTGCGGCGACCGGAGAAACCTCCTTACTCGTACATCGCGCTCATCGTCATGGCCATCCAGAGCTCGCCCAGCAAGCGCCTGACGCTCAGCGAGATCTACCAGTTCCTGCAGGCGCGCTTCCCCTTTTTCCGTGGCGCCTACCAGGGCTGGAAGAACTCCGTGCGCCACAACCTCTCGCTCAACGAGTGCTTCATCAAGTTGCCCAAGGGCCTCGGGCGACCCGGCAAGGGCCACTACTGGACCATCGACCCGGCCAGCGAGTTCATGTTCGAGGAGGGTTCGTTCCGCCGGCGGCCGCGCGGCTTCAGGCGGAAATGCCAGGCTCTCAAACCCATGTACCATCGTGTGGTGAGCGGCTTGGGCTTCGGGGCCTCGCTGCTGCCCCAGGGCTTCGACTTCCAAGCGCCCCCGTCTGCGCCTCTGGGTTGCCACGGCCAGGGCGGCTATGGTGGCCTCGACATGATGCCCGCAGGCTATGATACAGGGGCGGGTGCTCCGGGCCACGCGCATCCACACCACCTCCACCACCATCACGTCCCCCATATGTCGCCCAACCCGGGCTCCACCTATATGGCCAGCTGCCCTGTGCCCGCAGGTCCTGCGGGCGTCGGTGCGGCAGCGGGTGGCGGTGGTGGCGGCGGTGACTATGGGCCGGACAGCAGCAGCAGCCCTGTGCCCTCATCCCCGGCCATGGCAAGCGCCATCGAGTGTCACTCGCCCTATACTAGCCCTGCGGCACATTGGAGCTCGCCTGGCGCTTCACCTTACCTCAAGCAGCCGCCTGCTTTGACGCCAAGCAGTAATCCCGCGGCCTCTGCTGGTCTGCACCCCAGCATGTCTTCCTACTCTTTGGAGCAGAGCTACTTGCACCAGAACACCCGCGAGGATCTCTCAGGTAATAAAGAGCGCCGAGGCCGGCTGCAAGCGTAGCCTCTGAAGGCCAGGGCTACTGCACCCTTGGTCCCCAACGCTGGGGTCTGTGGAACTGGGATACTGGGGGTATTCGGTTCCCTATTCCTGAGTGAGAGAAGGGGATTTAATCTTATACCTTCTCTAATGCTCTGGGCTGGTTGATGGGCCCCAGAATTCCCAGACTGTAGATGGGTGATGCCAAGTTCTAACCTTCTTGGCCTTCATTAGGACACTGTGGAGTTTCTCCCAATTAGGTCAGACCCAGCTCTGAAAGAAGGCATGTGACCTTTGGAGACCTTGGTCGAGAAATTGGGTCTGGATCATTTCGTTCCCCCTACTCTCTTCAAAGTCCATTTTGCTCGGCTTTTAGTTCCTAATAGATGACAAAAAGGAACCAGTTTTATACGAAGCAGAGCAAGTGAGCAAGAGTTCTTCTTACCTGAGCAAGTAAGGACAGGAGATAGTAGGAAAGGGAAGTGAGAAAAGCAGAGCAGAATCCCAAGGACTTTACTAGTGACAGGAGGCACCAAAGTGTTGAGGAATCTTTAAACACACACACACACACACACACACACACACACACACACACTGGATCTAAGTTAATGACACAAGTTTGTCCTGGGCATCAAGGCGTAGGTACCCTGGTGTGATAACCCTCTCCCCAGGAAATATGCCTAGAGGCCACTTGCAGTGTGCTTGGTTTATGTTGTGTGGGCTGCAGATTATGAACATTTATTGACTTATGAAAAGTACTTGGACAGTGTGGGGAGAGGAGGGAGTACAGGAGAGAATTTGGTGTTTGAATGGCTTTATCTACAGGATAGAGATAAACCCTCATTAATTCCCCTGAGGCTCCCACAGGGGTGCAGATTGAAATCTGGGAGCCTGTCCTTCAAGGGCAAAGCTCAAAGGTGCCCTCTCCCACATCCTCTGGCTGCCCCATCAGAAAATTCACAGGCTGATGCATACCTTCATGTGTGTGTGGGACTACGTGTGTGCCACAGGAGCTTGGGGGAATAGGGAAGCCAAGAAACAGCAAAAGATCTTGGAGAAATTTCCCAAATAAGCCTTTTAACTGGGGGTCTCAGAGGTTAACCAAACAAAGACAGTCTAGGCAGGACCACACGGGAGAGGATTTTAGGCTGACTTAACCCACAGAGAACAGAGTCTCCTTCAATTTTATGGGAATTTCAACAAGTAACCAATACAGATGACCCTCTCTCTTATTCCCCACCCCACCCCCCACCTCCTGCCCTACGGGTTAGCTGTCAGTCTCCCTCCTACACACTGAACTGGAACCTATGCTCCCCCACCCCCCTTCTCTAGGCCTACTGCTCTGGCCCTGTCCTCTGTCTTTCCCTTTGGGTAGACCTAGCTTACCTTGAACCCAGACTCCTAGGCATTACAACTTTCAGGAAAGAAACAAACAAGCAAATGCGCAGGAAAGACATTTCTGACCTTTTTAATTAGGTTGGTGTCCCACCCCAAACACTCTAGGCCGTGCATAAAACCCCCAGAACTCCGCGGATATGACGGCTTACCCCTTTAACTTGGACAAAATACGAACTGTCCAGCCAAGAAGGCAGGCCTCCTATCTCCTGTTCTGCCCGTCATGACCAGCCTTCACACACACACACACACACACACACACACCCGCGCAAAGCGATAGCTTAGTCCAGCTTGGTCATGGTGCCATTTGTCATCCTCTCTTCCTAGAATAATATTCCGATTTTGTCACCTCCAGTAAAGACCTTGTCAAGGGGCTTTCAAAGTGCACTGCGTTGTACACGGGGACCCTGCAGGGCCTGGTTCCTAGAGCTGCCCACAAGAATGCGGCCCACTGAAACTGGAAGGTCCCTGGAGGTCTGGCACGGCTGAAGCGGTGGCTCAGGGACAGCGGAATAAAGCCCCCAGCATACACATACCCACACACACAGCACGGCCCTGCCCCCGCCACACACCCGCACGCGCCGCGCCCCCCACTTTTTAACAGGATAATGTTGGTGGAGACCTCAGGGAGGCAGCTACGATGCAACCCGCTAGAGGCAGGAGTAGTCGGCGCTCATCACTAAGCCCTGTGGGCTTCTCTAGTCAGCTGTCTGCGCTTTTTCGCGGCTCATCAGGGAGCCGGCAGCTGCCTGGGACAGGGAAGGCGCGAGCTCTGGTACTCTCTGGTGGCAGCAGCGGCGGCGAAGGATCCGATCGTTCCGCGCGTTCATCTGGGTCGCTTTTCGGGAGCCGAAACGCCCCGAGCGGTCCCACATTGCCACAGAGGCCGAGTCACGCCGGCTGCTGAGCGGCCTAGTTAGCTCGATGGATGTCCGCCGCCTTAGGGCTTACACGTCGCCGGTCGCTCAGTTAACAGTCAATCTCATTGCGGGCGACACTGGCGTGTGGTTGGTGCGGGTCCCTCCAACCGGGTGCGTAAAGGAAGTCCTGGCAAAGCCTGTCCACGCGGCAGAGATGCCCGCTGATCCCAGGAGCCGACTGCTCCTTGGAGCCGGGAAAGCAAAAGCAAAAGTGGTCGGCAGGTTGGCGCTGAGAGGGACCGGCTCGGGTCATGGACAACCTCTGGACACGAGCTTTCCCCAGGCTCCACCAGTTCCCTCGGGTACTCCATGCGCAGCAAGATACCTGGGCTAAAAAGAGCACTTCTCAGTTCCCTGAACTTGTCCCGGCCAAGGCAAAGCTGGAGGGGATCGGAACCTACGGAGACATCTGCTGCCTGTGGTTGGGATGGGGGCTGCACTCTTCTCTCCCCCTTCTCAGGCCCCATCTTTAAGGTTGTCTCTGCCATCCTCTGTGGATCAAAGGGATAGCCCCTGATCCTGGCTTCATGAGACAGAAAAACTAGATACAAAACCAGAGGTGACGGCTGCGGCAGAAGTGGCAGGGTGCGTGTGCAGCCTGGATCCAGGCCTGGCAGAGAGATCTCCCAGCCCAAGAGAGGGAAGTGGGAATGCACGAACAGATTACCTCTCAAGGTGTTCATGCATTCCCACTTGCCTCTCAAGGAGGGATACTTAAAACCAAAGCAGAGCCGGCATCTTGGGACTCCAGAGCGCACTGAGATGCCCCCCCTTCCTATCGGTTTTAAATCCATACACCCAAAGGCCACCAGCTGCTTCTGCACCCTCAGTCAAAATAACACAAATGAAATGGAAAATGTTGAAGTAATATACCCCCCCACACCAGCTGGGTGACGTTCACTGAAAAGCTATTTTTCTTCTTCTTTCAGTGGGACTGCCCCGTTACCAGCATCACTCTACTCCAGTGTGTGACAGAAAAGATTTCGTCCTCAATTTCAATGGCATTTCTTCTTTCCACCCCTCCGCTAGTGGCTCTTATTATCACCATCACCACCAGAGCGTGTGCCAAGATATTAAGCCCTGTGTTATGTGAATGGACAGAGGCCTTGAAGGCCGCTCTTCCTCTAATGCTCTTTCCTCCTCTCCCCTCCGAGGGGGCAGCTAGGAACTGCAAAGGACTCACACACTGTGCACGCAGATAGCAGATAGCAGCACAGCCATCACTTAGACAAATACCCAGGGGAGTCCTGCTCACCAATATCTGCCCACCCGTGGAAGAGGAAACCTTTGGAAAGGCAATACCCCAGAAGAGGGACAGACAGAGGAGGTTACTACGTGGAAGACATATGTTAACTACATGGAAGGCATAAAACTTTTCAGTTCTGGGGTGGCCATTGCATTCACTGATCAGGGTTTGAAAAGCGAGGGTGTGTGTGTGTGTGTGTGTGTGTGTGTGTGTGTGTGTGTTCAGGCGCGTGTTCGCGTGCTTTTCAAACTTGCAGTGCTAAAAGCACAGTGTTTCAAGAAAGCCTTCTCTAGTTCCCTGGTCCCACCCCCAGGCCCCCCAACACTACCTTCTGATACAGGTGCCAAAGAACATTGTGAAGAAATGAAGAACCTATAGTCTAGTTTAAGAAAGTGGCTCTCAGTATTTCGTCAGTACAACATTTTTACAAGGTTGTTTTTCTACCACCGTATTTTTAAGGTATTTTTATGATCTTCGTATACTCACACTTCGCTTGTATTGTTAAAGGAGGGTATATTTGCACTTATGTATACTTTTACAGTTTGCCAAGATATTTTGATGTAAGTTTTTTTTTTTTCCAATAAAATGTGTATAACAAGTAGTTGTTCTAGGGACCCTTTCCTCTGCAGGCACCATCATGACCACACCCTCCCGGCAACATGCAGCTTTGGACTGGCCACCCCCAGTTGTTGTATAACTGGCATGATGTGAGGTCTCTGTTTTGAATAAGCCAGGCCAGTCCTGACCGTGGGTCTTCTCAGTGCAGAGGGCACTTCTGTTACTTCTTTCTCTAGCTCACTCTCACTTTTTCTAGCCAAACAAAAACCAGAAGGTGAAAAGAACTTAAAAACAAAACACCATAGAAATAAAAAATAAAAACAACAAAAGCAGGCAAGATACTGAAAGCCTAGGGTTTGATCTGAGGAAGCTTAAGTTTTGTGCTCTCTTTGTTTCCTTTCCTGTGCCCAAGAGGTCTGCCCTTTTGCTCCTTCCTCTCTCTCACCACTACCAGGTGCTAGGGCAGAGTAAAGAACCACCACCCAGAGCCTCCCATCCAGGCTGCAGTCGGCTTTGGGGGGTGGTCAGATCAAAGGGATTTAAATTGCCCCCAACACACCGACACACACACAGATACACACACAACCCACGCGGGCTCCCACGGGATTACACAGCTTCTGCTTCCATTCTTCCCAGGTTTTCCAACCCTGAATGCTACCCACGGAACTGGTAGGACACGGGATTAAAATGGGAAAATAGTCTATCGAGGTGGAGGGCTTATTTCCCCACCCAGAACACCCATCCGTTGGGAGTAGAGCAATGTTCACTTTTAATCATGTTGCAGTAATTTTCTTCTCTACTCAGGGATGGGTTTTTGGTTTTGCTTTTGTTAAACTCTCTTTCCCTCCAGTCCACCACCAGGCACTTATTGGTAACTCGGGAGAGGGGTTATTTTTTAACCCCTTATTTCAATGAATCTTGACTCTGAGGTGTTCTCCTGAAGAAAACATCTAGTTTCAAAACGCTTAGCTATATTCCTAACTCTTAGGCCTCTCTTCTGTATTTTTTTAAGTATGGAATTAAACACTTTTGTTTCAGCATTATCATATTTGCATTTACATAGTTTTTTTCTCCCCCCCCCCCAAACCCCCATCCTTTTTGTCTTTTATTCTGAGTTACTCAGGGGGGCCTGCTATAAATTATGAAGTCAGTCTCAGAGTTTGCTCCGACCACAGTGCTGTGTTTACATTCCTTCCAAGGCAGCCGGCATGGTCGTAATTTATATCCTAAACACTTGAACGTAACTTGTTTATACAGAGAATGACGGGACCTCAAACTCCAGGCTGATCTGGCCAACCGCATCCGGAGGACCAGCGCGCCCCCTGGTGGAGAAGGAGACAGGTGCATAAGGACCTGGGCTTTAAAAGCGCTAAGAATACAAACAACGTTGGTGCTAATCAGTACAGACATTTAGAACAACTCTGTCCGGGAATTAATGCTTTCTGCTTTTAGGAACCACTTAGAATGTTTTCTATTTTATTATTGCCATCTACAATTTCATCCTGAAAGCTGATGAAGACTCGTTAGCACTCCCGACCTTATTTACTATCTGTTAAGATCCTAACACCTTTAAGATTCTAGCGTTCTCAACTAAAGTCACTATTTCTATTTCTATTTCACAATTGCTTGTCTCTTAACTGCCCCTCCATCCAAGACATGCACTCAAGCACGTTAATGGTCATTTTTTCTCTTTTTTTTATAGTTTGTTTTTCTTTCTTATGGTCATCGGTGTTTTGACTGCAAATTAAGAAAATGTAATTCTTAGTTTTAAATGTTTCTGAAATATTGGTAAGACATTCTAAAATAAGTGCTATCGTACTTTTAGAAATGAAGATAATTAAGTAATTCAATGGGGGGGGCTTCTGAATCACTCAATTATTTCTATACGTTGGGGATCAAACCCATAAGCTAAGTTCTTGCTCTGCCATGGAGTTTACCAACCCACATATTTCAAGTGTACTTCCGGTCTTCAGAACCTCTGCTTATTGGCAGAATAAAGTGATATGCAAAAGGATAGCTGAATATTTTGCAAAAGAATGACTGGCCTTTTTGTGTCTGCTTTTAGTTAGAACTATGTAAACTAAGAAGGAAGGTAACAGGTGACCAGGCTCAGGGCTCATGCCAGGGGCTGGGCAGTGGTTGTCTTAGTAAGCCCTACACAGTTACCTAGTTAATCCTTTCTGTTTCCCCATGCTGGGGGTTGGGGAAGAGAACAGTGTGTTTCCATTAGCACAGCAAATACCAGAGATGAGCAGCTCACAAAGAGCAAAGGGTGAGCAGGAGGAGTTTTAGGCCTCAATGGTGTAGCACATCATGATGAAATGTGTAGTCTAGAAAAGG
The DNA here is from genome assembly GCA_019843965.1 of Rhynchomys soricoides. Taxonomy (NCBI): domain Eukaryota; kingdom Metazoa; phylum Chordata; class Mammalia; order Rodentia; family Muridae; genus Rhynchomys; species Rhynchomys soricoides. Next base: position 1,443,326 of record JADRCH010000156.1, on the reverse strand, counting down.
ATTCCCCTCAGATCTGGGAAATTAGAAAGAGAAGAAAAGATGCAGGCCCACACCTGCCCAGTTAAGTCCCTAATGATCTGAAGACTTCTCACCTAGGCCCCACCATCTTAAAGGTTCGCCACCTCTACTAAGACCACAGACAGTACATGGGCCTAGAAGGGCCATTCCGGATGCTAATTATATATAGCATGAAGATCTTGATCTTATTTACACATCACCCTTAGGTCATTTGTGTTTGAGGGGTCCGGCTTACCCCCATGCATTTCCTGTCAGGTCTTGGAAAGTTTTTTCATCTGACACTGCAGACACAGGCGGGGTGGTGGGCTTCTTTTCCATCAGTGGCTTTCAGAATGACCAGGAGGGTTTGTTAACAAGGGGCTACTGGAGTTCAGTGGGCCCAGAGAGAGCTCAAGAACTGGTCCTTCTAATAAGCTCTCAAAGATGCTGAAGATGTTGTCCAGGGACCACACTCTGAATACCATGGCTCTAGAAAGACACCGAGTAAGATTATTTTTAAATATTGGTTTTCCTGGTTCATGTTAAGGCTAGCTTGTTAATGAGTGACCATAGATCTAAAAAGCTTTTGGGATTTGGTTTATTATTATTATTATTATTATTATTATTATTATTATTATTTGTACTTATTCACTTTACATCCTGCTCACTGCCCATTTCCTGGTCATCCCCACCTCCTTCCCCTCTGAGTGGGTGGGGCCCCCTGGGTATCACTCACCCTGGCACATCAAGTCTCTCTGAGGCTAGATGCTCCCTTTCCCACTGAGGCCAGACAAGGCAGTTCAGCTAGAAGAACAGATCCCATGGACTGGCAATGGCTTTGGGATAGCCCCTTCTCCTCCAGTTGTTTGGGACCCACATGAAAGTCAGGCTGCACATCTATTACATATACACGGGAGGCCTAGGTCCAGCCTGTGTATGTTCTTTGGTTGGTGGTTCTGCCTTTGAGAGCCCCAAGGGTCCAGGTTAGTTGATTCTGTCAGTCTTTCTATGGAGTTCCTTTCCCCTTCGGGACTGCTGGGATTTTTAAAAATAGTTTTTCTACCTCAGATGTCTCACTGATTACTAGAAAACACAAGGTCAAATTTTGAAACCTATACCAAAAATAAATACATAGGATCTTCTTCATTTTATTCAAATATATAGGAGTAGTAATTTTAGTCTAGCAAATGTTGCAAAAGCAGTCAAGTGACATCACTCAAGTGCCCTGCCTTGGGACAGCAAATCTTAGTACCTAACACACACAGCAAGCACCATGTTGGACAGACTTGTCTCCAAACAAAACGAAGGAGGTGGCTCAGAAAAGAAAGCCCTCTGCGTTCTGTATAAGGTTCTTCTAGGCATAAAACAAGGCAAGGTAGGCCATACTCTCTGAGAAGGGACAGTGATGGCCCCTGGATACAAAAGGGTCAGGCAAGAACATGAGCAGGAGAGGAGAGAAGGAAAGAGGAAGAGAGAGAAGAGAGAGAAAGGAAGGAAGGAGGGGAGAAAACTGGGAAGGGGGAGGGGAAGAAACGGGGAAGGGGGAGGGGAGAAAACGGGGAAGGGGGAGGGGAGGAAACAGGGAAGGGGAAGGGGAGGAAATGGGGGAAGGGGAGGGGAGAAAATGGGGAAGGGGGAGGGGAGGAAACGGGGAAGGGGAGGGGAGGAAACGGGGAAGGGGGAGGGGAGAAAATAAGAGGAAATGGGAGAAGTAAAAAAAGGAAGGAGAGAAGGCAAGTCAGAACAACAGGAAGAGGGGAAGAGAAAGGAAGGGAAAGAGAAAATAAAGGGGGGGAGGAGAGGGACAGAGATGAAGAGAGGGGAGGGGAGGAGAGGGGAGGAGAGGAGGGGGGAGGGGTAAGGAGGAAGAAACAAGTTCTGGAAGAACTGGGAATAAATTTCCAGCTCTGGCCCATAGGAGCAGCAGCCTTGAGTCCCGCCTCTTGTCTCCTGAGGCCACTGCTATGCCTGGTCTCCAGCACCAACCCTTTGGCTGAAAGGCCAGCACACTTGTTCCTATGGCCTTGTGCCTGGATTCTGGGGAGGGAGTTTTCTATCTGGGCATGCTCAGATTCTCTGAACAGCTGCAGCACATTCTAGAAATGAAAGAACACTCCCTTTAAGAAGTGGGGGTCTGGTTCCTTGGGAGACTGGGCTATCAGGGACATAACACTGCATGACATAAGATGGAGGAGTATGTTTTCTTGAGAGAAAATCAGCAGATTAAGGGTTCCCTGATTACTGTGCATCGTGAGGATTAATTCTGAAAGGCACCAGCTTATTTAGGATGGAAATACATATTTTATCAGAAAAGAAATGCATTTTACCCAACCTTGTGAAATACAATCTTAGCAAAGGAAAATGCCACATATCTAGACACGGGGCCAAGGAGGGCCACAACAAGATCACTGGGGGGTGGGGGGGGGGGGGGGGATGAAAGACCTGGAATTTTCTTTGGAGTTCAGAGTGCTCCAAGGCCACAGCAAGCCAACTAATAAATATTCTCTAGAGGCTTTGTGTGATAGACCCTGTCCATCCAGGGCTGGATAACCCATGTCTCTTGCCATAAATGTTTGTAAGACAACAGCTGAGTTCTGAGGGCAGTTGAAAGCTAATGCCCCGGACTTGTCTCCTTCCGTAAAGGCCTACCACAAGCTTAAAACTGCTTCTAAATGGGCCAAGTCTGGCCAGAATGTAGGGTGAAGAACATTCCCCCCCTCCCCCATCTCTCCTGCTGGTCTTTAGCTGCCATTCTGTTCCCTCCTGCTTCTCTAAGTTGTTCCACCCAGCACCAAGCATGCTGGGCTCATCAGGAGGCAGTGCAGATGGACCAGCTGAGCCAGGGAACCCAGTGATGGTCAGTCCACACACCTGCTCTTCCAGACGAAGGCAAGCAGAGCACTGCTCCAAGAACAGAGTTGCTCCATAGAGTTGAAGCACCAGCTACTCAGATTCCAAAGACACTAGCAGACACCGACCCTTGTGGGTGGCAGCATCCTGATGACACATCTGTGCTCACAGATGGCTGGCAGGCTGTGTGAGCTTCAAGAAACTAGAAGCAGGAAAATGATACCCATAGCTGTGGTACCCTGGGGGGCCTCCTATCCTTTGTGGTCATCTTATTTGGTAGGGATTGGTCTCCATTTTTTTTTCTTCAACTCCTTGGGATAATCAGGATCTTGTGGCTATTTTTTCTAAGTCCTTCAAGGAGAGCCATTGACAGATGAGGAAACCTAATATGCTTAGAGTTTCAGGAAGCCTCCTGGTCATAAGATAGCTGTGCATACATGTTCATCTTATTCTGCCCACCAAGATCTTAGGTGGTCAGATACCCATGGGCACCCAACCTGTGGCAGTCAGTGCTGCCAAGGCTGAGATTGACTTCTTCACAGCTGCACCCAGCAGGTCAGGCACACTACTTCATCAGACTTTTGTTTTGTTGTGGTTGCTTTAGGGTAAATTCTGCAGAGAAGGAAGGACCATCTCAGCAGTTCAGCAAGCTGTGACAGTCCTGACCATCTCAGCAGTTCAGCAAGCTGTGACAGTCCTTAATATATTACTAAGATTTTGGAAAGGCCTTGTTACATTGATTTGTATCAGGGTATAAGATAGTTGGCCTCACCTTCTCTTGGGCCTGCCAGGTTTCAATAAGCTAATTGCTATGAAGACTGTAGAGAACCTAAAGTGTATAACAGATGTAAAGTCCTCAGTTGGCTAAAATATATCATGTCTGCCCTGAGGACCAGAGGACAACAAAGCTGACCAGGAAGGCATGTCAGACCAAGGTATGCCAAAGCAACCACTAAGAGAACATGCACCCATGCAGGCACACATGTACACACTCACAGACAAATATAAACACATCTGGATGCTCATATACACACAAACACCCATATATACACTCAGATGCACACATATAGATGCTTAATAAACACAGGCTGACACACAGACACTTGTATATACACAAAGATGAATCTACACATACTCTTATAGACATACCTGGACATGTATATATAGAGATACACACACACACACACACACCAGGACATTTATGGGCATACGCACAGAGACATGCCCATACATACACTCACACAGAGATATACAGACATATGCATATACCTGGACATTTGTAGATATGGTTGTATATAAACAATCATACATACTTGCACAAAGAGATATAGACATAGCTAGGTACACCAACTTAAATCCCTACACTTGTGAGTCGGGAACTCATGAGGAGGAACTGGATGGTAGTCACCATGTGCAGAGTGTGGAAGCTATTAGTGGCTTTTTAATAACGGTTTGTAGGTTTCCTCTTACCCAGCTAACTCCCAAATAATTGAGACTGGACCATTATATTTATTTAACATACGTTAAAGGCACAACAACTGAACAGTATTACTCTATTTTACTCCAAATTAATCTGGCTAACTCCCAGTCAAAAATCCCAGCCAAAAATAGTTGCATTTTATGGCTTTCTCTGCTCCAGAAGTTTTCCTAATGGTGTCTTCTGGATTCTCTCCCCATGGCTAAATCCCTTACTTCTACCTTTTCTCACACTGGCTGGCAGGAAATCCTGCCCTATTCTCTCCCCTGCTCAGTCATTGGCTATTAGGCTCTCTTTATTGACACTTCAAGGAACAACTGGGGAGCTGGTGTTTATACAAGATTGAGACAAGAGATTCTCTGAATAAGGATAGCAAGCAGATATAGGAGACAGAAATCAGCATTTGAATCTTCCCACAGTGCATAATCATATTATGCCTACAGGAAGCTACTTTAGAAAGACACACATGCCGCATGCCCATATTCATCCTGGCAGTTCTACAATGCATTGGGTTTGTGTTGGGGTGTTAATGTCATAGGCCCGTGTTATAGTCTATATCACAGTGAACTGTGCTACCCTTAGCCAATAGGAATAGAATGGGCCACAGCAAACAGTGTGCTTGCCTCCAGGATTCCTATGCTTTCTCCTGAGAGTTAGCTTCTCCAGGTCCCCTCAAGCTGTGCCCTTCAGCTCCCGACCTGAATGGTAACAAAGCGTATCCAGGCTTGGAATGGCTATTTTTATATCAAATTGACACAAAACTATCGTCATCTGAGAGAAAGGAACCACAATGAAGAAAATGTCTCCCATAAGAGTGTCTATAGACACGCCTGTAGAATGTTTTCTTAATTAGTGATTGATGTGGAATGGCCCAGTCAGTTGTGGGCAGTGCCACCCTGGGCAGGTGGTCCTGGGTTCTATAAAAAAACAGGCTGAGCAAGCTGTGAGGAGCAAGCCAGTAAGCAGCACCCCTCCATGACTCTGCCATCAGCTCCTGCCTCTAGTCGTCTGCCGGGTTTGCGATCTTGCCTTGGCTTCCTTCCTTCAGTGGATTATGACTCTGGTTATGTAAGCCAAACACCCACTCCTCCAAATTGCTTTTGATCATAGCCATAGAAACCCTACCTATGACAAGGTTCTAGCCTTTGCTCCTACAGTAGAGGTAGAGGCTAGTAGGCTGGAATCTCTCAGTAAGCAGAGGCCAACTTTATAACATCATGATACGGGCCAGAACAACCTGAGGCAAGCAGAAGATCTGACTTGGCCAGGATGGCTCCACATGGAAATAGATTCCTTGGTGTGGAGGTCAGGGGCAGAAGCAGAGCAGCGACCTGCGCCCAGCCTGAAAGCATGGCTGTATCCCTGAGACTCCCAGATCTGATGATTAAGTCCCACAACCCTCTTGCTCCTCTGCGTCTTTGTTTCTTAGATCAGAGCAGAGGCTGAGTCACTGAGGGGTTTTTAATTTGGAAAACAAGGTCACATAAGAAAGAAAGAAACCACAATTCTATTAACAATTATGTGCAGAGCAAGGGCGCAGTTACGACTTTCCTTTTTCTTCCCCCAATTCAGCACTGGCATAGAGGAGCCTTCTACACAATTTCTGAGCAGGCTCAAGTCTCCTGGAACAAACAAGAGGTCACTTTGGAGCTGGGGAGGGGGGAAGGGGAGGGAAATGGGGAGAGGGAAGGCACAGATAGCTTGATTCCAGTTTGCTTGATTCCAGTTTTCTATTTGTTGCCATCGGACCCCTGAAGAAAACATTAAACCTGACTGAACTTACCAAGTTTTTAGGATGAGCCAGGATACAAAGGCACTCTTTAGGAAACTGGCATTAAGAACCTTAATCGAGCACGCAACAGGAAAGAGAACAGATAGGATGAATTGAAATCCTCATAGCCAACCTGGGTTGTTACTTTCCATCTTAAGAAAACAGGAACCAGAGGTCAGGGCCCTCAGGGAAGGGTGACTTGAAGACCACCTTGTGTCCTTGACTTTGCAGTTTTGAAAATTATTCCCTGAAGCGCCGAGGAGCGAGACAGTTTGCTTTGCTTTCCTGGCCCCTCTGACTTCATGGCAGGCCTGCACTGTTGCTGCAACCCTGTTGGATACTAGCAGGCAGCAGCCGACATGGCGAAGGTGGGAGGTCCTGCTTCATTTGGAGCTGTTTGAATGTCTGCTGCATTTCTTTGTCCCTAGAAATCTGGGCCGGTAGGAGACAGACCAACAGTGTAGCCACAGCCCCATGGGGTCCCCGGCTCTGCTGCCGGCTACTTCCCTGGGACCCAGTCCTGCTTCTCATCCTCAGCATTGTGAAAAGCTCACAGTGAGCTCAGACAACTCTTCATACACCTCCATGACTGCGACTCTACTCAGCCTTGGTTGTCAGCAATTGTCTAAGATTACCAGAAGCCTCCTCTGTCCCTGGAAAAATCACCAGCACATTATTAACTTCCGAGGCCAGACACATGGTTTCTATAGATTTTTTTAAGTGCTAGTGGCCACCGCAGAGGAACACAGCCTTTGAGGATGAAGAGCGTGTAATTAAGACATAATCTCTTCTGCTTTGTAATATATGAAGCAGTAAATGGCTGCTTCAGCTTCCCTGGGTACTGAAATACCCACAAGCTGCACACCTTCCCCTCAGGCTTTCTTTGAGGGTTGTTGCAACTCTGCAACACAGAGCAGCTGCAGACACACAGCCCAAAGCTTTCCTTCTGGGTCCTTCTGTTTGGTGTTGGTTGATGGAGATTTACAGCAAGGCCCACCTGGGAGCACAGCTGTACTGACAGCAGACGCAGGGCAAAGCAGACAGCAATGCTCATTTGCTGATAGCAAGGGGGCTTTGCTTTGACTGAGGTAAGGGCTGGTGGTCAGGGAGTTTTGATTGTGTAAACATCTAGTTCTCCATCAGAGCTTCCTGCATCAGGTGCAAACCAGACAAAGACCACCATGTGGCATTTTCAACTTTTCAGAGCTCTGCCTTTGACAGGTCAAAACCCCTAACCTTCTCAGATCTTTCCATGGGAGAGAAACTCCAACAATTTACATTTGTCTGTGCAGAGTTGCCAAGGGCTGTGGCTAACCATCCAAGAATATGGGCTGTGATAGAATGATATCCAAGAATATGCATTTGCATTTCTTTGGCAATTTAGAGTCTCTGTATTGAGATTCTTGCTAGATAAATGCAACCTGAAACTCTACTGCAAAACCACCTTTTAGAAACTTTTAAATTGCTTTGTTTTTAAGATGAGTCTTACTATGTTAGCCAGACTGGCCTTAAACTACAGGCCCAAGCAATCCTCAGGCCTCAGGCTTCCCCACTGGGTGACACTGATGTCTAGGAAATGTCTATGGCTAATGTTTAGGAAAGAAAGAGTGTCACACTCCAAGACATGTAATCCATCCACTCAACTATCCAACTCATTCAACTAATGAGAACATCCAGCTCTTCCCTCATTCAACTAATGGAGAACAGACACCTGAGAGGCAATGCTCAGCACGGAGCTGCCATTCTGAGTGGGATGTGGGCAGGAATCTGAGTCCACAGGGGAGACATTACATAGGACAGTGATTTGCTGCTCACTGCTCTGTGTAAGTGAAGCTAACATGGAAGGGGATTCTCCTGGTCATATTCTATTTCACTGAGAGCATAACTATGGTACCAGCTGCCTTCTGACTGGTGGAATTCAAATCAGGTAAGTTATCATCACATGTCTCTCATAGCTGTGATCCAAAAAATTCTGAATTGAGTCCTCTCCAGTCCAGCTCCAAGAACTAGAAACATACAACTGTTGATACAGCTTACTTCTTACATTCCTTGTCTCTCCTGGCTTCCACTTTCGTTTTGGCTGTGAAATACGTCTCTGAAGTCACCTCAACCTCCCTTCCTTTCCCTTTATCTTAGAAAACTTCAATGTTGATCTTTAGATTTTAAAGTTTGTCATTTTGTTGGTGGTGGAGGATCAGGGTGGGGAAACATACATGTACTCATGTGAACCTATGTGTGGAGGCCAGATGTCAACGCCAATGTCTTCCTGCACTGCTCTCTACCTTATGTTTTGAGACAGGACCACTTATTGAACCTGGATTCAATAATTTCAATTGTGCTAAGCTGGCAAGCCAGCATGCTCTAGCACCTCACCAGCACTGGGGTTACTACAAGAGCAGAAATGACTCAAAGACAGCTGCCTGGGTTTTTATGTATTAAGGATATGAACCCAGGTCTTCACATTGCAAAGCACGCACCTTACCAACTGAGCCCCTTTGAACTTTTCTATTTTAAATGGACACATGCACATAGTAGGTATATAATGTCTCTCTCACACAAATACATGTGAAACTAAGTAAGCCAACCTCCTACCACCAACCCTTAGCTTACAAAACGATTCTCTGTATCTGTGTGTGTCTGCTTGTGTTACAATTCTTTTTTGAGATAGTCTGTGTGTTGACCAACATTTACATGTGCTCCTAGACTCCCAGCTGGATGGCAGCCTTGTAGAGTCACACTAAGTTACAAAAGTTTAAAATGCATTTTTAACCCACCAAACTCACTGCAGATCTCAGCAAACCAGCACAGCTGCAATGGAGAGCTGGCTTTCTTTCCAGATCCTGGAACCAACCAGAAGCTGTCTGTCACAACCACAGCTTGGCATCAAGGTAGAGACAAATTCAAACCTATAACTATGGTGTCTACTGAATGCATATCATCTATGCCATGGTGAAGTCAAAGCACAGAAGGCCCAAGCACTGTAAGTGTGAATCATCTACAAATAAATAAACTTACCTTTTTGTGTTATAATTTCAACATGCACTAAAATAAAGTATACTTCCCTCCAGCTTTCCAGTTGGTTTCTGGATTCTCTTGTAGCTGCTGGTAAGACCTTAAGGATCTTGTTGAATAAAAGTGTGATGTTCCTTGAACACAAATCACTGTTTTCCTGTGTAGGAAGCAAAAGCACTTGTGACCTATATGTGTGTTGTGACATTATTCCTAGGAAGATGTACAGAAATGTCTCCTCACCCCAGAGAAGGAAGCCGCAACTGATCAAAGCAAGGATACATCAAAATCTGACTGACTTGGTGAACTAATGAATTTTATTAGAATTACTTACAGAAGCATGGCAAGGGTTGCTTACAGGAGAAAAACAACCCCAAGATAGCCATAACAACAAAGCCTACTCAGGCATGGGTCACAGCTCATGAAAACTGGAAACCCAGAATACAGTGCACAGCCTACAGCAGTGCCAGGGGTTGGAGGGTGTCTCCTCTTCTTCCACACAGTTCCTCCTCGGCTGAGCCTCACCTAGGTAGCTCACGTAGTCTAGGTATGTCTCTTTGGAGTTCTTATAACTTATATGTGCTTGAGCAGGGAGGGGCCTAGCAACTCTGGTCAGTTTCAGGGACTTCCTGCAGCTATTGAGTTGTTTACTTGCTGAGCTTAATGAGCGTCCTGGCAGGAATGAATCACTTGCCTTCTCAAGAACATCCTGTGTCACAAGGAGTTTCACTCCGAGGTGGAAGTTTTTAGGCATGAGATTGCTACATAATAACAGTAAGGGACAAAGGAACATGAATCAAAGAAACTCAGGTCCCAAGGAGCTTGCCATAAGGAAGATGTTCCCAGATGCCCCCTCTCTAAAAGCTTGCCTGGCCTTTCAGAGAGGAGGAAGTCAGCACATAGACCCTCTCAGCCTGCCTTGCTCGTCCCCTGAAAGCCTTTGGGCTTCCCAGACCATCCAGGGCAGAACAGTGCCTTGTGAAGCCGCTGTGCCCTGTGGTGGAAGGGGAGTGAGAACACTGAAGGGAAACCTCAAGCCATGGTTTAGAGCTTCAAATACAGTTCTGTGGCTTTGTGTTTTCTTACAAGAATCAGGAAAAAATGTACTTTATTTATGTGTATATGCAGAAACCATTGAATTTCAGTCTAAAATGGCAATCCCGGGAGGATAAGACAGCAAACTCCATGTATAAAACCAGCAGATGAGCCCTGAATCACGGTGGTACTATTCAGGTACCATTCAGCTGGGCAAGGGTACATCTCTGGCTTTGCCCTTTTGGAAGAACAAGGAGTCCAGCCCTCCTTGTCTGAGTGCCCAGCATCCAAGGCCCTTGGCCAGTTGGCTGCCTGAGAGTGGAGACAGAAATGTGCTAACACAATCTGACCCATGTTTATCTTACCACAGACCCTTCACGGGCAGGAGCTGGCTGGGATGTGGGAAGGGAGCAAGGAGAAGAAGCCAGGCCCACTAGCACAACAGCCTATCCCTAAGTGTGATTTCACACAGGTTTCCCTTAACCTTTAGTAGAGAGGCCTCAGACGTTTGCATAGAAAGAAAGGAGTTGAGGCTGAGAACAATGAAGAGGCTTACCTAGCTATAAGACAGTCAAAGGGCTCATTATCCAGGCCTTAGACTTCCAAAGTGAATCCCTTGCCTTGAGGGATCCAGAGGAGAACAAGGTTTCCCTGGCTTCTAAATCCCATTTGAAATCTAATGAGCCATTCTAAGCAAAGTCAAAAAGATATCTGAAAGGTGCAGGAGATGGTTTAGTAAGTAAAGTATTCTTGTCTTATAACCACAATGACTGAATTCTATCCCCAGACTTTGTGTTAAAAACAAATCAAACAGGCATGGCAGTGTGTGGTTGTAATCCCACTTTTAGGGGAGACAGAGGTGGATCCCTGGGATGTGCTGACTACCCAGTCCCAAGTATAGCCTACTTGTGAAGTTCCAGGGTAGTGAGAGACCCTTTTTTAAAAAGCACATGACTCCAAGGTTGTCTTCTAGTGTGTGTGCGTGCACACACACACACAAAGGCACACCACCCCCTCAGAAAATCAAGTGGTTCCCAGTCAGGAACAATATTGTATGTGGAGAATATTTGTCAGTGTTGAGAAGATTTTGATTTTAACACTTTAACAAAGGATGATTAAGTCCAGGGAGGCCCCAAAATACATCAGGCGCTCTCCACAACAAAGGGCTACCTGTCCCCAAGTACCTTTTGATTAAAGCTGGCACGTTCTAGTCTACTTGGATAAAACAAGGAAAACTTTTAGCGATTTTTAAGAAGTTTAATAACCAGGCGTGGTGGCGCAGGCCTTTAATCCCAGCACTTGGAATGCAGGGGCAGGTGAATCTCTGAGTTTGAGGTCAGCCTGGTCTAGATAGTAAGCTCTAGTCTAGCTAAGGCTATATTATAAGCTATATTATAGCTTTTAAGGGGAAAGGTTTCCCCCTTGCAAGTGTTGCAGCTCTTAAGCGAAAGGGGTCCTGGCAGGCGGGAGCCAAGGGATACCACAAAGTCACACCTTACAACAAACCTCACACAAGAGATTTATTAGGAAAGACACCAGAGTGTGGCTTCTGCTCAGGCAAGAAACAGCAAAGGACTTCGAGAGGCAGGCTTTATACAGGGTTTCTTGGGGTGGAGTTTTCCAGGGTGGAGACCTCAAGGGTGGGGACTGGTGGTACTGTAAGTCCTGAATTTGGGGCAAGTCCAGGGACTGGAGGGATGTCGAGCTCAAGGACTGGTGAGTTTTCAAAACCTGAAAGTGAGCTAGGACCTTTTCACCCTACCTACAAAGACATAGTAAAACCCTGTCTCAAAGCAAACAAACCAAAAGTGTCAAATATTTTTAAGGGACCGATGGCTTCTGGGGCCACATCTTGTTCTACAGATGAAAGCACCTGTTTCTCTTAGGAAAAGGTATACTGCTGTTGGAGACCATATTGCCTAGATACACGTGCTGTGGCTCCTCAATCGAGCCCTTGGCATTCCACGGTTTCAGTTATGCACAATCAACCACAATCTGAAAATACTAGATAGAAAATTCCAGAAATAAATAATTCATGTTTTAAATTGCACAGCATTTCTAAAGAGCAGGAGAAAGTCTCCCAGAGCCCTCCTCCCCACTGTCTGGAATTTGAATGATCCCTTTGTTTATCATCTCCATGCTGTGGACAGTAACCACCTGGTAGTCACTCTTAGCTACCAGATGGGCTGCGGTGGCTCAACAGGGATTTTATGCAAGCAACTTCTTCTTACATAACAACATGGTTCCATTTTATTAGTGGTCATCGTTTTTTAACCTTTTAGTGTACCTAACTGATAAACTTATCTTAAATGTGCACATTTAGGAAAAACTATATTCAATGTTCAGTGCCATCTGCACCGTTGGATGTTCTTCCCCATGAGCATGGGAGGATGGATACTCAATAAGCTCTCCTTAAACCATCCCCTGTGTCACCACAAGTTGATTCACCATGACCTGAACTGTCACATAAATACAAAGCAAGACTCCTCATGGTTTAGCAAGAGAAAGACAGGACACACATACAGGGCACTTCCTGTGCCCCAAGCACAATGACTGAAAACACTGAAACCTTCAATGGCAACAGTTGTTTGCAGCTCCTGATGAAGTGATGTTCCCAGAGTTCCCTAGGTTGATGATGGGATGCTAACACCGTTTCTCAGCGGCAGCTAGTTCATCGTCATTCCATACCATCCTGGATGGAGGCAGCTCTAGCTGCAAGTCCATGGGGAACTCAAGAGTAGTCCCAGCCCAGGGACAGCTCATCTTCCTCCAGATGAAAAAGGAGATGTTTTTGACGTGGCTGTTCCCAGTTCCACTGCTCTGGGGCATTCCTACATCTGGCAATACCAGAAACCACAAGCCAAACACAGAATAATTCAAGTCCTAACAAAGGAATAGTCCAGAAGGCCTCCAGCCTGTAAACCTACTGTCATTATATTTCTCTTCCACTGACTATCCCATTCTAAAATCTTCAATTATGGAAGTACAGTTTAACTATCAAACATATAGGCACATTAACCCATTATACCAATAAGTTAAGTTTCTCCACAGCTATTTTTCATCATTAAGCAAAAGTTTTGAAACCTCAATTACAATCTGAAAAGAACAAAAACAAAAAACAAGCAGAAAACAATCACAATGCCACACTTCTAGGAGTCTGAACAATAGACACAGAGGTACCCTGAGCCCACAAGTCTACCAGGCTCAGCTGATAAAAGCCAAAGTCACAGCAGCTGTGAATATGCAAGTAGGCAGATTCCTCAGGAACCCAGACTTCATGTAGAATCTTCTGATTTCTGAATATTGGTTCAGAAGCTTTGCACTGGCTATTAAAACACATCTGCCCATTAAGTGCAAACAGCGGGCTACCTCTTTGAAAACTGGGCTATAGAGTTTAGCCTCAGACCAAAATGCAAGGGAGAAACTGACACAGGTTTGAATGTTTTACACTTTGAATAATCTGAACACACTGAGAGGCGTGTCCTCAATACCATTTATTAATGGTCCTGTCTCTGAACCTACTAAGAGAACAACAAAAAGTGAATGTCACTGAAGAAATGATGTCAGTGAACCAAAACTTCTCATTGTACACTTCACCAAGTAGAGATTCGTGCAAGTACTTTAAACCTCTAAGGAAGGGCTCTGAAGATTAGAAGATTCTCAGGTAAGCCATGACCATCAGTATACTGACGTAGGGTCAGGACTTCTGGTGCCAACCCAAGTGGAAGGAACATCTTGGAAGAATTAGTGAATATTGATTGATTCTCCATCAAAAGTGAAGAGTGATCGTGACACTTTGGAATATCCTCCTGGCTGCCAGACTCTACAGGACAGAGCTCACTTCCTTCAGAGAAGTCTCTTTGGTAAAGATAGGGGTGGAGCCAGCTCAGTCTCCCGGTGTTCACCTTGCACAGGTAAGGGTCTGGATTCCATATAGTTCCCAACACTATAGTAAGAAAGGCAGAAGTGGGGAGGGAGAGAAGGAAGGAAGAAGGTGAGGGTGGAGGGGTGACAGTGGTAGGGATGACAGGAGGCGAGGGAAGGACAGTGGAAGGGGGGAGGAAAGGGAAATTATAGAGTCTCAACCCTCTGTTAGAATCGCAAGGCCAGAATAAAGTGCTGTGTGATTAAACATCTCATTTGATGGTGAGATTTGAGGCTGCTCCAGATTCACCAGAATCCTTGGCAAATGCACTCTGCCAAAAGCATCCACCTATTCCACATTCAATATGTCAATAACCTAACCTGTTGGACAGTTACAGTTAGCAAATGCTTGCTTGCATTGCTAGATAGTGCACTGGAGATTTTTCTTCCCCCTTAACCCCTCCAATTACTACCAGGTAGGTTTTCACAGAAAAGGAAACAAGGTTTTAAAAAAGCAAGTAAATTGCCCAGGGTCATAGAAGTATTTCCACACCAAGTAGCTTCTCAGTCTATTCCAAGGAGGCCAGGTCTGCAAAGCTTAGTCCACCTGCCCCTCACCTTGCAGTTTGTTGAATGCTCATGGAATAGGGATTTTTCATCGTGGTACACAAAGCTTGCCCCATAGCTACTTTGCTGGCTCAGAGTGGGTGAGGGTCGGGAGTCATACCCCACAGGATGCGTGGGCGCGCCTCTGGATGGCTGCCTCCTTCCCAGAGAGGTAGCCAGGTCAGTGGACCACAGCCTCCAGAGGTAACCAAAGAGGCCCTAGATGTTGAGTGTACCGTGAAGAAAAGCTACTCTCCAATTTCTGCTCAGTGTGGCTTTTCCTGCTTGGAAAAACCAAGGCTGCTGGTGTCACCCGCTGCCAAAGAGCAGAGCTGGAGCCCTGGGGGAGGGACCACCCGCAAGAGGCCTAATCAGCGGCAGGCTTCCCAGCAATGAGGACAAGGGGGCACCGTGATGAGACAGTCACCACCGTGAAATGCCTCCCACCCTCCTCAAGGAGACCACAAGAGCAGCGGAGGGGCCGAGGCAGATTCTGCGGCTGCAGAGGTAACTCCAAGAAGCCTGGTTCCCCATTAGGAGTCCTGGGTCCAGGATCTCCTTATAGAGCCCAGCTGGTGCCACTGCTAGCCACACAGACAGACTCCAGGTTTCCCAACACAGCCGAAGGTCACTCTTTTAGAATCCCATTAAGGGCCAAGCCTTTCCAAGTACCTATTCTTTAAGAGTGGCCCCTGGCTGCTTTTTACATAGGAAATAACAAAGGCTTGGAGAAGGGGTGATAGAATTTGGCTCCAGTCCTGGTCTGTCACACAGGGACGGATGACAGCAGGTAGAAGGACCACTGGGGTATATGCCTGTTTGGTGAATGTGCTTCAGATCCTCAGCATCACAGACAAAAACAGGTCAACTTAACAGCAGAGATGCGGACTTGGTTGGTGCTTCTGCACAACTGTGGGCATCCGGCATTGGGGGAGATGGGAGTCTGGGCATCTGAAAAGACTTGTGTCTTGGTCCTTTCCTCCTTTTACCAACTCTGGTCCCTATAGAAAAGCCCACTCTCTCCATGTTGGAGAATTCACATGTGAGTCCTTTCTTGGGCATACTAGACCTGGACTGTCTTCACATATAGCTTCTGGTCTTCCCAGGGCGTGTCCCTGCACCAGAGCTCTGCAGTCTGGGTACTGTCCCCTGTCATCAGGGGTGTGAAGAGCTCCCAGTGGCTTGTGTACAGGTGGCCTCTGCTCAGCCAGAATACCTTACAGCCCAGACTGTAGGAAGGCATCTGGCACTTGAAAGTTCCCACCCAGTGCTGACTAGTAAGGTAGGCACTGGTGTCAAACTGCCAAAGTTAGTCCCCCACATAAACATTTTTAACAAATCTTTTTGCACTTGCTTCAGTTTGATGAGGTTTCCCCCAACCCCTGCCCCGTAGGCATGCAGTGAGGCTGAGGAGAGGCCAGGAAGCATGTCAGCTAACTTTCTAGAGGCACAGGAAACAGAAGCCTCTGTAAGGATGCAGGGCCAACCAGAAAACACTGAGGTTATATGGCTCACTGTGATCTCAAAGGCCTTTCCTGCTCCCGAAGGACCCTGTGCCCTGGCACATACCTTGGGCATCCCTCAAGTAAACCAGGGACACTATTTTCTTTTCTTTCATTAATTAATTTATTCACTTTGCATCCCAATATCAAACCCCCTCTCCTCCCAGCCCCTTCCTGATAACTCCTCCCCATTCCCTTTCTCTTCTGAGAAGTGGAAGCTCCCACCACACTGGGTATAATGCCCCCCAATAACCTCCCCACAGCAAGTCACTGCAGGACTAGGCGTATCCTCTCTCACTGAAGCTTAACGAGGTGGCCCAATTAGGGGAACAGGATCCACAGGCAGGCAGCAGATTCAGGCATAGCCTCCATTCCAGTTGTTGGGGGACCTGTGTAAAGACCAAGCTGCACATCTGCTTACATGGATGCAGGGGAGGGGTGGTGTCTAGGTCTAGCCCATGTTCACCCTTTGGTTGGTGGTTCAGTCTCTGGGAGCCCCCAGTGGTCCAGGTTAGTTGACTCTGTTGGTCTTCCTGTGGAGAGGGATGCTGTTTTCAACATTCTCTACTGCTAAATAATAATCTCTTGCATGCAGTTTTAGATGAGGGTGTCTGGAGGGCTTGCCCTGCAAGGATTGGCCAACCTTTTCTTTGTAGGGGTAGCTGGTAAATAGTTTCATATTGCAAAAAAGTAGTCTAAGACAATATATAAATAAATGGCCTGGTTGTGTTCCAGCAAAATTTTGTTTACAACAGTGGGCTGGCCATCCCTTGCTCTAGGGTGCTGATTTTTGATTGGATCCTTCAAGTCAACCAGAGAAAATTGCTGACTAGAGGGCTTTTGATGTCCTGAGGGTGTAGTTTTGGGTACTCATATCTCCATATTACATTGTAAATACTGCAGTATATGATGTAAACAATGGGTAACATAACAGTAATGCTTATGCCTTTAACTGGTAGCATTTATTAAACACTGCATATTGAGTGCTATGATTTGAATGTTCCTTTCCTCCTCCTCCTCCTCCTCTTCCTCCTCCTCCTCCTCCTACTCCTCCTCCCCTACCAAGTTCATAGACAGTCTCATCAGAACTGAATTGAAAGGTGGGGGCCTTCAAGAAATGGTTAGGCTATTTTGAGCTCATAACTTAACTAATTACCCCCCACCCAACTTCTGCCTCTCATCTTGACTCTTCCCTCTCTGCTTGCCGTGATGTCTTCTGCTGTATTATGTGCCATATGCAGCCCCTGGACTTCTGCAGCTTCTGTAACTGTGAACCACATGAAGTTCTGCCCTCCTCACATCAAGTGCTGTGCTAGAGCATCTCGAAAATGAAACACACTCTAGAAAAGGACTCAGGAGGAAGGTTGCCCTTTAACCTGCACATACCCCCCTGAAATGTCCAAAATAGCCATCATTTCAGTCACAGACAAAACTGGAATTCAAGAGAGGACATCTTGGGGGGGGGGCAACTCAGTTGGTAGAAGGCCTACCCAGCATGCACAAGGCCCTGGCTTCAATCCTCAGCACCTAATAAACCAGGTATGGCAGTTCATGCCCGTAACCCCAGCACTCAAGAGGTAAGAGGCAGAGAGATCAGTTTTTATTTTAAGGTTTAAGGTCATTTTGGGCTACGGAGTTTGAAGCCAGACTAAACTTCAGATCCTGTCCTAAACAACAACAAAAAAGAAAGAAGTTGTGGGGAGGGACAAATTAAACAAAAGAAAAAGAAGAAGTTGTGTTGTCCAGAGTGAGGAGTGGTGGCTGCAGGCAGATGACTGTAGTGCTCACCCTTAGGCGCCCCCAGTGTCAGGGACCTTAAAGCACCTCTAGGTGGTTCATACCACCTACTGCCAAGGGAATTCTTTCACCATAGGCTTTAGAGATAACAAGAAAAACATCTCTGCATGTTTAGTTTTGGAATATTTTTGGTAAGCTGCTGGCTAACTTTGGGGGTGTGAGGTTCACTGACTCTGGGAATGTGGAGGCTGACTCTGGGGGTGTGAGACTGGCTGACACGAGAGGTGGAGACATACTTTTTCACAGTTCTGGAAGTTTCCAGGGATTTGCCAGGGAGTCTAAGTCTGTTGGCTGAAAGCTGGGGCAGCCTGAAGGGGTCTTTGCTTCCAGTCCTGGAGTCACCTGGCAGGAGATCTTACAAAGACAGAGGACGAGATGGAAGTTCAAGGCACTCAGGACCCAGACTTTGAATCTGGGATGATTCTGCTCATGCTGTAAGTTACAAGTGAAGCGAGGCTGCAGGGCACCGTGGCCAGAGTCAATCTACAACAAGAGGCTGACACAAGCTATGGAATGACTGTTAAGAAATCTTCATTCCGTGTTTGTTCTTTTGTGACTGCGTTACCTCACTCAGGATGATATTTTCAAGTTCCATCCATTTGCCTGCGAATTTCATGAAGTCATTGTTTTCAATAGCTGAGTAGTATTCCATTGTGTAAATGTACCACATTTTTCTGCATCCATTCCTCTCTTGAGGGACATATGGGTTGTTTCCAGCTTCTGGCTGTTATATATATGACTTCTATGAACATAGTGGAGCATGTATCTTTATTATATGTTGGAGACTCACTGATAAGCAGATATTAGCCCAAAAGTTCGGAATACCCATGATTCAATTCACAACAACTGTTGGACTGAGCATAGGGTCCCAGATGGAGGAGTTGGAGAAGGGACTGAAGGAGCTGAGGGAGTTTGCAGCCCCATGGAGGGAGCAACAGTGTCAACTGGCCAGACTCTCTGGTGCTCCCAGAGACTGGACCACCAACCAAAGAATACACATGGAGGGACCCATGGTGCTGACCACATATGTGGCAGAGGAGGGTCTTGTTGGCCATCAGTGGGAAGAGAGGCCCTTGGGCCTGAGGGTGTTAGATGCCCCAGTGTAGGGGAATGCCAGGAAGAGAAGACAGGAATGGGTGAGTGGGTGGGGGAGCACCCTCATAGAGGCAGGGGGATGGGATAGGAGGTTTCCAAAGGGGAGACCTGGAAAGGGGAAAACATTTGAAATGTAAATAAAGTATCAAAAATAAAAATAAAAAAATAAAAAGAAATCTTCAATCACTGCAAGTATGTTCTGGCTATCTGACTCCCAACCCAGTCTGCTACTCTTTCTGCTTACACCTACTGGATGCCACATGCCTTCCCACAGTGAATGCTGCCCAGACCATTGCTCAGGATTTAGCCAATCAAAGGTCTTCTCTTTGGCTAGAGATCCAGATGGCTGTTTTTAAAATGACTTTACTTGAGAAGTCTTGGCGGCTTGTGTTTAGCTGTTTTTTTGGGCGGTGTGTGTGTGTGTGTGTATGACTTGCAGTGTGTGTAGACATTTGTATTGTACCTGGTGAGTCCCCACTGTATAGGCAAACTTGAGTGTGGATTTCTGATGCCTCTTCAGACTCCCAGAAAACTTTGGCTCTTCTTTCAGGCAGCTGAAGGAAAACAGGCCAGGTGTCTTCGCTGCCCTCTAGTGTCGATGTTATTATTTAGCAAGATTCTATTTAAATGTGGATGGTCAAGTTAGAATAGGGAAATTAGGTTAGAATTTTACATTAATTTTCATTTAGAGGCACTACAGAATAGAAATTAATATTCCCCATTTGTTTCTTTTGAGGGATAGTGGTGGGGTGGTTTGAAACAGGGTCTCATTATGTAGATGGGCTGGCCTCGAACTCACAAAATCCCTCTTGTTCTGTCTTCCAAGTGCTAGGATCACAGATGTACACCACTTCACCACAGTGCCTGACCTATATCACTGGCTGCTCTTCCAGAGGACCTGTGTTCAATTTCCAGCACCCACATTGTGGCTCACAACCATCTACAGCACCAGTTCCGTGGGATCTGATACCCTCTTCTGTTCTCCATGGGCACCAGGCACAGACATATATGCACTCACACAAATACTAATAAAATACAATATACATAAGTTAGTCCCTTATTTCACTCAGAGCCCAACTACTAATTTTGAGCCCTAGTTCTGGCACCTAAGAGCTATGTGATCTTGGGAATGCTGCCTACCCTCTCTGAACCGGGTCAGCAATACTTGCTTAGTGAGTCAGCTGTATATATTAATGTCCTGACTGTACTGTGTGGAAGCATCCAGAACATCGTGCAGAGTTTTAATTACAAATGCCATTGTTAGGACAATTTTTCCTTCGAAAGGTTGTACTTTTCTTCTCTTGGGCCAGAGCATTGGTTCCGCCCCACCGCGGAAGACAGATTGAACTCTTTGGCATGGCCTCCAACAGCTGCCCTAGCTCTGGGTCACTCTCTGCACTTGAGATGCTTTCTGGAAGAGCCTGTCTGACATGATTACTTAACAGGTCCTCATGTTTGTTTCATTTTTTGTTTTTTCTTATGCTGTGTGCAGTGGTGTGAAGTTCACCAAAACATTTTGTGTATGTTTTATACGAATATCTTTAAAATGACAGATTTTAAGTTGGGGTGTTTAAAACCCAGGGCTTAGCACTGTTACGGACACAACAAGCAGAGCTTAAGCCAACACAGATTTTTCCTCTAAACCAGTGGCTCTCACCTTTCTTATTGCTGCAACCCTTTAATACAGTCCTCGTGTGGTGACCCCCCCAACCGTAAAATCATTTCATTGCCACTTAACTGTAATTTTGCTACTGTTATGTAAATATCTGATCTGTGACCCCCAAAGAGGTCATGACCCAGAGGTTGAGAACCAGTGCTTTAAACTGAGTCTTATCACTCCATGCTGACTCTAGGTGTGCACACATAAAGAATTGGGTTCCAGCAGACAGAATCCTCTGAGAATGGGTGACAATGCCCTGGGCAGGGGCAGGGGACAGTAGCTCAAGCCACACTCTGGCAAGCCAGTATCCACGCAATGCTGTTGGTCACCCAAATGAACCTTATGATGAACAGCTGGACAGCTTGTCTGCTGACCATAGTCCAAAAATGTTATTTCACTGAGAAATGCCAAAACTTCATAAAACTCTTACACCAGGGAAAAGAAACTCTCTGTGGACCTCAGAAAGATGGAACTTGTCTTAGTGACCTCCTCTGACTCCTAAGTTGGCTCCTAAGAAAAGATATGGAAGTTTGGGGTGAAGGTCTGAATGTTAGCTTTGGCCCAGGAGACTGTACATGGGTTGCAATTGGCTAGCCCCACTTTTAAGCCCTGTCCCAGCTCTGGCTGTGAAGACTCATGCATGAGCCCCCCTGACATCCTTCTCCATAGCCAATGACCTAAATCTGACATGCTCACACCCCACTTTGCCCAGAAAAGCCATCAAAAATCCCTTGCAGTTACTTGTCTCAGAGTCTCCTCATCCACTGTGCACCCTAGGGACACTGCTGGGACTGTAAACTCATGGCAAGCATGGTGGCCCCTCAAAAGGCTAAACACAGAATTACCACATGATCTGGCAGTTCAGCTTCAGGTACTCACACAAGGTGATTGAAAGCAGAGACTCAGAGATGTGCCTGCACATCCAGCTAAGGGGCAGAAAAAAAAAGGCTCATTTCCGGATAATTGTTACACTCAGGTATGGGTACATGCAACAGAGTGGTGAGACATCACTTGATGCTAAAATGGAAGGGATCCTTTAAAAAGCTCCCACGTGGTAAACCTTGAGGTTTGTTAAGCTGGAGAGTCACAAGGGATAATACTCTGTATTCCGTTCACTTGAGGTACCTAGCAAGGTGAAACTCATACAGACAGAAGTAGGGGGTGGGCCGTGACTGAGTGAGGAGGGCAGGGGAGTCAACATTCAATGAGTAGACTTGACTTGGGAGAATGAAACAGTGCCAGAGGAGGTGGAGGGGATGGCTACACAGCAGCATGATTCGCTGACACCACAGAGCTGTGCACTTGATGGGCTAAGATGGCGGACATCGTTCCTACTTGAGGTCTGCCCTGAAGAGACAATCCTTTCCCTCTCAGTTGGGACACGGTGAACCCAGTGGTGCAGGGGACTCTGTCTGCTGTTCCTTGTTCTCTTGCAGTAACAGAACTGTTTTCTAGGAGGCTAATAGTCTGGGTTAGCCAGAGGAACCAGAATCACAGAAAGACATTGAAAAGAAAATGGTGAGAACACACTGGGCTAGACTGGATTCAAAGGCTCACAGACAGTGAAAGGATTCCCAGAGCTTAGGAATCCAGGAATATATCTCCTAGTCCTGTGGGAAGTTGCTGGTGGGCAGGGCTGGACAGAACAATATTTTTTAGAAAGTTGTTCCTGACTTTTGCAGAGCAAGACTAGTTAGAAATGCTTTTCCTTTTGTGGCACAACATCGCCACCGCATGGACAGACTTTATATGACACAAAGTTCTTCTAGACTGCAGGGAGCCATTAACTCCCAGCCTCAAGTGGCGTTTCTTTCTTTCTTTCTTTCTTTCTTTCTTTCTTTCTTTCTTTCTTTCTTTCTTTCTTTCTTCCTTCCTTCCTTCCTTCCTTCCTTCCTTCCTTTCTTTTTTTCTACTTTATTTACATTTCAAATGTTTTCCCCTTTCCAGATCACCCCTTTGGAACCTCCCTATTCCCTCCCCCCTCCTCTGCCTCTATGGGGGTATTCCCCCACCCACCCTCGTCCTCCCTCCTTGGCATTCTCCTATACTGAGGGATCTAACACCCTCAGGCCCAAGGGCCTCTCCTCCCCCTGATGTCTAACAAGACCCTCCTCTGCCGCATTTGTGGCCAGCACCATGAGTCCCTCCATGTGTATTCTTTGGTTGGTGGATCAGTCTCCAGGAGTATCGATGGGTCAGGCCAGTTGCCACTGTTGCTGCCTCCCTGGGGATGCAAACTCCCTCAGCTCCTTCAGTCCCTTCTCCAAGTCCTCCATCTGGGACCTCACACTCAGCCCTACTGTTACTGTGAAGTGACTCTTGGGTATTTCGAACTTTTGGGCTAATAACCACTTATCAGTGAGTACATACCATGTTCATTCTTTTGTGACTGCGTTACCTCGCTCAGGGTGATATTTTCAAGATCTACCCATTTGTCTGTGAATAGGGAGTCTTATAGTTGCAAAATAAATATTTGGGGCAAAACCAGATTCTTGTGTGGTCCTGATCTCCCTCAAGCCTGGAATGTCATTTCCAGCACGTGAGTATCTGGGTAGGGTCTGGGTATCATTCTGTGGGATTGTTTCATCTAAAACAAAAGGGGGGGGTGTAAAAAGGATAGGAAGAAGGGGAGAAAGATGGGGAGGGGACAGGAGGCCACAGCTGCCTCCCTCCCCCACCTTCCATGTTAGCTGCGGCCTAGCTCACCTCTACAGCAGATGTTCAGAAGGGCTGTTATGATCTCAGTGCCCACTTCTCTCTAGGATCCACTCTTTCTACCCAAGTACCGTGGAGCTGACCCCATCCTGGACCCGGGGCCATCTTGGTTTTTGTCTTGCCTGAAGCAGCTCACCAGCCACTACTTCCTGGAGCCCTAGCCGCCCCATCTTCAGCTCCCCTCCTCCCCAGCTCCTTACACCTCTCTTGGCCCTCATATCTCCAGGATCCTCCTTGTTTTGTCTTTCCAGTTAACAAGACCTGGGCAGCACCCAGGGTCAAGTTCCATCCCAGCATGAAACTGGGGTCTTATCAGACTCTGGCCTTAAAATTCAGGGGCACACTAACCTAACTTGTTGCTCTCAAAGCTGCCATGTGGACTTCTCTGTTCTAATAGACAGTCGCGAGCACCCCAGACCTAACTCCCACAGTCCCAAGAAGCTTGGCACCCCACCAACAGCTTTCCTGCTAGCACAGCCAAGATGCTTCTTGCCTTGATATTTTCTCTTCTCCCCCTTCTTTAACCCTCCCCAATCTAACCCACAAGAAAATTCTCTCAGGTGTATCTTTAAAATGGATCTGACTCCCACTTTGTTTTGCGTTCTGTGGTGATGACTGTCCAAGTTGCTGTTCACCTGAATTAATCACAGATTGATTGATTGATTGATTAATTAATTAATTAATTTGGGTGTCCAGTCTGTTCACAGCCTGGGCCCAGAAACGTATCATATTCTTGCACAGTGCTTCCAGGGACTTCCCTCCCACTAGGGAAATCCAGGTCTTTGTTTTACTTGTGGGAACCAATGTAGCTTCTTCCCTCAGCGTTGGCTCCCAGACCCAACGCTGTGAGGGACCCAGCTCCCTTCAAGCTGCTATGGACTCTCTTGTCACTCATCACCTCTGGCCTCAGAGCCACTGTCCCCGCCCACCCCACTTGCCATGCCTTTCTACCTTTACTTTTACTATAGGACCATAGTTGTCATATTGCTGGCATGATACAGGCTCTCTCCTTCAGTCTGGAGCCCCTCTGTTCCCAGAACATTGACACATTTGCTTGGTTTTGCTCACTGCTGCAGCTTCAGAGTCTGGCACATGGCAGGGCTCCATCAGAGCTGGCAAGTCCATGGGCACAGTTGGGTGAAGGAAAACACGTGGTATGAGGAGCCAAGTTGTAGGTTTGAATCCCAAGTCTATTTTTACTAGCTAACAGTCTTGGGGTCACAGCACACCCAAAGCAAAAGAGATCAAAATCCATCATCTATCAAAATTAAACGTATCTGCTTTTCAAAGAGTACTGGTTAAGGAATTGTATCTGGTATATATAAGGTATTTTCAGGACTGTCTCTGGTTTTATACATCTTAGAAAATAAAAATAAAAATTGATAGTCAGGGAAAGTTGCCTGAGGCTAAGAAGAGTGCTAGGGAAAGTTACCAAAAGTGTGAGGAAGCTTTGCGGGTGAGAAGCTTACTTATCACAGTGACTTTGGGTTCAAGGTCCTAACCTGTGGCTCCTTCTCCAGTTCTTCCCCCCAGAATGGCTGTTCCTGCAATCCCGTGTCAGCCTATGGATTCATCCTGGTGGGGGCATTCTCTCTGGTCACTGTGGATGCATTGCCATCTGCAGTTTGCTAGTGACCCAAGCTGTTGGACAGCTGCTCATTACTTAAGCTTTTATTCTTTCAGGGGGAAAAAAGGCTTAAAAATTTCAAGGTGCTTTAGGCACGAACAAGCCAGCATGTGTTCTAGTTTGGGCAGGTTTGGACTTAGCCATGTTCTACAGATTAGACACATTCTGAGCACAGCTGGTTTCATAGGTGCCCCCCCCCCCCCACTATGGCACAGAGGTCTGAGTACCCTTTGATGGCCTACTGCCCTATCTGAAAATCCCTAGTCATATCTGAGTGAGGACTCCATGCTTTCACATTACAGTGGACCCCACTAATTACGTCACCTTACCTGCCTCAGACTTTGCTTCACAGACTTAATTCATTAATGCAGGTTCATTTATGTTAACTAATATTTTAAAAGGGAGCCTCAGGGCAATTTTGAGTTAAACCAAGATGAATATTTTCCAACTTGTCAGGAAAACTGCAGTCTTGGTTCAGATCAGGAGCTAATGTTCCTTTTTGTTGTTGGTAGCAAGTCCTTGTTGTCACCACAGAGGCTTTTATGTGCTGTAGCTCAGCTTGTGCCTATAAAATATGCCTCTCACACTTTGATGTCCCTACAGAGCTCCAGGGGTCATCACACCACAGGGTTTGCTATAAGGACAGGTCTCAGATAAAGCATTTCACAGGTCTTTCCAAGGTGTTGGTAGCAACAGGTCTTGGAGTAGCAACATTTTGAGATACAGCTGTTTACAGATTTACAGATGTGTCTAACCTTCAGTGGAGGGCAGGTTCTAGCTCTGCAGTTTATATGTTGGTTCCTTCCCTCACTCTCTGAGCCTTGCATTCTTCAGGGTGGTGGGGTAACTTTTCCTAGGGCAGTGTATTAGTCACGGTTCTCCAGAGGAACAGAGCTGAGTATGTAAAATCAATATCTATCTATAAATAATATATATTATATATATGATCAGTTCTGTTCCTCTAGAGAGCCCTGACTAATATTTACATAGATACATGTGTGTGTATATTATATATATTTATACATACATTCACATATACAAACACATACACACACACATAAAAGGGTATTTATTAGAACAGCTTACAGACTGTGATCCAACAATGGCTGTCTACCAACAGAAGGTCCAAACCTCTAGTAGTTGTTCAGCCCACAAGGCTGGACGTCTCAGCTGTCCATCTGTATACATTGGAACCCCTAAGAAGCAGACTCTAACGGCAGTGAAGGAATGGACTTGCCAGCTAGAGGGAGGGAAAGCAGGCAAAGAGAGCAAGCTTCTGTCTGCCAAATCCTTTATACAGGCTGCCAGCAGAAGGTGTGCCCCAGATCAAAGGTGGATCTTCCCACCTTAAATGATTTAATTAAGAGAAAAAATTCCTCACAAGTGAACCTTATTGCTTGGGTTTTAGTTAATTCCATATGCAGTCAAGTTGACAACCAAGACTAGCTATCCCAACGCCATCCCTTGTCAGCTTGGCACACAATCATATTTCCTTAATTTCCAAATGAAAACAATAACCAGGCCATAATTATGCCTATATAACTATCCCTCACATAAATTTTAGAACAGGTGGCAACAACCCTTGAGAGACATTTTTTTGGTATCTCAAAACTTAACTATGATAACCACTGATAGTCTCTTAATTGCTGTTACATTACATGATTAAGAAACCAGGGAATGAAACCACAAGTATCTGTATGAACACATTCTTAAGAAAATATGGCCGAAATATTCATGTCAATTATACTCCTCATTTCTGCAGCTGGCCGTATGGCTACTTTTCTCTAGCACCCACTCTGCCTGTGTCTGCACACCAGGTGCTGTCCTGCCACCCGACTGGTTTATGAGCAGTCTTGCTTTTCAGTGAAGTGTGCGGACTTAACTCTTACAGCATCGGATCCTTTCCTTCTGCCCAGAGGTGGGCTATCCTCCATCAGCAGGGTTGTGCTCATTATTTGAAGGATCCATGCGTAGCAGGAACAGTACAAAGAACTGAGGGAAATCGACACCTCATAGAGATTGAGCCACTATTCCAGACACCTCTGTATGGCTGGAGATGACCTGTTTTAGAGGAACATAATAGGGATGCATGCTTCTGGGAAGATAATTCTTCTTTTATCCACCTGGAGGTCACAGACATTGTCATTTCATAGGTCCCAAAAGAAGTTTTGGTAGTACAAACAGCTCACATGCATCCTCCAGGGAGTGTGCGTCTTCGCTTGTGCTGGTATTTCCTTGGGGGACATGGGGTACCACAGTGCAGTACACAGGGGCTATGCGACTTTTCACCCGCTGATTTCTTACCAGCTCCCATTTCCTAGGCTGAGAAGCCAGTGGATTTGATGCCCCGTTGTCCTTTGTCAGTCGGATGCACCAACAAAGCCAACTGTGATTTCTTTTCTTCTGTTCCTAATGAGCTGTCTGCTGGGTAATTTGTTATTTGCCTGTTCAACACATTTTCTACATTTTCATTTCTGTGCTTTTCTTTTTTTAGTGAGTTCTTTACATTACAATAAAGTTTATCCATTGCACCTTGAGTTACAGATATTTTCATCCAGTTAGTTTTCAACATGCTTATTTATAAAGTAGTGTTTCTTTTGTACATCCTCAAATAAAGGGAATTGGGGTTATTTTTACCTCCTTCAGCCAAGACTATGAGTTTATTCATTCATATTTCCTTACAATATTTCAGTTTGTATAGTTATGATGTTCAGTAAAAGTGATGGGCGGCCACTGGGCTGAACTAGGCTCTTGCATTGGACTCCACTGACCAGACAAGATAGAACCAAAATGGAGTCTACTATGTTAATTATTACATAATAAAACTAAACAGTGAGCAGGCAGACAGATCCCCACACAAACCGGCCCCAGTATGAGAGTTTAGTTTCTTAAGCTAGGACAAGAGAACCCCCTTTGCATGCACTTCCGTAAGTGGCCTGGGAGAGCCTGGTCAGTCTCTACCATCCTGCTCTGATCCCACTGAACTTTTGTGTTCACACTGTCCTTCCAACGATCAGAAGGATGTCCCATTGGGCTTTATAGAAACACAAACGTAAAACATCACAGATAAAAGCCATTTAGATCAACAACTCAGTGTGCTATAATATTGACTTAAGCCAAAATTCAGCCCTCAACTCAACTGGGTTTTTTACTTTTGTATGAGATCTAAAATAGCCTTCTACCACACCTAAAGTTGCATGATTATTTTCTTAACTCAGAGAGGACATAATGTGGTTTAAATTTTTGTTATATTTAAATATTAAATTAAATCCAATTGACTTTAGGTGTATACAGGCATGTTTTGCTTTTGTGGTGCTGGGATGAAACCCAGGGTTCTGTACATGCCATGAAAGTGCTCCACCAGTGGCCTACGTCTCCAGCTCCACCAGCTAGCATCTTAAGTGACTATCGTCACAAAGCTGATATCATCACAAAACTTCCTTCTCAAGTTGCTTTTGGTCATGGTGCTTAGGAACCTTAACTAGGACAACAATTTTGGTGGTTCCAGCCCAAATTGGGTGAGGCATCACTTCTCCAGTGGGGACAACGGATGGAAATGGTGGGGCAAGTATAGAGCAGAACAAAACACATTGTGGCCAGAAGAGAGAAAAAGAGAGTAGACCCAGGGTCCCATGATTTCCCCAAGAGCGCACTCTTGGGGGCCTCTCATAACCACTGCATGGGCAAGAAAGAAAGAGAGGGAGAAGAAGAAGGAGGGAGAGGGAGGTGGAGGGAGGGGGAGAGAGACTGACTATTCTTGCTTGGTGGTACCACTTCCCAAAGTGACACTCTGGGGACCAAGTCCTTAGTATATGAGCCTCTGGAGACATCCTGTGTCTAACCTACAGCAGCCTCCATCACTGGGCATTAACAGGAGACACAGCCATGCTGTGCGTGGGCTTTTCCAGCCCGTTGCCTGTCATGGTTCAGTAAGATTCTAATGTAGCATGTTTTCTTCCTTCATACCCTGAAGGGTATGCTGGGTGTCTTCTCTCATTATGAACAGAGTTGCTATGAACTTTTGCCTACAGGTTTTTTATTATAAGAGCATGTGTTTTCCTCTCTCTTGGGTGTGCACCTGGAGAGGGGGACATCACTGGCTCATGTCATATGGAAGATGGTCTCACCTGTAGAGGAGGAAGCTGCCACAGGAAGAGACAGAAGCGCTCCAATCACTAGAGTTTTCCTTGGTGCTTGGTTTTCTGCTGCTGCTTGGTTCTGAGTTTTTCTTAACTTATTCAAACAGCCATGGTGTTTCACACTGGCTGGAATTTGAATTTCCCTAATGGCTTACAGTATTGATTGTCCTCTCATGTGTTTATCTGCAGTTTGTTAGATCTTTCCTATGCTATCCCCTTCCAATCTAGGCCAAAACTCATTAGGTTTTTTTTCCCCTTTTCTTTTTTGAGGAGAGAGGGTGTTTTTCTTATGCTCAGTGAGCTCTGTGAGACTCTATTTCTGGATTCTCTGTTCCAGCTCATGAATCCACTTGGCTGTGGCTGGGCCAGGACCACACTGGTTTTTGTGGCTATAGCTGCTTTAATATCATAAGAGCTCATTTCATTTGTGTAAGACAACTCTCCCCTCTCTTTCAAATGGTGCTCTGTTATTTTTAAATATTTATTTTTTCTAGCTCAACATTAACACATTTTTTTGTTAAGTTCTCCCAGAATACCAGCGGGACATTGACCTGAAGTGCTGCTAAATTAATTAGAATAATTTAGGGTTAAAGATCCTTTATGGTCCTAGAACCCTTCTAGTATAAGAACAGTCAGAGCATACCTCTTATTAAAGCCTGCATTTGTGTTGCATGGCTTGCATCCTCTCCGTGTTCATACACTCACAGGAATCCTTACTAAATCAGAAGTGAGAACAGGGCACACCGGCAGGACTTGGTGAAGCCAGGAGCTAGAAGGGTTAGAGACTGTGTTGTCAGCGACGGTTTGTATATCTGCCTGTTTCAGCTATCGGCTTTTACAGCGTTAAATTTGAGGATTAGAACAGCAGAATGCACCAGTATGTTAAGGCGCCACCTCTGGATGCAGCCCATAACTCTTGGAAATGAATGGACTCCCTTTCAGCTCATTTTTCACCAAGGGAGAGCTGACCACTGGCAGAAGGGGCTACTTTGCTACTGTGGATGAGGAGCCATCCAACATTTGTTACATGATGAACACCTTCTGAGATTTTAGAAAATATAAATACAGCCCCACATGGATACCTTTGAAAGGAGATGCTTAGCCTGATTTGCAAAAGAATCGGGGGATATATTTTAACTTCTTTTTGTTGTACTCAAAGTGACAGGGCCCATCCCTGGTTCCACTGCCCAACAGTCCCTTGCATAGTCTGCTGCTCACTTTCAAGACACTGATTTCTGTTACCTTCTGTTTTAAAGGCAGAAAGTGGCTCTAGCCTACCCGACTCTCTATCAGTGTCCAATGATGTCAGTGCCTCAGCTTCTTTGAAAAAGGTTGATCCAGCAACTTTTTGCCTCCTGGAGGCTTCCGGGAATAATTCAAGTAAAAATTACAGCAGAATTTGTGTAACTACCTCAGCCACAGTGGAGGTTTGGCTTTCTTTGAAGAAACCTGAGATCACATAGCTTAAGCAAGAAGAAAGTGTGTGTGTTCCTTGTATTTTATTTATATGAATAGTCAGCTTCATAAAATGGTCAGGGCTCAAGCTCCCTCTCCCTTACAGCTTTGCTGTCTTTCAGGTGTCTCACTTGTTCACGTGGTCTCTGATGTGAGACCATGTGACATTACAGCCATTGGGGATGTGAGACCATGTGACATTACAGCCACTGGGAATGAACAGACATGCATTATTTCACACCTTCTAAAGTTCAGGAATCTAGACCAGAAAACAAGCAAGCAAACAAGATGGGAGGCACAGCCTTACATAATCTAACACTGAGGCAGGATACGGTGAAGACATGTCCAGTGTCCTTGGGCCAACTTGTTTTCCTCATATTAAAAAAAAAAAAGAAAAAGCAAAAGAGAAAAGAACCATCTGGCACAGTATGGTGCCACAATAAACTCAGTTACATAGCCATTTCTAAACTGCAAGGGAGGCTAGGAAACATCACTTTCCCTGTACATACCTACGATAAAGATGCTCTGAGTTTCTGAGGAAGGGAGAGATGCTAAGGAGTGAATGGCAGTTCTATTTACCCAGGGGTAAGTGTAAGCCCCACACAGTGTCATACTCTGTTATGCACCATTCTTGTGCCCTCTTTTTCTTCAAGTTTAAGGGTGGGAGTATACAATATCCGTTGAATGTGGTTAGATGTGGCATGCCACTCATTCTGGCCAGTGAAATCTGAATAGAAACACTGGAGACCATTTCTGGGTAGGAGCACTCGGGAGCCAGTGCTGGTACATCTTCTCTACTGGTGAGGATGAAGGACCCAAAACACTGTGCTGTTGATCTATATGAAGCACCTGTAATACACTAGGCCATCCAAGGAGGGAGTAGTCTGAGGGGTGTCCAGTGTTGGCAGGACCCCTGCAAGTACTCACTTCAGTTCATCCAGCCATTGAGATTTGGAGGTCCTTTTGTTACTTTTTCACCGTGGTCCAGCCTATAAATGTCTCATTCAGCACCCGAAGTGGCCCCAGACCTGGGCGCTCATCCCAGCCTGGATGCTGACTGACGCTACCCCAGTGGGGGGTTCCCAGGTTTGGATTTGAGAGTTTTCATTCATTTATAGCCAAGCTCAGTTTTCAGTCTGAATGAGCTTGTGAATTTGGAACTCATCCAGAAGCAGGAACTAAAAGGACCACAGATAAATTACGCTGTTTACCCATCAAGAAAGACCACCCACTTCTTAGTTACTCAGGGGCTTTGGTAACTTATTAAGTAACTTACTCAGAAAACCTTACACACAGTGCACTTTGCATAAAAAGTCTTGGTTTGGGGGGGCAATATAAACACCAACTTTTTTTGTGTATTTTCTGCCACAGCTGTTGTTTATCAGCATGGGACCCAATCTTTTTTTTTTTTTTCCTAAATGAGAATCATTCACTCAAGGTTTCCATCCCAGAGCATGGTATCTTTCTTGTGGCATCAAGAGGTTTAAACACTCCCTTCCCCCCTTCCAGAAGAATATGCCACGATCAATGCACTATCTCATTTCACCGGTCTTCTTCTCATCATCCTGGAGTGATAGGATGGACATCCATCCACATCACACTGATGCTCTTCTCCCAGGCGTGGTCACCTGTCTCCTCGAGTCTGCCTTGAGGGTGTCTCTATTTAGGGGGGATCAATTTTAGCTGATTGACCCTTCTTAAAGTCTGGGCAGCTTCACATTTTACGGGTTTTTGACATTTTCCTAAAACCCCAAGTGGATTTTCCTGATTGCTATCAGTAGCAGGCTCCCACCCAAAGGGTGATTTTGAGATTCCGGCTTATAGAAGATTCACCATCTCCAATATGCTTCCAAGTTTGTCTTAAGTACCTACCTACCTCACACCCAGCAAAGAGGGAAAGAGAACAGAGGAAACATTTACAATGCATGTGTCTGTGCTGGCTGCTCTAACAAAGGACGCAGACTGATTTAAATAACAGATGGTTCCTTGCAAGCCAGAGGCTTGATGCTCACATCAAGATATAGCCATTGCTAATTTCTCCAGCATCTTCCCATCATAGCTTCTAGACAGTCTTCGGTCTCTTTACACATCCCCCCTTTCTCCCTTCCTTCCTCCCTCCCCTTCTTACTCACTCTGTATAGATGTCCTAATATAATCTTCATATAAGGACACTTGTCAAATTATTCTAGATCATTCCATAATGACCTCATTTGACTTCATTGAACCTTAACCTCCAATGGCTGTAGCTTCACACACAGTAGCTTCTAAGATATTGGGGCACTAACTACAACATGTGAATTGAGGGGTATACAACCCAGACCACAACACACTCTAAGTTACATTTTATCAAGAAGTGGTAACCACTGTGGCCAGCACTAACCATGTAGCTCCACTTAGGTGCAAGGGAAGCTGGAAGGCACTCATGGTCGACAGAGACTTCAGCCATCGACTCTCCTCCCCTATGACAGCTGGCAGTGAGCCACAGCCAAAGCTCTTTCTCCCAAGCCC
This sequence comes from Rhynchomys soricoides, assembly GCA_019843965.1. NCBI lineage: Eukaryota > Metazoa > Chordata > Mammalia > Rodentia > Muridae > Rhynchomys > Rhynchomys soricoides. The sequence goes on along the minus strand of JADRCH010000156.1, from coordinate 1,410,219 downwards.
ACCTCTCACAAGCAGATTGTTCAATGGAAAGAATTTAAGACTGAACAAGACTTCCATACACTACGACCTCAAGTCAGTTCTCATGAACTTTCCTATCGGTGTCATATGATAGACTATGCTAGTGACTTTTTGTCAGCTTGTCACAACCTAGGCTCACCTGGGCAGAGGAGAATCTCAACTGAAGAATTGTCTCCATCAGATTGGCCTACAGGCATGTCTATGAGGCATTGTCTTAATTGATAACTGATGTAGAGGGGCCCAGCCCAGTGCAAGTGGTGCAATCCTTAGGCAGGCGGGCCAGAGTTGTATAACAAGGTCACCAGAGCAAGCCAGAAAGCAGCATCCCTTCATGGTCTCTGCTTCTATTCCTGCCTCCTGTTCCTGCCTTGAGTTCCTGCCCTAATTTCCCTTGATGGCAGTCTATACTCTGTAATCCAAATAAGTCCTTTTTCCCCTAAGCTACCTGTGGTTATGGTGTTTTTATCACACCAGTAGAAAGTAAACTAGGAGGAAGCCCATACACAAATGTCCAGACTTTTTCATTCTGTGCTTAATGCAAACTAGACTCAAATTTTCACTATGTCCTGGGTTATCAATCAATGATCTCAGGGTCTTCATAAAAAAAAAAAAGTAAATATTGTGACTGGGCAGAGCTGGAGATATTGGGGGGAGAGAGGTAAACCACATCTATTTAATACTACATAACAGCTAGGAAAGAATGTTATAAATACCTGCCATAATCCTCATATTTAAATTATACCCTCACAAAAAACTTTGGCCCAACAGGCTGTGGGTGTTGGGGATTGGTTCTAATGCTTTGATTAATCAGGACTCTGTGTGTCCAAATGCTGAAGGTCCTTGTCCCCAATTGGTTTTTGATCAATCAATAAAGATGCCAGCAGCTAATGGCTGGACAAAGGCAGGATCCTTAGATTTGCACCGGTTTGGACATGTGAGAGAGGAGAAGAGATGGGGAATCGACATGGTTTGGAGGGAGACAGATCAGATTAGAGCTGCAGAAGGAAAAATCATCAGAAATGTCGATGAGAAGGAATGCCGTCCCCAAAAGGGCTGCCCAGAAGTATCTTGGGCAGCAAAGACTAGGGGACCTCTCAGAAGGAACAGGATAGTCAAGATAGATCATAGATGCCGGGCAGTGGTGGCACACACCTTTAATCCCAGCACTTGGGAGTCAGAGACAGGCGGATTTCTGAGTTTGAGGCCAGCCCGGTCTAGAGAGTGAGTTCCAGGACAGCCAGGGCTACACAGAGAAACCTGTCTCGAAAAAACAAAACAAACAAACAAACAAACAAAAAGATAGATCATAGATTTAGAAGGTGTTTAGTCAGGTGTGCTGGAGGGAAATCTGTGAAAGCTGGGTGAAGGATTAGAACTGAACAGCCTTTGAGCTAGCCAAGGCATTTCAAAAATAAGCTTGTGTGTGTGTGTGTGTGTGTGTGTGTGTGTGTGTGTGTGTGTGTGTCTTTCATTCGAGGATCCAGACTTCCTGGGCGGGTGGCTGGAAGCATGGGATTCCCAGGAGCACTAAGCTGTGTAGCTTAACTCACAGATACAAGTGGGACCTTTCAGATGCCTACAGTACCCTAGCTGATCCCATTATGGACCTCAGCTTAAATGCCAGTGATAGCTTGAGATGCACAAGCTCCCATTTTAACAGCCAGGAAACAGGGAACAAGTCCTACCAAAGTCACCAGGGTTAGAGGAAATGGCAGGAGCCAAATCCTAACAATTTGTTTACCATGGAGCTTAATTGTCTGTCATCCTTCAAAATCACATGGAAACTGTAGCAAAATGGTCCCAGCAAGACCATGGTATCAGTCAAAAAAGGTAATATCAGCACAGGATTCTTTCTAATCTGTAGGGTTTTTCTCAAATTCTACACACAGAGGTAGTTTTTTTGTTTTTTTTTTTTTGTTTGTTTTTGTTTTTTGTTTTTTTAAAAAAGGAACTAGATTCATTAAGAATGTGTTTTTTTATAGTAAACCTTTTTGATTGTATCTGGTTTATTTTATATCCTGCCAATTTATAGAGCTTAAGGCTGCTTTAATTTCTATGGCAGGTACATGGATGGGTGGAAATTGATGGGCTTTTTATATAACTGGAATTATCTTATAAATATTAAGTTTTAGTCGGCTTTTTTTCTGTTCATCCCACTACCTGCTTGTTCTTTGTGACATCTCCTCTTTTCCCCTATTGCAAGTGAGGACCTGGCACATGTACATAGAACTTCATCCCTGTTTGTCTAACCAGCTGGGTCTATACACTGTCTCACATAGACATATGCAGAGGTACCTTGCTGTTTGTCTCATAAGTGTAGAGTCACAGCATTCACTTCCCTGTGCCTCATCCCTTCCACTCACACACACAGAAACCCAGCAGGCCAGTTGCCAGGGCAATTGGCATTCATCCCTCATAGCTGTGTAAAACTCCATAGTGTAATGGATCACAATTTATCTGCCAAAAGGCATTTACTTCACAATGCTCTACAATTTTCTGTAAGAATTATTGGAAATTTCATAATACATACAAAAGTATGCAAGTAAGGCATTAACTTCATTAGCTAAGCAAACATTTTTCTTACTGTGTGCATTCCAAGCCCTGCATGCATACTGGCTCATAATAAACTACCTGATGTTGTCTTTGAGGAAAGAGCTGCCCTTCTACAATCACTTGGACGTTATCAATGTTGCCCTGTTTTGGACTACACACTTCCAGCAAGTGGAACTGGGTCACCAGACAAAAACTGGGAAGGTTGAGCAGATTCAGAAACCCAGTCTGAGAATCTGAGGACGGTAGGATTTCATTTACTGCCAACTCCCCGGTTCCTGTCCTGGAATACCTGACCACAAACCCCACATGAGGATCATGATCACAATTCAAGTAGCATAGAGTTCTCCACACCAATAAGATATCTAGATGGGCTGGCCTCTGGCCGCTTCCCCAACTGGGCCTGGGATAGCAGGGGAAAAATTAGGAGTGCTCAGTCATTGAATTAGCAAAGGCATTTTAAGAATAACTTCTCTCTCTCTCTCTCTCTCTCTCTCTCTCTCTCTCTCTCTCTCTCTCTCTCTCTCTCTCGTGGTCCCAACATCTATCTTGGGGGGTGGGGGTGGGGTACCCATGTGCAACCAGACTGGAGCACAGAGCAGACAGCCAAACCTCCCGAAACAAACCCCTGCCTTCTTGGCCTCACCTGGGTTGAGGCCCCATCTTAGGCTGCATCCCACCATCCCACCTTGCACCCTGATGGTGGAGGGGATGAAATATAGCCTAGCACCTTCCCATTTCGTCTGCCCAAGTGGAGCTCACTAGATGAAACACAGAAACACAGCTATCCACATCATTTCCTGTACTGTCTTGCCATTCCTGTGTTTGCTTTCAATGTTTCTTGTTTGCCAAGCTCTGAGATTTCTCCCCCTTTCCTTGGATTCCCTAAGACTTGCATTTTTGAATGCTAGCGAAATTATGGGGCTCCAACAAGCATTTGAAATAGTGATTCTTTGAGTATAGAGAAAGTTTGCTTGTTTCTACAGCCACTAAAGAAGGGGGAAGGGCCTTTCAGGATCTTAGACAAAGGCCACGGGGACAGTATGCCCCTCTCCTGACTGTTATTACATTACCACCCAAGTACAGGCAGAGACACTCACAATGGAAGTTCTGCTCCTTGGCTGGTCTGCTCCTGAAATGGGAAACTGCTGGTGGAGAGCCCTTCAGGATCTCCTGGGCTGGGCTACTTCCATGTCCAGGGCTTCCCCGTCTGCTCTTAAGGGGCTTCTGCCGGAACTCTTCAATAGTAAGCTGCCAAATTCCTTTGCAGAGGTTTATTTTCCTACCTGATTTTATTCTTGCAGTGGTTAACACCTCTCCTCTTGGTTTCAGTCCATCTCTCCCCAGTCTCATCTTCCATATATGCTGAAATGAGATCTGATTTTTCATTCTATTTGGACAGGCAAACCTTTCCTCCGGAGTCTTCATTGCCTGCTATCCACAGAGAGGCTACACATGGCTGGGAAGAATTGAATAAGCAGGGAGAAGGCTACAGAATGCATGCAAAGGACAGTGCACTACGAAGAGAAGGTGGTAACCAGGACAATCTCTTTCTAACTATCCCAAAGTTTCCTAATCATGTCCCTGCCACAGGAGTGAAACCATCATGTCCACAGATGTGCAACATTCAGGGGAGGGCTATTAAAGCACAAGTGCACATTCCAGGAGGGGCCATCTGGGCAGATGCACACACTGCAAGAGACACTGGGGCAAGCATATGTGAGGCTGGCCCTCTAGTTTGTTGGCACCTTCTTAGGACAAAGGGGACAGTCAAGTTTGGGAAGTAACAGTTGAATACACAGATGAAGCGTAATAGTGGTATCATTGTTAGCTGAGTGCTTGCTCCTTTAGCTGGGCTCTCAGGTGGGATTGATGTCTGTGACAAACATGTTTGTGAGTGTTACACAATGGATACCATAAGAAGTAGAAAGATGCTGTGAATTCAAGGCCAGAGTTCCAGTCCAGCCAGCACCACATCTCACAAAAGAAATAAGAAATGGTAAGGCCTGAAACAAGAAAAATGTTTGCTTAGCTAACGAAGTTGATGCCTTGCTTTTACACATTTGTATGTATGAATTATGAAATTTCCAATAATTAACTTCTTACAGAAAATTGTAGAGCATTGTGAAGTAAATGCCTTTTGTCAGGTAAACTGTGGTACCATCCACACTATGGAGTTTTACACAGCTACTAGGGATGAATGACAGTTGCCCTGGCAACTGACCTGCTGGGTTCCTGTGAGTGTGGGTGGAAGGGGTGAGGCACAGGGAAGTGAATACTGTGACTCTACACTTATGAGACAAACAGCAAGATGCCTTTTCATATGTTAGTGTGAAACACACAAGTGTCCAGCTTACACTTCCAGATCATAGTCCATCAGTGGAGGAAGTCAGGGCAGGGACTCAAACAGGAACCTGGAGGCAGGAGCTGATGCAGAGGCATGGAGGGGTGCTGCTTACTGGTTTGCTTCCCACGGCTTCTCAGCCTGCTTTCTTATAGAACCCAGGGCTACTAGCCCAGAAATGGCACTACCCATAATAAGCTGCGCCCTCTCTGATTGATTACTAATTGAGAAAATACCTTATAGCTGGATCTCTTGGGGACATTTTCTTACCTGAAGCTCCTTTTTCTCTGTCGACTTTAGATTGTGTCAAGTTGACGCACAACACCAGCCTGTACACAAGGCATGCCTTAAATTCATTAATCTTCTATCATTACTTACAACAAAGCACATGATATCCTCCACTAGTGAGGAACTGATGCCTAGAGGTGAGCTCATGAGTTAATTCCCCAACTTTATTGTCTCAATAGTAAAATTGGCTCACCTCAGCTCTAACACTCTATGTATGTAGTCCACATTCCCTTACGAAGCAAAGCCTACAAAAGAACTGTCCCCTTGTATAGGTCCAATTATATTTTACATTTTTCTAGTAGAAAGCCCCTTAGAAATTTATGAGCAACTGACAAGACTTCTGTCTTAATTACTTTTCTGTTGCTGTGATAAAAGCCATGACCAAAAGCGACTTAGGGAGGAAAGGGTTTATTTCAGTTGATAGCTTGTCAGGGAATTCAGGGCAAAAAATCAAGGCAGGAAACTGGAGGCAGAGGCCAGGAGGGCTCTTTGTTATTGGGTTGCTCTCATGGCTTGCTCAACCTGCCTTCTTATATAATTTAGGACCATTTGCCCAGGGGACAGCACTGTCTGTTAGCATTTCTTCTAGGCCCTGCCACACAGTTACCTGGCAATGCCAGGTAGACCTGACTCACTATAAAAGGGGCTGCTTGCCCCCTCCTCACTCTCTTGCTCTTTTTCCTCTCTTCTTCTCTTCCCTCTTTGTCCCTTCTCTCCCCATTCCCCTCCCCCTTCTCTCTCCATGTATCTCTCTCTCTCTCTCTCTCTCTCTCTCTCTCTCTCTCTCTCCCCTTAATTCCCCTCCCTATGCCCTACAAAAACTCTTTTCTATATACTCTACAGTTGTCCTATCGCTAGTATCTCGGGGAAGGGATGCCTCAGCATGGGCCCTCAGAGGCACCCCCCCAACCATACCTTGTCTCCACCAAACATATCCCTGGCTTCTTTTTCTTTTTTATAAAACACAACACTGCCTACAGTGGGCTGGACCCCTTCCATAGTATAGTCCGGTGGGGGCATTTCTCAACTGTAGTTTCTTCTTCCCAAGTGACTCTAGCTTGTATCCAGTTGATATAAAACACACCTGCACAATTATATTTCACTAATTTAACTACCCCTTAAATGTGGAATGCCTGCTACTCTCATTGCTAAGATTTAATAAATGTCTGTTAGGTGAAGAGTAATAGAAAAGTCTTATTCACATATTAATGTCACTGTCAAGAAGCTGGCATCTTTGTAATGTTGTCATGAAAAAGCAATCTTATGCCATATAGATTTAACATAAAAATCTTTAACATATATATGTCATAAACATCATATATGCATATATGTGTGTGACTGTGAGCATTTTATTTCGAAAAGTAGAAGGGAGTATTTTAAAGTGGTTATTTTATACCTTAAATATCTAATGAATTGTCCTTACTAAATTAAAGACCCTGGATTATTGATGGACAAATGTAACTGCTAATTATCCAAAAGCTCTGCTTTCTAGATTCTGTCTTTCCAGTTATTAGCACTTACTTGGGTAAAGCTGTGCTTCTGAGAATTTTTCTTTTCAGACACTTCCTGCTATTTGAGTTTACAGTGCCTCTTCTGTGTGCTCCCCTTTCTCTTAGCAGGCCCAGGGGGATTTCATCTGCATTTCAGTCGGGTCTGAGGCAACAATTCTGGAGACAAAAACAAAACAAAACCAGACAGAAGATGAGAGGGAAAAAGGAAAACAGAGTGAGGAAGAGGGAGATGGGGAGAAGTGGAGAAAGGGAGGGAAGGGAAAGGGAGGAAGGGATTGAGAAAGGGAGAGAGGGAGAGAGAGAGAGGGAGAGGGAGAGGGAGAGGAACCTCTGTTTATTCACTCTGTCATTGCGCCTTAAGAATTACTTCATTAAGTAGAAAAGGGAAAAAAGGCTTCAAAAATCTTCTTAAGGAATCAGTATTGCCCTGATGCCAAAATCAGACAAGGATACAACAATAAAAAAAGAAAATTACAGACTGATCTTCCCACCGAATATAGATGCAAAACTTCTCAATAAAACACTAGCAAACAATCCAAAATTGTATTAAAAAGCTCATTCATCATGACCAAGTTGGCTTCACTCCAGAGAGTCAAGGATGACTCAACATATACAAATCAATAAATGTTATCCATAATATAGACATAAAGAAGAAATCACATGATCATCTCATTAGATACAGAAAAGGCTTTGACTAAATCGGATATTCCTTCATGATAGAAGTTATGGAGAGGCTAGGAATGGAGGGAACATACCTGAACATAAAAAAGGCTACATACAACAAACCTATAGCTAACATCATGGCCAATGGAGAAAAACTCCAAGTATTCCCATTAAGACAAGAAATAAAATCAGAATGTCCACTATGTTCTCATATTTAGAATAGTACTCGAAATCTTAGCTAGAGCAATAAGACAAGAAATGGGAATAAAAAGGACACACATAGGGAAAGAAGTCAAAGTAACCCTACTTGAAGATGACATGATTGTATACCTGAACAATCCAACACACACACACACACACACACACACACACACACTCACTCCTCTTAGAACAGATAAATACTTTAAACAAAGTGTCAGGATACAAATCTTAAAAAAAAAAAATAAGTAGCTTTCTTATATGCCAATGATCTACATATTGAAAAAGAAATCAATAACCATAAAAACAAACTTTAAAAAATACCTGGGAATAAATATAGTCAAAGAAACAGAAGGCCTTTGCAATAAAAGAAGAAAAATTTTTTAAAAAAAAATTGAAGAAGACACAAAAAGATGGAAATATCTCTTATGCTCATGGATTAGAAAGATTAATATTGTAAAATGGCTATCCTACCAAAACAATCCACAGATTCAATGCAAACTCAATCAAAATACCACAATCTTCCCAAATATAGAAAAACCTATCTAAAATTTTATATGGAGGTACAAAACAAACAAACAAGCAAACAATAACAAAACCAAAACCACAGATACTCAAAGCAATCCTGAACAGAAATAACACTGCTGTAGGTATCACCATCATTAATTTCAAAGTATACAACAGAGCTATAGTAATAAAAACAGCATGGTACCAGCACAAAAACAGACACCGATCAATGGAGTAGATTTAAGGACCCAATGTAATTCTGCTTAACTACAGCCCGATCTTTGACTGGTTATGGTTTAACAGTGATATGTTTATGTGTCAGATTGACAAAGAATGGCTAATTATGGTTGTCATCTTAACACACCTGGAAAGAGAAAACCTTAATTGAGGAGTTGCCTTCATCAGATTGGCCTCTGAGCATATATGTGGGGAATTTTACTGATTGCTAATTGATGTAGGAGGACCCACCTCATGAGGCATTGATACATCTCTAGTGAAGTAGGACTTTTCAGTAGATATGAAAGGTAGCTGAGTGTAAGTCAGTAGGCAATATCCCTCTCTGGGCTCTGCCTTTGTTCTGCTTCTGGGTTCCTCCTGGAGCTCCTGCCTGAAATTCTCTTGATAACAAGACCCCTGTAGGAAAAACAAAACCATTTTCTCTCTCCTAAATTGCGTATGTTAATGGTGTTTTATCATAGCAACAGAGATGCAGAATAATGTAGTAATTCTTATAATTAATTTTTATCAAGATTTATTTTTATGTGTCTGTATATCTATGCCTACGTGATTTTGTATCCACCAAATGCATACAGATCCTTGAGGAGATTGCCAAATTCCCTGGAATTGTATTTACAACCAGGTGCAAGCTACCCAGTGTGGGTCCTGGGAAAGTGAACCCAGGCCTTCAATAAGAGCAGTACATATGTGTAACTGCAGATTTATCTTTCCAGCCCCTCTATAATGGTCAAGAAGCTTCCAATGAGCTGAATCCAATGACAGCGGCCTGTAATGTCAACTACTCTGGAGGCTGAGCCAAGAGAATTATAAATTCAAGGCCTATCTGGGTTAGCCTGGGTAATTTAGTAAGACCATGTCTCAAAATAAAGATTGAGAAGAGGACTGGAGACATAGCTCATGACTAGTGTGCATGAGGATTTAGGTTCAATCATTAGTACCACAAAGATGCTCCAAATAACCCAATGAGACATGGCCAGCCATACAAGACCACTCAAGATTAAAGAGCAGAAAGAATTTACTGGTTTCTTCTATAAACCAGACAGTCCAGGACTGATGCAAGCTCCATCTCTGTCACCAGAGACAACCTTGAGCAAGCTCCTTAAATTTCTAGAGCTCTCGGCAACTGTGTCTGCATGGCATGTACACTTTTCTGTGTACATATAACTGTGTGCGCATGGTATGTACACTTTTCTGTGCTGATGTTGTCTTTACATTTCAGTGTCTCTAAAATCAGCATGTCACATTTTACACTATACCAGATTTTAACTATAGTATGTATTTTCATTAGTGGAACTGTCTTAGTTATGGTTCCTGTTGCCAGGCTAAAACACCATGACCAAAAGCATTGCCATTACCACTCATGGATAACCTTCTATCACTGAAGGAAGTCAAGGAGGGCTTCCATTACTTTACTGGCTTGCTTCCTCTGGTTTTATCAGTTTTCTTTTCATTTTTATACACCCAGGATACCACCCAAGGTGGGCTGGATCCTGCCATATCAATCACCAACAAAGACATTCCTCACAGGCTTGCCACAGGCCAATCTGATAGAGGCATTTTCAATTGAAGTTTCCTCTTCTCATTGATCCTAGCTTTTGTCAAGTTGACTTTTTTGTCAACTTTTTTGCTCAACCAGGATAATTCCCCACTGTCAATTTGACACACAAACACATCACTGTACAACTAAAGCCATTCCCTTCTTGTTCATCTCCAAGATCTCATATTAATATCAATATGAAATATCCCAACCTTTAAAAGTCCCACAGTCTTAAAAAGTTCAAACACTAAAATCTCAGGCTCTTCAAAATACCCAAAGTCTTTTAACTACTGTTTCCTGTAAAATAAAAAGTTACACACCCTTGTCAAAAAGGGAGAGGCGGGGTACAGTTACAGTCCTATCAAAGCAAGACAGTGCAAAGCTCATCCATCAAAGTGATGGATGTCTGGGATTCACTTGCAATCTTCTGGGTTCCTAAAGGCTTCTGTAGTTCCACCCCTTGGGATCTGCCAATCACAGCACATATAGCTCATCTCACAGGCTCAAGCTGGTTCCTTTCCATAGCTGCTGCTGTCTTTGGTGGTCATCCCATGATACCAGCATCTTCAAACCCTGGGGGAACCTTCACCAATAGCTTCTCCTGCACTCTTTAGAGACGCCGACCGTACCACCTGGTACCAAGTCTGAACTTGGGGCTTCTGCTACAACTGAGGCTACATTTTCACCAATGGCTTCTCATTGTGCAAAGTCTCAGCTGCTCTCTGACCTCTTTATGCTTTTAAAACCAGCATTACTTAGGACACTTTTAAACATTAAAAGTTTTGTCTGCTAACACAAAGTACAGCTCCCTCTGTATCACAGCTTCTCTGGGCTGATTCTGTGAAAACATTTCCCAGCCTCAGTGATATTCTCTCCCTCTCCCCCCTCCCTCCTTCCCTCTCCCTCCCTCCCCCCTTCTCTGTTTGAGCCAGGGTCTCTTTCCATAGCCCTGGCTGTCCTGAAAACCATTAAGTAAATCAGGTTAGCCTCAAACTCACAGAGATTTGCCTGCCTCTGCTTCCTCAATGCTGGATTCCCTGCTGGTCTCTTCTTAATCACTGCTGATTCTTCAGTCCCAGGTGATCAATATCAATTGTCCAAGCAAAGCTTCACTTTAGTGGTTCTGTTCTCTTGCTAATCACCACCAGTTAACTTAAGTTAAAACGTCTAATGACCCTGATACAGTACTTAAACTTCTCTCAAAATTTCTCTCTGAAACCTCATGTGCCAGGTCTACTGTGCTCTCAGCATTATATTCTAAGTTACTGTAACAACTCATTAAGCTCTCACTATGTGATATATATATATATATATATATATATATATATATATATATATATAATTTCATATCTATATCTATGGAGAAAACTATCCAGGAGTCTCAGAATGATTTTGAGTTTATAATTATTTCAAAATACAAGTTTTAAAACTTCCTCATAAAAATATCAACGACCTAATTGGCTAAATAATCATGACTATATAAAGCTGTCCAAGATCCTTTGAACAGGAGCCACATGTGAAGAAAGGTGTCCTAGTTAATATTAACTGTCAACTTGACACAGCCTGAAGTCATCTGAGAGAAGTCTCAATTGAGGAACTGCCTAGATCAGGTTGGTCTGTAGGTGTGTCTGTGAGGGATGAGCTTGATTCTCTTAACTGATGTAGGAGGACCCAGCCACTGTGGCAGGTGTTGTTTGGGGGGGGGGGGCAGATTGTCCTAGGCTATATAAGAAATCTAGCTAAGCCTAAGCAAGAGAGTAAGCCAGCAAATAACTTCCCTTCATGGCTCCTGCCTCCAGGTTCCTGCCTTGAATTCCTGTCCTGACTTTCTCCAGTGACTGGAAGTGTACGCCATCTGTACCCTCCCCAAGTTCCTTTGGTCAAAGTATTTGTCACAGGAACAGAGAAGCAAACTAGGACAAAGGGGTCTCCTTGGGGGCTTCAGAGGAGTGATTATATCTTGTGTGAGCCTGCCAACTCCCATGGAGCTAAAGATCATCACTATCCACTCAGGGCTGGTCCTAAGTGCTCCTCCTAGAAGTAGGTGGTGTTCAGTCCCCCCGCCCCCAACAACTGAAATCTCAAGGACTCAGGAGGGTGAGGAGAGAAAAGCAGGCCTTTTGGAAAGAAAATGTGAAAATGGGGGTATAGGGCTGTGTGTTTGTGTGTGTATATACTGTATGTATGAGTGTGTGTGTGTGTGTGTGTAAAATGGTATGTGTAGACATAATGAGGGAAGATACTGCTACTCATGGAATGTCCAGTTACCTATTTTCTCCAGAGCTGGCTCCTGTAGAGGCCAGTGCTGTCTTGTACTAGTTCAAGATTCCAGATACAGTGTCTTGAGTTTAATTCAGTTTTCTTTCAAATCTATAGAATGTTCTCATCCCCCTTCTCTCAAAGGGGACTTGGAATGGAGCAGTAGGAAATGTGTGATGTGCCACCCCAGGGAACACTGCTGAAAGCAGAGCTTCAGAGTCACGTGGAAATGGCTGGGAACTCTCTCTATAATACTAGCAGTAGAACTAGGACCTTGTGCGGCCAGCTATTCGAGTTAGAGTGTTAGAAAAGTTACAGTCATAGTTCTTCAGTACTTTGTATGTGTCAGCCAGCTGCTGGGCAAGTTGCTTACTCATCTCATGTTTTTTAAAGAACATTAAATAAGCTTACAATTCTTAATAATTGCCTGCTATGGTGGGGCACAGTGGAATATACCTTTAATCCTAGAATTTAGAAAAGCAGAGGCAGGAGGATCTCTGTGAGTTTGTGACCAGCCTGGTCTACATATCAAGTTTCAAGATGGGCCAGGTCTATATAAACATCTGACAAAAAAAAATGCCTGCCAAAATACCTATACCAGAAAAGAGGTTAGAACTAAGAGTGTAGTTAAATGTTAGCCTATTTACCCACCATTCATGAGGACATGAGTTCTATTATCCTGGTTATCACAATAAGAAAGTGGGGAAAAGAAAAACATATCTGAGAAGGCACAGGGAACTCGAATAGCACCAGATGGTCATTTTCACAACCTGAAATAAAGTTAAGTTGGACGTGTAATTTCCTCGTCATTAAATGTGTTTTCTATTGGGCATTAATCATGAGTGCTAAAACTCTAACCAAAAACCATCCATGTCTTTGACTTCTTCAAATATCCAAAAGAGAAAGAATAAAGAAGAAAGCCTTCGTGTCAGCAGAGAGAGCACAGAGCCATTTCCATTCATCATTGAGAATGGTACTTCAGGCAACGTGAAGACAAAGGGCACAGCTACATAGAAGCGCAGGGAGCCTCAGCAGAAAGTAACTGGAAGCATAACATTCATCAAGGAAGGGTTTGGCTGAACCACAACTAGGACCTGACTCAGATGTATAATCCACAACAGGAGAAGGTCTTGTTTGGAAGGATTTCATAACCCATGCTGTTAAATTTGGAGTTTAAATCTTCTTAAGAAGATTGTTCAATATAAATCCAAGGTGGCTAAGTGCTGCTAACATTTTGTTCAAACATTGAGCTTCAGATATTTGCCTTTAACTGTTGATGATGGTGGTGGTATTAGGATGGTGGTGGTGGTACTGGTGATGGTGGTGGTGGTACTGGTGATGGTGGTGGTGGTACTGGTGATGGTGGTGGTGGTACTGGTGATGGTGGTACTGGTGATGATGGTGGTGGTACTGGTGATGGTGGTGGTGGTAGTGGTGATGGTGGTGGTGGTGGTACTGATGATGGTGATGGTGGTGGTGGTGGTACTGATGATGGTGGTGGTAGTACTGGTGATGGTGGTAGTGGTGGTACTGATGATGGTGGTGGTAGTACTGGTGATGGTGGTGGTGGTACTGGTGATGGTGGTGGTGGTACTGGTGATGGCAATGGTGGTGGCAAATGCTAGTGGTGATGGTGGTGATGACTGCAGTGGTGGTGGTGGTGGTAATGGTGGCAATGACAGAGGTAATGTGCTGGTGATGACAGAGGTAATGATAATATAAACCTTTGTAGTAGCATTGTTAGTAGTAGCTGACATTAGAATGAGACACAATGACAACTCACCTCTCCTTTCGAAGGTTCCCAGTAGGGCTGTGTGTCATGGCACACACCTTTAATCTCAGCATTCAACAGGCAGATCTCTCTGAGTTTGAGGTCAGCTTGGCCCACAAAAGAAGTTACAGGCTATCCAGTATTAAATAATAAGACCCTGTCTCAGAAAAAGGAGAGTCCCCAAAAGACCACTGCAGAGTTAAATATCAGGTTATACAGATAGAGCCCTGAGATTTCCATTCAGGCTCTTCCCTCCCCTTTGCAGCCCCTCCCTCTCTTCACTGGAGTTCCATGACCTCTTTGAATCACCACATTTAATTTTGCATTTTAAGCCAACATACGTTCTCAGGACATCAGTTGCCAACTTGGTTTGGCCTTGATTGCCGCCCAATCTAGAGTGAAGTTAGATAAATGGCACTGTCACACAGAGTTTTGTGTTCTGGGTTATATGTCCCTTTGCCCTACAGAAGAGCCTATGTGGTCTTTTGGGAGAACATTTGAAATCAGACACATCTGTTTGAAGTTATTCTGAACATAGAGATTCCAAGCCTTAGGAAAATGGAAAAACGATTTTGTGTGGTTTTCAAAGCAAGTTAAGGAGCCAAAATCACTTATGTTTCTTAATCCTCGGCACAGCCACTAGGGCCTTCAATCTTCCATTTGAGTCCTTTCCAAATCAGTTACTTCCATAATTCGATCTCTTTAATCTTTTTTCTCAGCGTTTCCCTCCACATAGCTGTAACGGGTGTGGATACAACGCAGATCTCTGATCCCAACAAAACTTACTGGCAAGAGCTTTCCAATTTGTTTTAAAATTTACATTTCAAGCCCTTGGATTCACAGAGAAAATACCTGGAGACTGGGCACAGCTTAGAAATTCAGTGACCAGCTTGAAACAATTTAAATGAGCTTCATTCTGTGCTGAAGTTTGTGTTCATTCTCAAGAAGAAAAAAAGGCAATTCCGAATGCAAACACATTAAGGTCTACATAGGGAATACTTAAAATAAACGAGGGCTACAATTACTTTTCTCTCTCCACTTTGAGAAAATTTGGGGAGAGAGAAAGAGGATGAGGAAGAAGAGGGATAAGAGAAGGAGGTGGAGAAAAACTAATGTAGGAAATTTTTGTGAAGGGAATTTTCTAGGATCTGTGTATGGTAAGTCCAATCTCCTAGACCACCTACTCCTTCATCTACAGTACTTTAGACAATGATTATTGTCCTGGAGCCATAACTGTGTGTGTGTGTGTGTGTGTGTGTGTGTGTGTCCTTCCATTAGGGACAGACATGGTGTAGACTTATGATCTTAACACTTGGGAGGCTACAGCAGGGGGATAGTAAGTTTGAAGCCATCATAGGCTACATAGCAAGACCCTGTCTCAAAAAAAAATACTCTTCTTTTAGGAAAATACATTCTATGGCTGTGCAAGAAGTCCATCTCATTCATTCATACATACCAATTGCATGCAGACAATGTTCTAGGCCCACAGTGAAGATTCAGAACAATGTGCTTTTCTTTGTGGAAGGGACTCATAAAGATGTCTTGCTAGGTTTTCTTCCTCCTTGAAGCACAGTGTAATGCTTTACTGGGCAATTCTATCTAGATGCCAATTCAACACAAAAGTCACTCCCTCTAGCTGCAGTCTGAATAAAGTCCCACCACCACAGTGGCTCATGTGCTGGAGGCTTGGTCCCCAAAGTGGTACTGTGAGGTGTTGGGGCCCAGTGGGGCTGAATTTAGTCATGGACTCTGATGTCATGGATGGATTAATGATGACTCTCAGGAGTGGATTACAAGTACTGTGACTAGTTCGGTTCCCTTAAGAACCTGATGTTCTAAGTAAAGTCACCCTGCAACTTCAGCCTCTTTCCTTTTCTGCTTCTCCATCATGCTATGACACACCATGAAGGCTGTGACACCAATGTCATATTGTTAGGACTTTCCAGACAGCAGATTCACAAGCCAAAGACACAATCTTTCTTCATGAGATATAATATCCAGCCTCATGTCCAATTCACAGTTCACTAGTTTGGATAATATCTATAAAGATCATTTGTCAATAAGGCCAATATCATTTATTCTGAATTTTTTAGGTTTCTAAGTTTTAGATATTAATCCTCAAATCTAGGAAATTAATTTATCTATTATTTTGGAATTTCCCTATCTTTGCTAAAATACTTTACCTTTTCACACATATATGCATTTTCCTGCAAATCCATTAAAATTTAATTTTCTAATTTCTGATAATCTGCAGGTGTCATTGATACTCTTGGTTATGGGTTGTATTTTCCTGCTTTGATTGTATAATAGATACTGCAAAATGATTAAGAACAGATTATATTCTTGTGAAAAATGCTGAGCCTTATTCAAATAAACAATTAATTCCTGTGTTGTTTCCTCGAGAGAGACCCTCCTAACCTTGACCTTCAGACACTGTGGCACTCCAAACTCTGATCTGTGACACTTTATCCTAGTGAGAGTTCTACCTTAGTCATTGAGCTCGCTTAGCCCTATAGACTGAGAAGGGGTATTCCAAGGGGAAATTTGCATAAATTAATGTGACTAGGTCTCATGACATGTGTTTTTTTCCAGCTGTATTCTTCCTTTGATTCAACAGTAGCTACTCCAAGTAGGGGAAGAAGTATATAAATGACAGCATCTAGCCAGTTAGAGATGGTCCTTGTTTTTGGTGTTCAACATTGGCAGTTGTTCTACGGGCTAGACATTAGCATCTCACAGAAGTACAGCTGGCAGTAGTTTTTCCACTCTCGAGGCTGTAGATCACATTGCTGATATCTTCCCTTGCTGTATTGTTGCTTTTTAATCTCCTATAATCCAACTTGTCAATCCTTGAAGTTATTTCCGGGTTATTAAAGTCCTTTTCAGAAATCTTTTGCTTATGCCTACATCTTGAAATGCTTCACTATACCAAAACTATGAAATTCTATAATTCTTTTTTTTTTTAAAGATTTTATTTATTTCATGTATGTGAGTACACTGTAGCTGTCTTCAGACACACCAGAAGAGGGCATCAGATCCCATTACATTTGTTTGTGAGCCGCTATGTGGTTGCTGGGAATTGAACTCAGGACCTCTGGAAGAGCAGTCAGTGCGCTTAACCACTGTGCCATCTCTCCAGCCTGAAATTCTATAATTCAAAGAAAATCTTTTTTTCAATGAACTAGGCAACTCTTCTTTCAAAATGACATCAAACTTTCAAGCAAATCTAGCATGCTAATTTAGGCCTGTAATCTTAGCAATAAGAGGCAGGAGGATTATCATAAGTTTGGTGCCAACATGTGTGGGCTACATAGTGAATTCCAGGCCAATTTGAGCTATAGAGTAAGACCATGTCTCAAACAAAAAAGTTCAATATCAAAAATGTTCTGGTAAATTGAACTTTATCAAAATTGACAATTTTTTGCTCTTTAAAAGACGCCTAAAGAAAATAAGATAATAAGCCATAGATTATGAGAAATATTGGAAAAAATACTTCTAATAAAATATGTCTGTCAACATGTAGGGGAAAAAAGGCCTACAATAAAAGAAAAGACTCAAGTTAAAACCAGTAAAATACCCTAGTAGATGCTTTACCAGAAAACTGTCTGAGGAACCCATGAAGAATCCTGCCAGCTCCAACACTGGGATCATTGGCACTGAGCCAGACCTCACCACTGTTCAGGATGATCTGAGCTGCCTCCCATAGGCTCCATCTTAACTACTTGTCCCATTTGGTGGTGCCATTTTGGAGGCTGTGGAACAGTTAAGAGGTTGACCCTGACGGAAGTAGACCACTAGGGCTGGTTTATCACAGGTTATAGCCTGGGCTTTGAATCCAGAACCTTCTAGGACCACTGTGATGTGAAGAGTCTCTACCATGTACTGTCACTGC
Source organism: Rhynchomys soricoides (assembly GCA_019843965.1). NCBI lineage: Eukaryota > Metazoa > Chordata > Mammalia > Rodentia > Muridae > Rhynchomys > Rhynchomys soricoides. Next base: position 1,392,444 of record JADRCH010000156.1, on the reverse strand, counting down.
CATAAACTCTACCAGATCTTCACTGCTGTGATTGACTGAGATCCTCTGAAACTGTGAGCCTAAATAAAGTTTTTCTTCCTTCATTATTTCCCTCAGGTTTCCAGGGCTGGAAAGATAGCTCAGGGGTGAAGAGCATTTGCTACTATTGCAGAGGACCTAGGTTCAGATTCAACAACCATACTAGGTTGTTCACAACCACCTATAACTCCAGTTCCAAGGGATGCAACAGCATCTTCTGGCCACTACAGTTAGACACATACACTAAATAAATAAATAAATAAATAAATAAATAAATCCCTGTTTTGAAAAAAGCAAAAGGTAAAAAATATAGATGAGTCTTGGATACACAGTGCTGAGTCAGAAAAAGAAGTCAAGGAGGAAACCACATACTGTATGATTTTTAGAAGTTCTTCAAAGGCACATGTTTAAGCCTTGATCCACAGGATAGCATGTAGGCATAATGTTATTGTGCACTGTGTAAGATCATCCTTGTATTATTCAAATGCTGATTTCTCTGTCCCCATGTCTGGTTGCAATCCAATCATGGCATTATAAAGTTTATTCTAAGTATCTTCTGCCTCAGTGCTGTGTAAACATTGCTCCTCATTTATTCTCTGATTTGCCAATAAAAGCTGATCAGCCAATGACTGAGCAGGGGAGAGAATAGGGCTGGACTTCCTCCCAGCCTGGGGAGTAGAGGGACAGAGAGGTGAGAGGATCCAGGAGGAACCATAAGAAAATAGCTGGAGCAGAAAAAAAAACATAAAAAATGCAAGTATTTTAGAGATTTTGGCTGGGAGGTAGACAGAGTTAGTTTAGAGGATTAAAATAGATTAATACTACTCAGTTGTTGTGCCTTAAAGCTGGAAATAAATACAATAGTTCTTTCCCAATTATTTGGAAGCAAGAGGGGTTAAGAGAAAACAGCTACAATTTGTAAGGTAACACTAACAGTAGTTCTTCTGGGAGGTGGTGATGCTTTTATGAGGTTGGACCCACTAGAAGGTCTTCAGTCTCTGTGGGAATGGCACTATGGACTTCTTCTTTGCATCCATGATATGATTTTGTTCAGTGGCACATTCTTACAATGGAGCCCACTGATCATGGGCTGGAACATCTCAAGCCGTGACCCAAAACAAAAAGATCACTAACACACACTGTACATATGAAGTGTCCAGAGTGCAAGTCTACAGAGTCAGGAAGATAACCAACTGCTTAGGGATGCCATATGAGTAAGAAGCAAGATGCAAATAGGTGTTGGCAACTTCCCAAAGCTGGACGGCAGGGATAGCTACATAGCTTAATTTATTTAAGATATCATTGAATTATACTCTTACAATTGGAACATTATATTTTAGAAATATCTCTGTTAAATATAATGAAGTGTTCATGTGTGTGTGTGTGTGTGTGTGTGTGTGTGTGTGTGTGTGTATGATAATATAAGTTGGACAGCTCATATTAAAAGTGCATAATGGAACTGGAGAGATGCCTTAGCATTTAAGAGCTCATACTGCTCATGCAAAGGACACAAGTTCAGTTCCCAGAACCCACGTTAGGTGGCTCACAGTTGTCTGTATGTACAGATCTAGGGAGATGCAATGCCTTTAGCCTCCATAGGATCTTGTATTCATATGTACATACTCCAACACACACACACACACACACACACAATTTTTAAAGAAAGTATAAAGAAAAGTTTTCAGCCAATATGGATCTTAGCAATGATGATGATGATGATGATGATGATGATGATGACGACGACGACAACGGTGGTGGTGGTGGTGATAGTGGTGATTACAGTCACAGGAAGATACTGTGTTTGTAGAAATCAAAACAGGGTATGTATTATTTAAATAAGGTTCACTTGGAAGAAATTGGGTTAAATATAAAATAAGACTTCTTGAAGTGATTGACACTTTATCCTGAATTACTAGCTTACAGGGAGGTGGAAAAAAATTGGTGTGTGGGTTTTTTTTTTTTTAAAAAAAAAAAAAAACAACAACAACAATAAAAAACCTGTTCTCTTAATTCATGGTCTGAGAATCCTCAACCATCATCAGAAAACATTTTACTATTAGATGGCATTGGATATTTATCAATTTTATCATCCATCATTCATTTCTCCCATCTTTGTGTTTAATTTCTATTTCTAAGAACAGCTGTGCTTCAAGTGATAGTCAGTATATTTTACACAAATCTGCCCTTTGCACTTACTACAAGCTCATCTGATGTCCAACCAAATAAAATAATCCCTCAGGAGGTTTCCTTAGGATGATGGGTATTCAGGAATGCACACGGGCATAATTCTGGGAAAGGAAAGTCATGGGCTTTCCAGGCCCAAGTCCCAGATGAAGATCTTGGACCTCACCACCACTCCTTCCCAGCAGGTTATCTCCCATTCTCCTGTTTGTATCCTTGTTTTTCCAGAACCCACTCCTTTTTCTTAAAGCCTGACTCTTCCTTCCCTGGGGGACTGATTTATTTAATCAAGACTTTCCCCCTTGTTCATAGTGTCTGTACCAACTCAGGGATGAACACCAAGGAGCTCTTCCTAGAACGAAACAAGCATCAAAGGTCAAGAAAAGAATATGATGGTGGAATAAACCACTTAAAAATTAAAATAGAATTTATGATTCCAACACTATGACATTCTGCCACAAATGAAGCTATGCTGATATTAAAGGATCAATGGTTGGCAGGGGTTCAAGGGGAAGGACAGATAAGTAGGCATGTCAGGGGGAAATGCTTTGGTGTGACACTATTACATGTAGACATATGTCATTATACATTTTGCCCAGACCTATAGAATTTTTTCCAACAAGAATATGCCCTAATGTAATCTCTGATTGGCTTGGGAGACCTGTAGAGGAGTATTAACACACCTTCTGGATTTGTCAGTGAGGGCATATCCAGAAACAAAAAGAGGACGAGGGCTCTGACTTAACATGAATGAATTAATCCCTTGTGGACTCATAATACAATAGCATTCTTGAAAGGCAAGAGGATATGCTGGTAGCCAAGGAAGATCTGACTAAATGTGTAAGGAGTGGGCAGAATCCTGAATAGATGTGTGTTGTTGGCATGGGCATAGCTGTGTCAAAGGCACAGATGTCTCAGACCTATGAGAGCATCAAAGCCTTCCCTAAGGAATGATTGGGCAGTGTATGCAAAAACTACCAACTGTAGTTTCTTCCTCCTAGATGACTGTAACCTGACACTGCTTTCCTACAGAGACCTCCTTCAGAGATTAGCTAGACCTCTTTTCTGTTCTGTACTCAAGAACTATCCTGAAGTTCCTGCTTATTGTGCAGTTAGTGCTGCCCCCTTGGAGTGAGCACAGCCCACCTGATGCCAGCTTTTCTGTACCTCTGTCTGTGTGTCTGTCCTTTCTTCATTCCCTTATTGCTCCAGTCTGATTTCTAGGACCAAGCTGGGGAGCTTGAAGTGAGTGGCACTCAAAAGTAGGGACACCCGGACTGTTCATTGGTCAGATGGGAAACACTCCATAGAGATGTAAACAAATAAATATAACAAGAAATATAAAAATAAAGGAAAGAGGGGAAGCACAATTGTAAGTGTGGGGGGCATAACTGTTGTACGGGCTGGTTTTGTGTCAACTTGACACAAGCTGGAGTTATCACAGAGAAAGGAGCTTCAGTTGAGAAAATGCCTCCATGAGATCCAGCGGTAAGGCATTTTCTCAATTAGTGATCAAGGGGGGAGGGCCCCTTGTGAGTGGTACCATCTGTGGGCTGGTAGTCTTGGGTTCTATAAGAAGGTTTAGCAATCCAAGAGAAGCAAGCAAGCCAGTAAGTAACATCCCTCCATGGCCTCTGCATCAGCTCCTGTTTCCTGACTTGCTTGAATTCCAGTCCTGACTTCCTTTAGTGATGACCAGCAACATGGAAGTGTAAGCTCAATAAACCCTTTCCTCCCCAACTTGCTTCTTGGCCATGATGTTAGTGCAGGAATAGAAAACCTGACTAAGAGAACTGTCAACAGGGAAATGCTGTTTTGCTTGCCTCTGTGCTTGTTTCTGAAATTGCTGCATCTGATACTAGAATTCCTACTTTGCTCACCAGTAGTTTAAAAATCAGATATTCACTGTAAGCACACCACCAAACCCACAGGGAGTCCATATCTCACAGATGCACAAGGTTACCTCAAGACACCCTCTTGGTCTTACCCACTTGGCCCATTCAAAGACTGCATTATTACGGTGATGTACTGGTACAAAATAAGAGAGTACCCAGAGAGGAGACAAGATCCCCAGTACTGAGAAGATTTCAAAGACTGCAAGGTACCCCTGGAGCCATGCTTTTTGATGGAGGATAGCAGGCTCTCTTTTGTATAATACTCCTGATGAGACCAGGCCACAGAACTTATGTTTTAGAACTCAAGAGAGATGTCCTTGGTTGTGACCAACATGGTTTTGTAACCCAGAATTGATCTTCATTCAGAAGGACTTTGGGTACAGGACAGAAGAGTCTTTTTAATGCACTTGCACTCTGTATTGTACTGTCACTTCTGCAAAACCTGTGTCACATTGATTAATATGCAATGAGCCTATTATAAAAACAGAAGCAGGCTATAATAAATGTTGACAAAATATAGAGAAATAGTAGGGCCTGCATGTATTGCTGATAGGAAAACAAAATGTTCCAGTCACTATGGAAAAGTACATGGAGATTCCTCAAAAACCTAAACATACAATACAATACTTGTAACAATTAAATTTCTGGGCTTATACATAAGGAGTAAAAGCAGGCAATCAAGTAGATGTTTGTATCTAGTAGCAATGTTTGTAACAGCCAAAGGGTAGGTGCAACTTGTGCCTATCTATGGATTAATGGACAAACAAAATCAGGCATATAAAAATAGAATATTCTTTATCTCTGAAAAGTAAGAAAATTCGTATGTAGTCTACAGCATTTTATGGTGCGAATATGAAATGCTCACCTCCAAATGCTCGTATGTTGAAGGATTGGTCACTAGCTGACAGACCCAGCCATTGAGAAGTAACTAGATCCTGTGAGTTCTGACCTAATTAGCAGATTAATGCCTTGATGAATCCGTAAGATGATGTCATTGAGGAGGTGGGGCCTGCTTGAAGAAAAGTCACTGGAGCTGTGTTGTGGGACGATGCATCTTGTCTGGGGTCTCTCTGTCTCTCTCTCTGTCTCTCTGCATCTTGGCCACCATGCTGTGGATGACTTTGTTCCTCCAGCTCCATCTGCCACAAAGCTATGCCTCTCCACAGCCTAGAAGAAACAAAGCCAGCTGTAGCCTTACACCTTTGAAACTTTAGGCCAACAGAATTTTCCTCCCTTGAGTCATCTCTTTCAGGTACTTATTACACAAACAAAAAGTTAACGATCACAAACATGAATGAACATTGAGACATTACACTAAGTGAAATGTGCAGGTCATCAAAGGACACAAGTGAGATACATAAAATACCCACAATGCATAGAGACAGGCGTTCCCAGGGGTGGAGTACGGAGGACTTGGGAGTTAGTGTTTGGTACAAACTCTCAGTTTTACAAAATATGAAGATGAGGCTGACTGAGGCTGGCCATGCTTGCACACCGTTGTGCATGTATTTAATACAATTGAACTGAAGACTTAAAGTGATTTTACACAATTTTAAAGCTCAAAAGAATAAAAAAAAAAAACTAAGAGAAGCCTTGTTGTAGTCCCCTTGCTGAGTGAGATGGGTTTGAGACCTGAGAAATAGATTTGATTTGTAAAACAAAACAGAACAACTTTTCTCTCCCATTTGAATTTGTGTGGTCAGGTTGAGACTTGTTAAGGTCTGGTTCCCAGTGGCCCATGCTGACTGTGTACTCCTCTCTGCCCAGGTCATTACCGCATGGCCCTTCTCATCCCTCCTCCTGGAGGTGACTAACTGGGTGACAGGCAAGCAAGAAGAAGGAGTACTTCTTATACTCATGAGTATTAAAAATAAATAAATTAATGTTTTTTTTTTCATTTTTAGTGCTTGGAGTCAAATTTTGAGACTCTTATATGCTAAGTGCAGGCTGTACAGCCCCCAATAACTTCTTATTCTTTGTGCACATATGTGTACATGGTAGTGTATATGACTATTGGTGTGTGTGCACATGTGTAAGCAGATGTGCATGAATGTGTGTGCACATGCATGAGGGGGCCAGAGATTGATGTGAAATGTCTTCCTCTGTCACACTCTACATTATTTTTTAAATGGGATATCTCACCGAACTGGGAGCTCATGATTAGCTAGCTCTTGGGCCCTGGAGATCTGCCCTTCTCTGCCCCATGTCCCAGCACTGGTTTACAGCAGGTATGCATGCTGCTGTACCTGACTTTTGCATAGGTCCTGGAGAATCCATACTCAAGAATCCATGCTTGCATGCCACATACTTACTGACTGGGCCATCTCCTTAGAGCCTAATGACTGATTTCCAAGGTAACCTCAACCCCCCCTCCCCTTAGTTCATTCCTATAACTGATCAGTGGGGTCATGGTTTCATTTCAGAGTGTATTGGTGACCAAATATAATATCAAGATCCAGTGGCTTACATGGCTGACATTTAGGCACATAAAATACTCAAAATTAATAGAAACAGGGTGTAAGATGTCGACTTGCCAGGTACTGGGGGCTGGGGGGAAGGAATAGGGAGTTGCTGTTGAATGAGTGTGGTCTCCTCATGCTTCTGAAAGCTGGAGCCCAAGATCAAGGCTTGAGCAGGACTGGCTTCCCCTGATCCTGAGATAGCATCTTCTCCTTACGTTCTTACATAATTCTGTGTGTGTGTGTGTGTGTGTGTGTGGTGTGCGTGTGTGTGGTGTGTGTGTATATGTGTACATGTGTATGGTGTGTGTGTGGTGTATGTGTACATGTGTGTGTGTGGTGTGGTATGTGTCTGGTGTGTGTGTGTGTAGGGATTGTGGGTGTGGTGTGTGTGCATGTGTGTATAGTGTTTGTGTGTGTGTATATGTGTACATGTGTGTGGTGTGTATGTGTACATGTGTGTGTGTGGTGTGGTATGTGTATGGTGTGTGTGTGTGTGTGTGTGGTGTATGTGGTTTATATGTGGTGTGGTATCTGCGGTTTGTGTGAGTGTGGTATATGGTGTCTGTGGTATATGTGTGTGTGAGTGTGTGTGTGGTATATGTGGTTTATGTGTGGTGTGGTATCTGTGGCTTGTGTGTGTGGTGTATGTGTATGCATGGCATTTGTGATATATGTGTGCATGTGTGTGTATGGTATGTGTGTGTGTGTGGTATGTGTGGTGTGTTGTCTGTGATTTGTGTGTTGTGTAATATACGGTGTCTGGTGTGTGTGGTAAGTGGTGTATGTAGTATGTGTGTATGTGTGTGTGAGTGTGGTGTGTATATGTAGACTGTGTGTATGTAGTATGTGTGTGTGTGTGTGTGTGTTCCATGTCTCTTTTTCCAAGGCCAGCAGTCAGATTGGATCAGGATTCACCCCCTCAGTCACAGATAACCTTAATTATCTCTTAAAGGTAATTGCCTCTCCAATTCAGTCACATTCTGAGCTATTAAGGTTGGCATATCCACAGGATCTGGGGTCGGGGGACACAACTGAGCCTATAACATGGATCAAGAACCCTGAAAGTCTGTTTGTTCATGTAAATCCAGATCTACCCAGATACATACCAACATCTTACATAGTATTAGGCTCCTAATCTATGCATCCTTTTGAGTATTGAAGAAAACTTTCCAAGTATGTTTATCTGAGAACCCTCATTGACAGACAATGGTGGAGCCTCTTCAAGCCTTATCAAGTCAAAATCCTCTCTTGCTTTCAAAGTCAGATCTAAGGCTGATCTTATCTTAAGGCACACAGAGCCTTTGGATTACCCAGGGCTCTTGAGAAAGCTTCGTGGTGTCCAGAAGAGGCTGGACTCCAGCCTCGCTTTGGTAACCAGATTGACATGTGATACTCTTCATCAAGTATTCCCAAGTCCCTGGCTGAATAAATACATTGCATTAAAGATGGGAGGTGCTCCATTTGCATACCCTTCGTCCTCCTCTGGGATACTCGAGGGGCCTTTGTCTAAGACCTAAACCAGTGGTTCTTGCTGGGCATAATGATCGAGTTCTCAAATTAATCTTCATAGTTTGATAAAGGGCCAAGAAGTGCAGGCTTGAATCTGAAATGACCATTTCTTAGCAAGACGCTGGCAAAGCCAACTATCTGTGGGACATGGGAAAGGGCCCTTGCTTCTATTTTTGCACTCTCCCCAAGGATAAAGTTTTCCTTTCATGTACACTTTGATGTAGAAATAAAGGGGCACTTATACATCATTGAGCTTTAAAATGTGCATTTTATAGGGAACTCTGTCCACATGGTCCCAAACTTTAGGGGTACTTCAAGTCAGGGAAAAAGTGACCAGTTTGAGCCAGGAACGGAGCACAACTGGGAATCAAGCCCAGTCACCCATCTCTTCCCCACCCCCCATGTCTCTAGACCACCCCACCAGCCCAGAGGCTAAGCAGTCTCACCATAGATCAAACTAATTCCCTGGGCACCCCCCTTCTCCAGGAGGCTGGTATAAAAACTGTATCTGAGGCAAATTTTTCAGGAAAACAGGAAGTCCTTCCTGTGGACTGCAGGGCTGAGGGTCCTCACCAGTGTATTTTTGTGAGTGAAAGTCAGGCCTTGGGGGAAAGAATAGAAAAACTGCTTGGGCCAAGAGCCAAGATGGAGTAAAGAGGAACTGTTTTTTTCGAGCAAGTAGAGTCTGTGTGCAGACTGGCATGGACAAATCTAAATTTGCCTACTCAAGCTGTCCCAAATGGGCTTCATTATAGCCATCTCCAAACTGGAAACAAAGACCAGAGGCAGCAGAGTCAGAACATGGGCATAAAGACTGCTCAGGACCTAGCCTCACCCTTCCTGGGGTCTCTGAGCCAAGCAATCATCTTCCTAAGGTGCTTCTCATTTCTTGGGATCTGCCTCTGCTCCTACCCACTGTCGGGGCTCATATCCTGAGATCTCAGCTCAGATCTTATTCCTGCCATTTGCTATCTATGGGATTCTGAGCAATGTAATTGCCCTGTGGTTTCCTAGAGGGTCCTCAAGTCTCTACCATAAAATAATGTACACACAACCTACATGTGTCCCTTTTATATGCTTTCAGTCATCTAGCTGCCACATGACACATGCAAACCGAGTAAGTAGTTGTCATACTGCGTTGTTTTGAAAACACAGAGAAGTCTGTTCATGTTCATTACAGATATACCTCTTTTTCTAAAGTATTTTCCATTCATCGCTGCTTGAATTCAAAGAAGCAGAATCCATGGATGTGAATGCCTGACTGTAGTCAATAATTTCATTAAATTTGGGCTCATTATCCCTTCCTTAAGATGCTGTATGCATTGCATATAGAGTGATGACCAAACCCAGTGTTATGGTCATTTTGCTTCCTGAGGATATAGGGTCCTAGAAGAACCAGAACCTTCCAGCATGGCTGTTCTTGGATGGTTTCCACAGCAGACAATTGCTGCTGCCCCCAGTGGTCACACTTTACATTATCTCATGCTCAGAGGCCTCTAGCTCCTTCCTGTTCATAGATGGAGCTACCAGGTGGGCATTGACCTCTGAGACAGTGGAGACACCAAATAGTGTCCTGGTAAACAAAGAGTGGTCATCTCTTCTTGACCATGCTGTGCCCTAAAGTGTCAAGAAGGACACTGGAGTCTTGAGTGAGGTAGCTCCATATGAATACTGTTTTAGTCTAATGTGAATTGCTGTAACAGAATACCTGAGACTATTTAACTTATAGGGCAGAGGTTTACTTTTTTCAGTCCTGAAGACGATCAATTCAAAGACCAAGGGCTAAGTCTAGCAAAGGGCTCCTTACTATATCACACAATGGTGGAAGGTGTCATGTAGGTCACACCTCCCAAAGTGGTCACATGGGAGCTAAGACTTCTACTACATGAACCCTGGGGGACATATTCAAGACATAGAAGATTTGCTTTGTTTTATGAAAATCAACCACATCTAACAGGATGCTAATTTGCTAAAATTTCTACTCCATGTTCTATGATTGAAGTTCAAGTTTCCAAAACTCAGTGCCTAGGGAATGATAGGAAAAAGTGTGGTCTTGAATTGGTTCTTATCTCTCAAACTGGGAGGTCCAGGAGAAGAGGCTGGGTCTGTCATAAAATTCTGTGTCCATAGGATAGCAGCCTCTGGCACACAGTAATGGCATGGTAATAAGTGAACAAATGAATGCACATGAACATATGTATGTATGTATGAATGAATGATTGGATGGATGTCTCAGCTTCTTGAATCTCATTTCTCTAAGTAATGACGAACAACTTGACAATTTTTCAAAGTCTTGATTTTCCCATCTATACAATGGCACTAAACTATGCCTAAATTTTAGAATTGACTTCAGAATTTCAAACTCAGAATCTTATCTCACTTGTGTATATCAAAATTAATTGAGTAGGTGTGGTGGTTTGAATGCACATTTTCCCCATACATAGGCTAACATATTTGGATGTTTGGTCTGTAGTTGGTAGAATTGCTTTGGGAAGGATTAGGAGATATGGAATTGTTGGAGGTGTGTCACTAGGGCCAGGCTTTGAGGTTTCAAAAGGCCACACCAGGCCTGGTCTGCCTCTCTCTCTCTCTCTCTCTCTCTCTCTCTCTCTCTGCCTCCAGTTTGTGGACCAGATATAAACTCTCGACCATTCCAGAGCCATGCCTGCCTGTGGCCACACTCTAAGCCATGATGGTCATGAATTCACCATCTGAAACTGTAAACAAGCCCCTAATTAACTGCTTTCTCTTCTAAGGTGCCTTAGTCATAGTGTCACTCCATAGCAATAGAAACATAGCTAAGTCTGTAGGCTTGGGTTAGAGTTTTCTAATGAGATAAACAAAAATTAGGCTGGAAAATGTGATTAGATCCACAGGACATTAGATATTTAGTGAGATGCTTGCTCTGGTAACATATAGGATTTGTACTAAATTCCAATACAGTATTTTCTTCTTTCAGGGCTGAGATGGAACTTGTAACGTCAAGCACAGGAGACAGGTGATCTACCACTGAGCCATAGCCCAACTCCTAAACTATATTTCTTGATTTCCATTGTGGGAAAGGAACTGAAAATCATGATCCCAGATAAGCTCTGACTGGGTGGAATACAGTGAGTGGTACACAGGTCTGTGGAGTCCAGTTGTACCTTGTAATTTAGGAATTTTTCTAAGCTCTGTGTATAGCTGATGCTGTGTGGCTACCACCTCCACCCCCAGGTTTTATTTGCTTTATCACATGGTAAAGATTTCACCTAAAATATAAATTTTCCAGGTGAAAAGCCAAGGTGCATGGGAGTCCGACACTTACTACCAGAAGGTAAAGAAACCATAATTAGAGGTAATTTACCATCTTCCCAAGGGATGCATAAACACATATCCCAGAATGTTCTGGAAGGAATTAAAGGCATGCTCTGTAACTCCCATGAGAAGATCTTTAATCTCAAAGTTTATCTGAAGAAAAGCTGAAGTTTGCAACTGCTTAACTGTGGATGCCAGCATGCCAGGGCAGGGGGCTTGCTGCTTCTCCTGAAGCCCATCTAAGGTAGCCATAGTTTGATTTTTCTTAATTTTTAAAGATTTGCATATTTTAAGTGGAAGAAGATTTTGCCTGCATATATGTCTGTGCACCACAAGCATGCCTGGTATCCTCAAAGGTCAGGAGATGATGTCAGATCCCTGAGAACTGGAGTGAGGAGTGGTCGTGAGGCTCCATATGGGTGCTGGGAACTGAGCCCTGTCCTTTATAAGAGCAACAAGTGCTTGTAACTGCAGAGCCAAGTCATCATTCAAATGAACTGCCTTTATATTCTCTGTCTCTCTCTCTCTCTCTCTCTCTCTCTCTCTCTCTCTCTCTCTCTCT